>WOXC01004905.1:0-471213 GCA_011680675.1 Gymnobelideus leadbeateri | reverse complement strand
AAAATTATTGAAATAATTAACAATTTTAGCAAATTTGCAGGTTATAATATAATCCCCACATCTTCCAGAAGTCAAGATATTATAGTAAGCAGTAAATCATTATCATTCTCCCACATTCATCTCCAAACAATGATAAAAGAGCAACTCTTCAAAAAATAATCTTGGACCAGCAGAGTTAATGGAAGGATGGTGTCGAGCAGTTTTTTAGTCTAAGAGACTTGCATGATTGGCATGAAAGGTCTGTCTCATTCAGATGAAAAAGAAGCACATTCCAGGCAAAGAAATATCCCAGCAAACCAGCAACAAGTCCCACCTCAGTAAACCAGCAGGAAATGCTGAGACCCAGGGTGGTGGAGAAGGGAAACATCAATTCTAGGACCCTACATATGACTTAGCATAGTCAGGGAAAACAGGAAGCCTCCAAGGGACAAATGTCCACATGCTGCAGTGGAGCCCCAGGTAAAAGCATTAAAACTGCACCTTTTCTCAGCACATGTCATTCACAATTAACAGGACCCAGGCTGAGATCCAGGTAAGGTGTCAGACCCCTACAGCTTTCAGTAGCAACAGTCCCCCTGCCACCACACTCCTTCAATACAGATCCAAACATGAGGGTCCTCCATGGACCTCAGGAAAACATCAGTGTAGCTCCAGGTTAACATAGAGGGCCTATAGCCACTGGCACAAGAAGCCTGAGACAGAGCCACTTCCATCCTGGGAGCAGAAATTGAATTCAAAAGAAAGTAAAAAGACTAAAAGGAAAAGAAAAGATGAGCAAGAAAGAATCTGTCGAGGTGGCTAGTTGGTGCAGTGAATAGCATACCAGCCTTAGAACCAGGAGGACCTGAGTTCAAATCTGGCCTCAGATGCTTGACACACTTACTAGCCATGTGACTTTGGGCAAGTCATTTAACCCCAACTGCCCTCCAAAAAGGGAAAAAAAAGCAAAATAAAATAACCTGTCCATAGAAAGTTATGTTGACAGAGAAGACCAAAACACAAACTCAGAAGAGGACAACAATGTCAGAATGCCTATGGGCAAAACCCCAAAGAAAAAAGAGAAGGTGCTCTCAAACACAAAAAGAATGCATGGAAGAGCTCCAAAAGCAGCTTAAAATCATATGAGACAGAAAATAATTTTTAAAATTGAGAGTGGTACAAGATAATCACAGAAAAAGATTTAACAACTTGGAAAACTGCTTAAAAATTAGAATTGGCAAAATGGAAAAGTAGATATAAAATCTGCTGAAGACAACAACTGCTTTAAATAGTACAGTTGACCAAACAGAAAATAAAGTACAAAAGCTAACTGAGGAAAATACCACACCTTAAAATTTAGAATTGGCCAAGTGCAAGCTAATGACTCCATGAGACATCATGATTCAACCAAACAAATTCAAAAGACTTGAAAAAAAGGGAAAAATGGAAAATGCCTCACTGGGGAGATAAACTGACCTGGAAAATAGATCTAGGAGAGACAACATCAGAATTATTGAACTATCTGAAAGCTATAATCAAAAGGAGGCAGAAAGCCATAATCAAAAAGAGGATCTGGACACATAATTCAAGAAATTATCCAGGTAAACTGCTCTGATATCCTGGAACCAAGGGGCAAAATAGGAATTGAAATAATCAGTTGATCTTCTCTGGAAAGAGAAACCAAAATAAAAACTACAAGGAATATTATAGTCAAATTTCAGGACTATCAGGTTAAGGAAAAAATACAAGTGGCTGAAAAGAAACAATTCACATGTTAGAGATTCACAACACAAATCATACAGGACTTAGCTGCTGCAACATTTTAAAGAACTGCAGGTCATGGTATATATTCCTGGATGGAAAATGAGATAGGAGTATAACCAAGAACCACTTAGCCAGCAAAATTAAACATAATACATCAAGATCAAAAATGGTCATTAAACAAAATAGAAGGATTTCAAGTCTTCATAAGGAGAAGTCCAGAAAGAAACCAGAAATTTGACCTCTGATATCAAGACCCAGTAGTAGCATGAACAGCTAAAAAGAGAAAAGACATAATAAGGTATTCGATACAGTTAAATTGTTTACTTCCCTACAATGGAAAGTGATACTTTTAACTCCTAAAAATTGTACCACTAAAAGTAAACTGAGAAGGAATATGTGTGTGTGTGCATACATACATATCTATCTATATCTATATCTATATCTATCTATCTATATATGTATATATATATAGAGAGAGAGAGAGAGACAGAGAGACAGAGAGACAGAGAGACAGAGAGAGAGAGAGTAGGGGTATAATATTAATTTGAGGGAATGACATAACAAATAAAGGACTGGAAAGAAGAGGACAATGGGCACAGAAGGAATTTAGATGGCATAATGGGCTAAATTATCTGACATGAAGAGATGAAAAAAAAAACCTATTCAAAGAAGGGGAAGGTGGGAGGGGGAGGAATATGCATAACTTGAACCTTATTCTCACCAATATTCGCTCCTAGAGGGAATAATACACACAATCAGTTGAATATAGACAGAAAGAATGAAAGTCAGATATGGAACTCAAATGGGGATAGGAAGGGGAGCACCATGGAGGTATGTAAGAAACAGAAACCACGTGTTCGGTTGAGTGGAAGAAAATAGTATATGGACTTGCTCAAATTTGAGAATTTTATGCTTCAACATACCTTAGTGATTCCATTGCAAATATCAGTGATCTCAGAATATCAGCTTACACTGGTGGTAACCATCAGTTTGAGTATTATCTCCAAATACCATGGGAAAAACACTAAAAGGTATAACTTCAATAAATATATACACAGATAGTCAGTATTCTATCTCTTCTCCTTCAACACTCTGAAAGTAGTATTGTATATATTACCATTGTTTTCCTCAATGGCCTAATTTAAATGATGGTTGTCTTATTTACTGCCTTATTTAATATCAAAAATATCATTTGCTGAGACTGAGAAATAAAACAAATCTACTTCTGTTCATTTATTTATTTATTTATCTTTCCAAGGCTAATTATAGGATCTGAGTATCTATCTGGTATGATAATAGGTACCATGAGAACAATTTGGGTGGAGTTTTATTTTGTTTGTTTTTCTTGTTTAAAATATGAAGGTAAGATGTTAATCCAGAAAACATTTCCTAAATTATTGATCTATTACAATAATTGATGGACTTGGTAGTCAGTATTCACACTGCAAAATCTATAAATGCACATTTATATATATATATATATATATATATATATATAGAGAGAGAGAGAGAGAGAGAGAGAGAGAGAGAGAGAGAGAGAGAGAGAGAGTATGGGTATAAGGTTAATTTGAGGGAATGACATAACAAATAAAGAATTGGAAAGAGGAGGACACTGGGCATGGAAGGAATCTAAATTCTAAATCTAAAGGCATCTAAATTCTAAAATGTAATTCATACAACATCACCTTAGATATTTGACATACTTCCCTGAGTTTCTCCCAACTTGAGTCAAAAAGTTTCAATAAAAGGTTCATTAATGTTCTTGTTATCAAGAATACATCTTATGTAAATACTTTTGTCAAGTATTTATGCTATACTTAAAGATATGGAAGGAAAAAATGGGATAGAGAGTTTTATTAACTTGGTATTAACTTACATTTGAAAAAACTTGCTAACAACATGTCTGACCATAATGTTCTATCTGTATTTTTTGCATTTATATGAATAAGAGAAAAATTCTCTTTGAAATGATTTCTTAATTGTATCATTCATGAGTACTATGGACTTATTATATGAAGATTCAACCTAACAAACTCATCAAAGATTATTACTGGGGGCATATATGTGCATGTTAGTGCGTATATGTGCATGCATGCATGCATAGTATAGATAATATGTGTATTTCTGTGTGTGTCTATGTGATGTATGAGCACCTTGGTGTGGAGAGCAGCTGTGATGTTTGAGCATGTCTTTACTGTATTTCACCATCCCCAGTGAGAAACAGTTAGGAAAAATGACACATCACCTGGCATTTGCACAAAAGGGATTGATTACCTTTACATTAAGTCCTAATGTATTCCATAAGAGGCTGTTGTTGCTCCCAGGAAGCTATATTTCTAGATGTAATTCATACAACATCACCTTAGACATTTGACATACATCCCTGAGTTTCTCCCAACTTGAGTCAAAAAGTTGCAATAAGAGGCTCATTAATGGTCTTGTTATGAAGAATATATCTTAGGTAAATACCTTTGTCATATATTTAAGATCATAATCTTCCTCCAACCTGTTTCATGTCCATGATTTGACCACAACTAGCCTGAAAAAGTGGAGTACTCATAATTACATATTCTCCATATTTTTTTGTGTCCAAAACGAATAAAATGAAATTTAATTTGGCTGATAAAGTTTTAAGTTGAGGTCAAGAAGACATGTATTCCAATCCCATGTCTAACATTTTATGAGTTGTATAATAATGTAGATGTCAATTAATCTCTCAGAGTCTTAATAGCCTTATTTGTAAAACATTAACATTTGTATTACTAACTTCATAGGGTTGTTGTGAGTCTCAAAGGAGAAAATGCTAGTCTATAGCATTTTTATGACTATGAGAGTACTATACACAGTTAGCTACTCTTACTATTAGCCATACAATTTCACCTAAGAAATCAACATAAAATAAAGAATAAGGACGACATAGGGTCAAATTCACATAATTCATATAATTTCAATGAGTTAAGATTATAACTTACGAGTTATTAACAATAATAAAAGCAATGACAAAAATAGAAACAACCACAACAATAACCTTAAGGTCCAGAGCTACATTCTAAGATTGTGATAGAAAACAATAGACAAAGTAGTAGAATGTTAGCTAATGTGACTTTATGGACTTTCTGTGCCCTAAGATCATGATGGCAGCTTTGAAGAATTGAAAGGAAAACTGAAACATTGACGAATAGGTTCTGGAACAGCTTTGACAATACTAATAATTGGGTAAGTACCCAGTTAGTGTGAAACAACTAATAGGACATCTCTTTCTTGACTTTCTGCCATTTCCCACAATATCCAATTTATACAATGCAAATTTTTATCCTATTGACTCAATACTCTAATTGCTGTTACAACTAGTCTTAAAAGGAAAAAAAAGGAAAGTAAAAAGTTGTCAGTGGCTGATAATTTTTCACCTTCCCAAGCAACATTAATTCAGGGTAGCATCTCAATTTGGAGCAGTGATAAAATGACTTGAAAATATTCACATAGGTAGTAAGTGAATTTGGGACTTAAAATATAGGTCTACTTACAAAACTAGTGATCTTCACAGTTTATAATACTTCACAATGCCTCTTTTCTCATAGGTGCCTTCAGAAACTACAGAGTAAATCTAAGTATAGCAAATTTCAGAATTTCTGGGACCCAGACAGAACTATCTATTTTTCTATAGATAGAATTTTTCCTTTTTTTAATAAATAGCATTTTTTCCAAATTCATATGAAGTGTTTTCAACATTTATATTTTTAAGATTTTGAGTTTCAATTTTTTTTCTCCCTCCATACCTTCCATCCTCCCTCCCCAAGATGGCAAGCAATCTGATAGAGGTTGTACATGTGCAATCACATAAATATATTTCCACATCAGTCATGTTATGAAAGAAGATACAGAACAAGAGGGAAAAGTGACAAAAAATAAAACAAAATAAGGTGAAATAGGTATGCATTGATCTACATTCAGACTACAGAGTTGTTCCTCTAGATGTGAATAGTATGTTCCATTATGAGTAGGATTTTTCTGATGTCCCTTGCATCACACTACAGGTTGTGAAAGGTACGTTATTACATAAATTATCAGAGGGACAATGTTTTTTTTTTCTCTCTCTTCTCCCCAAAGATTCAGCATTTGGTCTGATTAAGAGTTAGACATTGTACCTGAAAAGCTAACGTCTGATCAAAGTAAAACCTGCTATTTGCACCAAATGTTTTTGCTGATACTGACTGAAAAAGAAACAATAGCTTGGAAAAGGGGAAAATGTAATCAGAAATAGAATCCATTGCTATAAAAGAGTATACATCAAATCTGTCAAACAAATGTCACAAAAGATTTTTAAACCTTATTGTAATTTCCACCCTTTAAGTAATTTTTTTTAACTCCCTTCTCCCTCTCCTTTCACCCTCCCCCTAGAAAATGCACTCTCTCAGTTGAATAGGGACACTTAACTAATCAGTTTCATTTTCCCTTCATCAGCAATTCTCACTTCCTGGTTCTGATGCACTTGATGTCCTTATCAGGGTCCTAACATAGGAATAAATCAAAGAAAAGCACATGCGTATACATATGTGTGTGTGCGTGTGTGTGTGTGTGTGTGTGTGTGTGTGTGTGTAATAGTATTGGGGAAAGAAACAAACAGAAAAAAAGACAAACATAATTGGGAAATTTCTGTTATTTTTAGAGACACTGATATTCCTTTCATTTGTCACAAACACAGTTCAAATGTTTAATTTGTCACAGAAAATGAACATTTTAATTCATTCTACTGAATTATGGCCCACTGACTAAAGAGCACAATACTGACAGACACCATCCCTATAAGAAAAGATCGCAAATAGGTAGACCTGAAATGGTGAGGGCAGGTTGCGTCTTTATCAAATCAGGCCAACTAGGTGATTTAGACAAACCAGGGTAGATCTACAAATATTATTTGTTTCTTTGTGAGACTGTGTCTCTCTATCTCACCTAGGTTGGAGACACAGTGCACACACATGAGCAGGAAGTCACTTTCACTTGGCTGATACTTTGAACTGATCTATTTCTGAGTTGGTTGGATTTCACCTCCTTAAACAGGCAACCTAACATCTCCTGTTTCCCAGCTCAACATATTAGAGCCAGACATTACAGACATATGATCAGCTTTAGACTTACTGTAGCTCAGATCTCTCAAACTCAAGCCATTCACCAAAAAGCCTATTCATTTGCAAGGATTATAGGTATGTAGCATCACACCCAAGTAGATATAGCATTTTAAATAAAGTTTAATCTATGCCCACATCTTGTTAATTGTTTCTAATTCAAGGAATAGAGTGTTTTTTATTATATAACTATGAACAAGTCATTTAAATTCTTTAATAATGGTATAGATTATTAATAGTTATCTTATTTTCCTCAAAGAATTAAGAAAAAAAGTGTTTTGTAAACCTAAAGCAACTGTGCAGGATTTATGGCACAAATAGCCACTCAATCAGCAGTTAGACTACCCAGTTTCAAAATTTCTATTTTAACAAAATTGTGAAATTCACACCATGCCAAGTAATCCTGTAGCTCAAATGTTTCTGTATTTAGATGCAATAAAAACTAAAAGCTACTCTAAAAAATGTCCCAGGGAAGGGTAGTTGAAAGGTCTGAGAAATACAGCAAGGGAATTCATTATTTCCCAGACAGCCTATACCCAGAAGCTCTGTGGCCCCTAAAAGTCTAATAGGAGATACCAGAAAGTATCCTATTGATTTAGAGCTTTGAATTTCAAAGATTGAAATGAGGGGGTTGATCTATGAAGGTAGAGACAAACACAAAACCCAAATAGAGACCAAGAAGTGTTAACCAGCACCTAAAATAGCGTGGCAGAGCATGGAAACTAAAAATTACAACTTTAAGAACTAAATCTGAAGAGATTAGTAAAATTTTTTAGAAAGAAATAAAATCATGCATATATGAGGGGTAAATATATTGCACAACTAACTGTGCAACAATTTCAATATGAAGTTATAAAGGAAATATGAAGAAAAAATGAAATTTCAACAAGGACTACATGAATAATCAGAAAAGATGATACAAGAGATAAAACAGGCCCCCAGATTCTCCACAAACTATGTAAAAAAGGACTCTGAAAATCTTCTGGAGCCCCAGCACCCACAGAACGACACAGAGAAGCTAACCTCCCGCTGAGGACAGCCCAGCACCCTGCAGGAAGGACCAGCGCAGTGGTCTGGGAGCCGGCAGCGCGCAGAGCGCAGGAGCCCAGCCGAGCCCAGGTCCACGTGAGCCGAGGTTTTAGCCCCAGGGCGGCAGGGCCAGCAGCCGGCTGGAGGAACCCCAGAACACCAGGAACTGTGGAGATTCCAGAATTATCAACATAGACTTGCCTAGGACAAAGTAAGAGGTTAGTGTCCTATGGACTTTGGGACCTGTATTTGGGGAATGCGTCAGCTCCCTCCCCTGGGGGCTAGAAGCTGCTGAGGAGACAGGCCACTGTGTAGTTTTCAGAGGCATTTCCGGCTCCCAGCCTACAAATTGTGGGGAGATCCAGCGATCAGTCTTGGGGGGTAATCGCTCTTGCTTTAACCTCCCTGGATCTGGATTGTGATCTAGGGTGGAAGTTGTGGGTGGGTTTATAGCTTGCCAGAAACGGAAGTTGCCCCCACACGTTCGGGACGAAAATTCCTCTAGCTGGCCTTAAAGCCATAGTGTGGCAACAAGCCCAAAAGTCAAGCAATTAAGTGGCAACATGCCAAGGCAAAGGAAACATAAAAATGCAACCCTAGACTCCTATTTTGGGGGCACAGAGCGGGAAAAGGACTGTGAGGTCAGAAGTCCTGCTCCAAAAGCCCCAGGGGAAAACATGAGCGGGTTGCAGGCCATAGAGGACCTTAAGAAGGACTTTAAAAATCAAATAAGAGAAGTGGAGGAAAAATTAGAAAGAGAAATAAGAAGGATGCAGGAAAAGTATGAAATGAGGGTCAACAGCCTGACTGAGGAAAACAACACCTTAAAAAATAGACTAGCTCAAATGGCAAAGGAGGCCCAAAAAGGCATTGAGGAGAAGAATGCCTTAAAAAGTCGAATTTGCCAGATGGAAAAAGAATCTCAAAAGTTCACTGAGGAGATTCATTCCTTCAGAGTTAGACTGGAGCAATGGAAGCTAATGACTTTATGAGAAATCAAGATGCTGTTAAGCAGATCCAAACAAACGAAAGATTAGAAGGCAATGTGAAATATCTCATGGGAAAAACCACTGACCTGGAGAATAGATCCAGGAGAGACAATTTAAAAATTATTGGACTACCTGAAAGCCATGATCAAAGAAAGAACCTAGAAATCAGCCTTCAAGAAATTCTCAAGGAAAACTGCCCTGATGTTTTAGATCCAGAGGACAAAATAGAGGTTGAAAGAATCCACAGATCACCTCCTGAAAAAGATCCCAAAAAGAAAACTCCTAGAAATATTATAGCCAGGTTCCAGAATCCCCAGATCAAGGAGAAAATACTACAAGCGGCCAGGAAGAAACAATTTCAATATTGTGGAAACACAATCAGAACAGCCCAGGACCTGGCAGCTTCTACACTGAGGGATAGAAGGGCATGGAATATGATATTCCAGAGGGCAAAAGAACTGGGAATGAACCCAAGGGTCACCTACCCAGCAAAACTGAGTATTTTGTTTCAGGGGAAAATATGGTTATTCAGTGGAATAGAGGACTTTCAAGCATTCTTGAGGAAAAAACCAGAGTTGAATAGAAAATTTGACATCCAGATGCAAGAAGTAAGAGATGCCTGAGAAGGTAATCAGGGAAAAGAAATCAAAAGGAACTTATCAAAGTTGAACTATTTACATTCCCATATGGAAAAGTAATATCTGTGACTGATGATATCTTTCTCACTATGAAAATAATGGAAGAAGGGGGTGTGGTCATACGAATACATATGTGAATGTGTGTGTATATGGTTACAGTTATATATGGATAGAGGGCATAGGTTGATTTTGTTGGGAAGGGAGAGCACTCAAGGGATGAAATTATGAGGTGAGAGAGGAAAGTGGCAAGAGGAGATGGGGAGAGACATGGTAGGGTAAACTATCTCATGTAGGGGAAGTGGGTGCAAGGGAGGGGGAGAATAAGGAAGGCTAAAAAGGCAAAACCACATTCACATTGAATTTGGTTCAGGGAGAAAATGACATGCATACTAAATGGGATATCTCAACCTGCAGCAGGATAGGGGGAAGGGGGATGAGAGGAAAGATGATGGATGGGAGGGCATCCTTGGGGTGAGGGGAGGTTGGAAGTACCCACTATAGAAGAGGGACAGGATCATGTAGGGAATGGACCAGGTGGGGGGTGGGATGAGTGGGAGGAATTATAAGCAGCCTTGTACAATATATCTACTATGATAATGTTTTGCATAGCTAGACATGTACAACATATACTGAATTCCTTATATCCCAAGAAGGAATGGGTGACAAGGGAGGAAGGAAATGGATCTGAAATTCGAGGTCTTAACATTAAATGTTTCAAATATATATAAATACTATTATTAATACTCTTCTGCTTGTAATAGGGAGATAAGATGTGCAGGCATTGGGACACAAAGATTCACCTTCCTCTAATGGAAAAGTCGATGGGGGTATGGGAGAAGGTATGGGAGAGAGCAGATTGGAGGAAGCGATATCTTGTGGGACTGCTATTCTGGAGGTTGGGTAGGGGAATAATGGGGGGAAAATGATTGTAACTCAAAATCTGGCGGAAATGAATGATGTAAAACAGAAGTTAATAAAGTATTTGTTTAAAAAAAAAAGAGATAAAACAATGAAATAAAAGTTATGTATGAAAGAAATAGAAAAATAAGAGATTAGAGGAGATAACATAACACACATGAAATGGAAATAATGAAAACCAGAAGAGATTAAAGAGAAACCAATGCATCGATGAGATACTGAGAACTATTAGGAAAAAATTGGTAGATTAGAAAAGTAGGAAAAAATATAAGATCTAATATAAATATATATATATATAATTATACTTCAAGGGGGGTCATTTAAGAATCATTCAGCTTTAAAATTATGATTTAACAAAAAAGCATAGATAATATAGTTCCTAAAAATTTCTCAGATCTATGAAAACCAGAGAGCAACAACAACAACAACAACAACAACAACACAAAGAATCTACCAAACACCTTCTGACAGAAACTCTACAAGGAACATTCTTTGTGATGTGGGAGTTAAAATTTAGAACTCCTGTATCAAAGAAAAAAAATTTTTAAATCTTAAATAAAGGAGTAGAGGCACAAAGGAACTATAATCTGGATTGCACAAGACTTGTCAGTCTCTACTAAAAACTGAGGTGACATTGTAATATCATGTTCCAAAAGGGAGAAAAAAGATAAAAATTTATAACCAACAATAACTTACCCTGAAAAATTGAGAAAAGTCTTAAAAAGAGATTGTGGAAGCTGGATCTTTAATGGCATAGAGAATGTCCAAGAATTTCAGATGAAAAACTAAAGCATTTTAGGTAATTTGAAATGCAAACATGATCCCAGAAGACCTAGAAAGGTCATCATATTTGAGCAATGAAATGGTAATGGGTATTTGAAGATCTTCCCTGCCCCTTGTAATAACAAGCAAACAAGTCTTTAGCACCTTGTTTCAATTGAGCCTTGCCCAGGATTATATCAAGTCTTTGTTAAGAAACAGAATTTCTGCAACCCACAGTGGGGGGGATTTTCCAAAGATAGGGACAGGAAGGATGTAAGAGGTGGGTGGAATAAGTAGGAGATAACTACCAGATAAAAAGCTGAGCACAGGGGCAGCTAGGTGGTGCAGTGAATAGAGGACAGGCCCTGGAGTCAGGAGGACCTGAGTGCAAATCTGGCCTCAGACACTTAACACACAAAACTAGCCATGTGACTGTGGGCAAGTCACTTTACCCCGATTGCCCTACCTCCCCCCATACAAAAAGAAAAAAAAATAAGCTGAGAGAGAGCCAAAACTGTTGTTGGGAGCAAGCAGCATGGAGGCTGAGCAGATAGCATGAGTGAGAGAGGGGCATTCTTGCTTAAGGGAGCCTGTTTTATTTTGAAGGCCTGACAGAGGGAAGGTCTGGGAAGGCTTGGGAATGTTGGTGTTTCCTGGATTGGTTATGTATATCAATTTCATGGTTACTATGATGAATTTAGATTTTTGGTTTTGGGATTCAGCTTTCTGCTATTTGAATAAAAGCTTTGGTTCTGTCCTTAATGTGGAGAGCCTGTTACATTTTGTGACTCACAACTTCACTAGCATATGCATAACTACCGTGGGCACTATGAATATTGCATTGGTGTTATAATTAATTGAAAATATATGTATATATTAGGTTATAGTGCAAAAATTCTACTAGGGGAAGAAAAAAACTGGCATCCTTTCTTTTCTTAATGTCTGAGATTTGTTGAGGAAGTTAAGAAACAAAAATATGTGACATGAGAGTGGGTTGATTCTGTCATAAGAGTTTTAAGAAGGGAAAAAGAGGGAAATATAAAAGAAGAAATACTGTAAAAAGTATCAAGGAGGTATGCTATTTGCTATTTTTCATAGTTGTGGTACTAGATATATTAGTGTGCATAGATACATGTATGTACATACATGTATTTACATATGTATATATAAGTACAAACATAAGTGTGTGCTCATACAGATACTTATATACACACATGGATGAAGGTAACGGAGGGAGCAGCCATCGAATAAATTTTACTTTTTGTCTGAAAGGCTCAAGGGAGTTTTAACACACATATAAATAGAATGTTGTAGAAATAAGATATATGTAACTGGAAAATGAATGGGGATGGGGATAGAGATAAGATGGAAGATAATATAATGCAGGGGAAAAGTTACAAGTAAGGGGCAGCTAGGTGTCACAGTGGATAGAGGATTGGACCTGTCAGGATGACTCCTCTTCCTGAGTTCAAATCTGGCCTCGGACACATAATAACTGTGTGACCTCAGGCAAGTCGCCTAACCCTGTTTACTTCAGTTTCCTCACCTGCAAAATTAGCTGTATAAGGAAATTACAAACCACTACAATAGCTTTGCCAAGAAAACACCAAATGGGGATAATGAAGAGTTGAACATGACTCAAAATGAATGAACAAAAAGTTAAAAGTAAAACAAAATCCCTGATCTTTGGAGGGGAGTAAGAAAGGAAATGGAAAGAACTAGAACCTTAAGGAGGTATTTCAGATTGTTTCTTAAAGAACTGGGAAATGGGTGGGCAAATTATGATATAAATAAAGTAAATATTATTTTACAGTTTTCTGTATGAAATGGTTTGAAACTAAATGAACACAACCAAATGAATATTTTATACAGGATAAAGAATGCTGTAAAAAAATAATTGGAAAACTTATGAGGTCTTTTCAAAGCATTGACCAACCATTGCTCCAGAGGACTTATGTGGTTTTATTTCTAGGTCCTTTGACCTCCAGAATATCACATTCCAAGCTCTTTGATCCCTTATGGTACACACTGCAAGATCTTGTGTTATACTGATTATTTTTCCACAATACTCTAATTATGTCTTCCTGACTACTTGTAATATTTTCTTCTTGACCTGGGAACTCTGGAATTTGACTATACTATTCCTAGGAGTTGTTTTTTGGAATCTTTTTCAAGAGGTGTTTGGTGAATTCTTTCAATTTCTATTTTCTCCCTCTGGTTCTAGAACATCAGGGCAATTTTCCTTGAGAATTTCTTGAAAGATGATGTCTAGGATCTATTTTTTATCATGACATTCAGGTAGTAAAATATTTTTAAATAGTCTCTTCTGGATCTATTTTCTATGTCAGTGGTTTTTCCAAAGAGATATTTCTCACTGCCTTCTATTTTTTCATTCATTTGTATCTGTTTTATAGTATCTTGATTTCTCAAAAAGTCATTAGTTTCCATTTGCTCCAATATAATTTTGTTTTGTTTTGTTTTTCTTTTTTTGGAGGGTAGAAGGCAGGGCAGTTGGAATATAGTGACTTGCCCAAGGTCACATGGCTACAACTATGTCAAGTGTCTGAGGCCTAATTTTAACTCAAGTCCTTCTGACTCCAGGGCTGGTGCTCTATTCACTGTACCACATAGCTGACCCTCTCCAATCTAATTTTGAGGAATTATTCTCTTCAGTGAGTTTTTTAACTTTCTTTTCTGTTTTTAAGGTATTCTTCTCATTGGCTATTTGTACCTCTTTTGCCATTTGAGTGAGTGTATTTTTTTTTTTTTGCCTTTTGGAGGGCAGTTGGGGTTAAGTAACTTGCCCAAGGTCACATGGCTAGGTTTTTGTTTGTGTGTGAATTAAGTGTCTGAGGCCAGATCCGAACTCAGATCCTTCTGACTCCAGGGCTGACGCTCTACTCACTGTACCACCTAGCCGCCCCTTAGTTAGTGTATTTTTAAGGTGTTATTTTCTTCAGTCAGGTTCTTGAATCATTTTTCATCATTTTCTTGCATCATTGTCATTTCCCTCCACAATTTTTCCTCTACTTCTCTTACTTGATTTTCAAAAAATCCTTCTTGAGTTCTTCCATGGCCTGTAACCAGCTCATATTTTTCTTGGAGGTTTTTGATCCAGGAGTTCTGACTTTGTTTTCTTCTTCTGGTTCTATGTTTTGATCCTCTTTGTCCCCAAAAAAGGATTCTATAGTCTGATCATGCTTCCTCTGTTTGCTCATCTTGCCAGCCAATTACTTGACTTTTGAACTCTTTCCATATTAGAACTCTGATTCCAGAATAGAGAGTGCTATGTCCCAGATTTCTGGGGGTTTGTGTAGTTGTCAGTTTTTTTTTTTTTTTTTCAGGCACCTGCCTCAGAACTCTAATAAGGACTTTCTCTCCATAGCATCAACAATCTCTACACATAAGCACTCCTTACCCTAGGACAACTACTCAAGACGATAACCCATATTGAAGCTGGGCAAAGCAACAGAATCCTGCCTCAGTGCCAGCAGATGCCCTCTGGACAGTCACTTGGTGGCCCTATGGTCTGTAGGCCTGGAGGCAGAAGCAGCAGCAGGGGCAGTAGATGCAACCACAGTCACCTCCCTTTCCCTGGTAGGCAGGGGCCAGACTGTGCTCTTCTCTCACATAGGATCAACAGGGTTACCCACTGACCTTTTACTTTCTCTTTGGCATTTATGGGTTGAGAAGTCTAGAAACCACCACAGCTGCCAGACTCTTCTGGAGTCTGATCTGGCCATTTGGGCTGCCCCCAGTCTGGGCTGGTGCTGGTTACACAGAATTGTGCTCAGCTCCCAGCTCAGTGCAATATACCCTTCCTGTTGACCTTCCAGGCTGCCTTCAGTGGGAGATTTGTTTCTTTCTGTCACTAAAAATTATAGTTCACACTTGTTTCTTCCTCTCTTGAACTCTTCAATTATTATAACCTTGCATACTTCATTTGATTCAGTATATTGTATAGAAAGATTGTCTTTCAGTGTTAGTTCACTGTTCATCTGCAGGCATGACATCACTTTAGATAGTATAGCCCATAGCTTCTGGCAAGAAGTAGAGTCTATGGTATATACTCAATAACATTTTGCTTATTGGTTGATGGGTTACTGTTGATAGTCATCTAGTTGAAGTAGTAGCTAGAATGATAGACTGAATTTGAATCCTAACTCTGTCACTTACTAGGTATCTTTAACCTCTCTGTATCTTAGTTTCCACTTCTATAAAATAAAGACATTCAAACTGATGGCTTCTAAGGTCCTGTTTAGGTTTAAATCTATGATATTATGATGGAATGCCCAGGAAAGGATCTGTGACAGCTCAAACTTCTCCAAATGGATTAGATTCATTTTTGTCTCAATGGAAGACTTCTAGCTCTCTTTCATCTATAAATTTGGAGGAGTAAAAGAGAGAAAGAAGAGTAAAGTAGGAGGTAATATTGTTCAGTGGAAAAAGTAAAGGATTTGGAAGATATGGATATGTCAGCCATTTGCTATGCATGATTCTAAATTATGAGCTGAATGGTTGAATCAATTCACAATTCCACTAACATATTAATTTTCTATACTTAATTATTAGCATATTTTTTCATATCTGACAGGTTTCTAGGTATATTGTAAAAACTCAAAGTTGTTTTGATTCCAGTGACCCTTATTACTGATTACCTGTAGTATTTTTTAACCTGTAGTTCTTCATAGTTAATAATTCTTCTGAGAAATGTGTGATCATATGATTGGTCACCTGTCTATTGAATAATGACTTTTGATTATATATTTCTATTAGTGATCTATATATTTGTGATATCACAGCCAGATTGAAGATATTTGATACAGATAGTTTTTTTCTAGTTGATAACTTTCATCTTATACTAAGTGCAAAAAATGAATATATATTCAAAAGCTTTCTAGTTATATTTAATTAAAATGATATTATTTTAAAATTATATACTCTTTTCTATTACTTGTTTGGCTTAGAATTAACCCCTAAATTTTTCTTTTTCTTTCTGCCTGTCTGTTTCTGTGTGCATATGTCTGTGTGTGCATGTGTGCACTATATTTCAATGATCCTTTTCTTCAGATGGTGTTTTTACTTTATAGTTTAGTTTCCCCTCTCAACTTTCTCTATCTTCCTCTCTGTCTCTTAAAAATCACATTTAAATATTGAGTAATTAATTTCATTATTTGATCTTTCTTTTATAATTATGATTATCCATTCCTTTTGTGTCTTTGTCTTTTGGGGTGTTTGCAAGTCAAATACTCTGGCAAAAACTGTTTGGCAGGGGCAAAGTCAAGATGGCAGAGTAGAAACAAGACTTCTGTGAGGCTCTGACCCTCAACTCCTCCAATTCATATAAAAGGTGACTCTGAACAAACTTTGGAGCTATAGAACCCATAAAATGACAGATAAAAGCTAACCTCCCACTGAGGACAGCCTAGGGAGCCAGCAGGAAGTGGTCAGTGTATCACTCTGGGAGCCAAGCCCATCCCTGCAAGAATCAGAGGTTTTAGCCTCAGGGAGGGCCTGACCAGGCACTGGATGGAAGGACATTAGATCACCAGCAGCTGTGGCAGTTTCTAGAATTACCAACACATGTGTGCTAAGGACAAAGTGAGAGGTCAGTGTAGTGTGGACTTTAGGTTCCAGTATGTGGGAGTGGGTGGGCTTTTGCCCCCATGTAGAGAAGTGGACAAGGCACCATGATCCTGCAGCTGCAGCCATACATGGCTGCTTCAGCACTTGGCCTGGAGATTGTAGGGGGTCCAAGTGACCAGTCTGAAGGGTAATGGCTCTTGCTTTAACATGCTTGGATCTGGATTGCCATCTAGGGTGGAGGTCCTGGGGTATGTGACCAGCTTGCCAGAGCATGTAGAGGCTTCATAGAAGGCACCCAACTAACACCTTCAGTAGCTGAGAAAAGCCCAGTGTTTGGTATGAAGCTCCCCTGTCTGGAAACAAAGTCCTACTGTGGCAAAAAGCCCAAAAGTCAAGTAATTGAGTGGCAACAGGAGTAAACAAGGTAAGCAAAGCAAACAAAGGAATACAACACTAGAGTCCTATTTTAGGGACAAAAAGTATAAAAGCAAGGAACAGGAGGAAGAGAGTGAAGTCAGAACTCCTGCACCAAAAGCTGCCAAGAAAAATATGATCTGGTTACAGACTATAGAGGACTTTAAGTAGGATTTTGAAAATCAAATAAGTGAAATGGAGGAAAAATTGGGAAGAGAAATGAGAACAATGCGAGAAAATTATGAAATGAGAGTCAACAACCTGATTGAAGAAAATAATACCTTGAATAATAGACTAACTCAAATGGCAAAAGAGGCTCAAAAAGGCAAAGAGGAGAAGAATGCCTTAAAAAGCCGAATTTGCCAGATTGAAAAGGAATCTCAAGTGCTCACTAAAGAGAATCATTCCATCAGAATTAGATTGGAGCAAATGGAAGCTAGTGACTTTATGAGAAATCAAGGTACTATTAAACAGATCCAAACAAATGAAAAAATAGAAAGTAATGTGAAATATCTCATGGGAAAAAACCACTGACCTGGAAAATAGACCAGGAGAAATAATTTTAAAAATTATGGTACTACCTCAAAACCATGATCAATAAAAGAACCTAAAAATCATCCTTCAAGAAATTCTCAAGGAAAATTGCCCTGATGTTTTAGAATCAGAGGGCAAAATAAAGGTTGAAATAATCCACCAATCACCTCTTGAAAAAGATCCCCAAAAGAAAACTCCTAGGAATATTATAGCCAGGATCCAGAATTCCTAGATCAAGGAGAAAATATTACAAGTATCCAGGGAGTAAAAATTTGAATATTATGGAAACACAATCAGGATAACACAGGATCTGGAAGCTTCTACACTGAGGGAATAAAGGGCTTGGAATATGATATTCTGGATGTCGAAGGAGCTGGGATTAAAACCATGATTCAACTAGTAAAACTAAGTGTCATGTTTCAGGGGAAAATATGGTCATTCGGTGGAATAGAGGACTTTCAAGCACTCTTGGTGAAAAAAAAAGAGTAGAATAGAAAATTTGACATTCATTTACCAAAAGCAAGAGAAGCATGAGAAGGTAAACAGAAAAAAGAAATCAATAGGAACATATCAAAGTTGAACTATTTGCATCTCTACATGGAAAAATGATAACTGTAACTTATGAAACTTCTCAGTATGAGAATAGTTGAAAGGAATAGAAATGTGTGTGTGTGTGTATACACACAAACATACATATAAATGTCTATATAGGAGGGTGTGAATACATATGTGAATGTGTGTATATATGTGTACAGCTATACAAAGATAGAGGGAATAAGACCAATTTAATAGGAAGGGATGACACTTAAAAGGTGAAATTAAGAAATGAAAGAGGAATATAATGAGAGGAGATGGGGAGGCAAGGGAAAATGTTTACAATGGAGTGGAAGAACAGAGAGACAAAAGGGAATGGGTCAACCTTATTCTTATTGAATTTAGCTTAGGGAGGGAATGACATACACACTAAATAATGTATCTCATCCTACAGGAGAGTAGGGGGGAGGGGATGAGAGGTGGGATGAAGGAAGGGAGGGCAGGCTGGGGGGGAGGGAAGTTGGAAGCACCCACTTTTGAAAAGGAACAGGTTCTAAGTAGAGAATAGAACAAGTGGGAGGTGAGATAGGAGGGAGGGAAATGTAGTGTCTTTTACAATATATCCACTATAGAAGAGTTCTGCATAGCTGCACATGTACAAGCTATAATGAATTGCTTATCTTCCCAGTAAGGGTGGGTGATAAGGGAGGACAGGAATGAATCTGGTATTCAAAGTTTTAAAATCAAATGTTTTATATATATACTATTATTAATATTATTTTACATGTAATTGGAAAGTAAGACATACAGGCACTGGGGCATATACTGTGCCTTCCTGTAAAGTTGGAGGGGGTATAGGAGAAGATATGGGAGAGAGCAAATTGGAGGAGGGGATATCCAGTGGGATTGCTGTTTTGGTCTGGTGGGTAGGGGAAAAAATGGGAAGAAAATTTGTAACTCAAAATCTTGTGGAAATGAATGAAGTAAAACCAGAAGTTAAAAAAGCATTTGATTAAAAAAATTGTCTATTTTTTATTATAAAATGCATATGAAGGGGGAAAAAATAGAAAATATGGAAGTATTGCTGGGAGGGGGCAAGACCTTTGTCCATCCCACAGCAAGAGAGTTCTTAAACAGCAATGATAGCACAAGCATACTGAGCTATGGGTAGAAGGGCCATGAGGAAAGAAAAAAGGGGATCAAAACTACACAGCAAAAAAAAAAAAACAAACCCCTGCTGATTTCATGGCTTTGCTTCAAGTTAATTTGCTTCAATTCCTAACTCTAGGAATTCTTATAGCACTTCTTGGTTTTTTTGTTTATTTGTTTTGTTTTGTTTTCTTTTGGAGGGGAGAAGGCAAGGCGATCAGGCTTAAATGACTTGCCTAAGGCCACACAAGTAGTTAAGCATCAAGTGTCTTGAGCCTGGATATGAACTCAGGTCCTCCTGTCTCCAAAGCCAGTACTCTATTCATTGTGCCATCTAGCGTCCCCTTCTATAGCACTTCTAGCAAGAAAATTATTTCCATAAAACATCACATCTCAATTATTATTCTTGTTATTGTGTTATTATTATAATAATATTAGTATCATTATTATTATTATTATCTGCCTAGGCTGAAGCAGCCATATTAATTTCTGCTTCACAAGTTAATAATCTTAATTCCTCTAAACTTGACAAGTTAATGAACAAAGCTCTAAGATACAGGTTCTGAATTCGTTGGATCAATATTAATAACAATGACAACAATAGTGATGGTGATGATGATGATGATGATAGCAGCTGACATATATTAACATGTGTGTGTCACTTGCCAGCTATTATCTCACATGATTTCTAAGGTTCCGTCAAGCTCTAAAATTCAATGATTCTATTATTCCTCCAAATAAAATGGGGTATTTACAAATATAAATAAAATAGACTCTATTAGGGGCTTTTTGACTAACTTATTTGAGAGATGAAGTAACTAAAGTTCTTAAAAAATAAATGACCTACCTATAATCATATAGGTAGCAGAGTTGGAGTTGTTTCAACAGTCAGCTTAATGCAAGGTAAGAAGTGGAACTCTCCATTTAGTTTTAGAGTCTGGCTTAGCTGATACTATGACAGCCTGACCAATGGTAAAGTTAGGTCCAAAAGACACTATTTGTCCTAGAATTGTTTCTTTTGACCTCATATTGCTAGAATCAAAAAGGATAAACACACAACTGTTTCTATTCCTACAAAAATAACATATTCTAGGCTTTGCATGACATTAAAGAAAAAAAAGCAACCAATTTATCAAGATCTGGAGGAAAATAATTAGCAATGATTTTCTGGTTTCCCAACTCACATTTCATTTGCATTAAATAAGACTTATTCTTAGCATCTGATTTCTCTCTTTTTTTTAATTAACATTTATTAGCACACAGGAGCCAGTTAAGAGTTGACAAACGTTTTCAGGGATCCCAACCTCACCAGTTATCAAAGAATAGCATTTTGTTTAATTGCTCTAAATCCTCATCTGTACCACTCTGGAATTTTTTTTTCTCTTGTTGGAATAAATTCCAGCAGTCTCAATGGAACAGAGGTCATCAGAGCACACACATCAAGAAGAGGCTATTTAATAATCCCTATGTTGTTGCAGAAAGCAATTATCTAGCCCATTGTATGTGCTTTTTTTAGTGGAGATGTCCTTCCAGAGAAAATTTCTATTCTTGCTTGCAAGGCCTGATTAGAGATCATCCCTGGACCAGTAAGTGACCTATAATGCAAAAATAACCACCTAGTTCATTCATCTCTTTTAATAAGTGAAAAAAAAGTTAATTTTTTTTAGTGTATACGTATGCAGAAAAAAGTATGTTTTCATGTAGGCTGTTCAATGGAAGCTATTGAAAGCTCTTAAAAAGCAGGAATATTTGGTGGCTTTGACCTCAGAACAGTGACATATTATTTTGTGATATTCTTCTGGGAAAAGGGAATCCCTCCCGAAAGGATATAAGGTTCCCCTACTCACCCCTGCTTTTCTCAACTGAGCTCACAGAACTGTACTACCCCAGTATAGGTGTGGCTATTAAGAGGCTAAGTGTTTGTCCGGGTACCCTGCTTATGTAAAAAGAAAGGTCTCAGGGGACCATCCAGAAACCTGGGAAAACAACCCTTAATGAGGTCAGATTATGAGAATAACATGTAAATGGTGGGAATCCATTCAATACAAAGCTTCAAAGAGAGGAGAGAGGAAAAGAAGGTCCAAAATAACATTCAGGAATGTAAAATAACAGAATATTGCTCGTTTAGAGGCAGCCCTGTGTTGGGAAGCACGAGGACATCCAACAAGAATGGGAAACTCCAGCAGGAAGGTATGGATGATTCCAAACATGTCTCTGTTAAATCACTAACTGCCTTCTGCCTACACATTTGGTCAAATATGGTCAGAACTTTGGGATTATTACCATTGTTGCTAACCCACCTTTCTAAAACTACTTTGACATTTACAAAGTATACATTGTGCAGTAGATAGTACAGCAAGGTACTAGGGAAAAAACTCTAAAGACAAAATATGAGTTAAATTCCTGACTTTAATATTACTTGCATGACCCCCTTTAGCCTTAGCTTCTTCATATATAGAGAAGTGGTTCATCTAAATGGAATCTGAGGTCTCTTTCAAACCTAGATTTACGATCCTCACTATTACATAGAGGGGAAAAGTGATGGTCAGAGTTTTGGAGTAACTTGTCCATGGTGTCATTGCTACTTGGTAGACAATTTGGTATTTGTACTCCCATCTCCTGATTGTAGGTGCAATATTCTTACCTCTCTATAACACCATAAATCATCAGGGGATTTGTCTACTGCCATTATCTTGTACTATTGGATGCTATGTTCCCACTGGACCTTTAAAGATTCCTTCTATGTAAAATTCAGTTAATACTTATGGAAAATTACCTGAAGAGTGGTTTGGTTTTAGAGTCACTGAGTTATCAAATATTAAATCTTTAAATTATATTTAATAAATAAATAAATAAATAATGACATTACTATTAAATTATAAATTATATTTTATTGTATATTACGAGTTATAAAATAATTAATATATAGTTAAATTATAGTAATTTATATTTTTAAATGGCCTTAGAAATTATTTAGCAGAACACATATACTCTATAGGGGGAAATTAAGGTCTGGTGTATGGGGTTTGACTTGGTGTTATATGGTGGCAGAACTTGGGGTATAACCTAGAAATTTCATTCATAATCTAGTGTTCTTTTCTATGTATTGAGCTTGAGGCATCTGTATATTTTTCAGTGTCACTTTGAATAAGAATAAGAGTTGATGTTCCAGGAAACTAGTTCAACTTGATGGGATTATTTTATCCGTAAATTTATTTTATTACCCCCATGAACAATGGTAGAGTTTACTGGCTCCAGTCTAGATTTAGGCTGTACTAATAGCTTCCACAGTTACAAGGCAGTATATAATATATTGATTGCTAAATTCAGTGACATTTTTATATCAGAAAATGTTTTAACAATGCTAGAAATTTCATATATCTATTGTAATATCCATAATTTCATTAATCAATGAGTTGGTATGTATTGAACATCTGATATGGGCAGTTGTCAATGTTCATTGGTCATGGAATTTGTCAGTGCAATTGAAGAGATAGAATGTAGTATAACTGATGGTCCCTTGCCTTTAAGGATTTGTCAGTTCAGTCTGGGGGTCAGAGCTACAATGGCAAGTATCATGGACTTAGAGTTGCCATAGTACTTGTATCTCCTATTTCTCTTGAACTTTAAGATTAAAAAAAGTATTTTCCTCACAATAACTCTGGGGTTTATATAGTTCAACTAATTTGTTTCCATTTTATGCATGAGGAATCTGAAAATCAGATGTGAAAATTGATGCCCATGGTCATAAATTGGTTTCAGAACTTTTATGGACTTTTCCAGGTATGTTATCCTGATCTGTTTTGGGGCACCCCACCAGTTCTCTTTCCCTAAGACCAATCCTGAATCTCCCCATCCCCACTACCATTTGTTAACCATATAACTAGTTTTGCAGTTTTCCTTAACTTATTACCTTTCATTCCCTGTTTTTATCTATTTAATTTTCCCTCATCTAAGTATAAAATAACTCCTTTTTCTGTTTTCCCCTTAAACTTATTTTAGCTTCAATTTTTTTCTAAAAAGAGTATTTATTTCTCTCATCCTCATCATTATTTTTTCTTTCTATTGTTTATGTTAGAATTTTATTACTTGATTCGTGGCCTTTATATTTTTTTTTCTTCTTTAGTTTCCCCATTCTTCATGGAAGCTTCTAAGATACTCATTTTGACTCTTCTGCTGCCTTTGTTGTTGTTGTTGTTCTTGTTGTTCTTGTTGTGTTGTTGTTGTTGTTGTGTTTCATTCTTGGAAACAGAAAGTCTTACCATTGATAGAGGAGGCATTCTGAAAGTGGCGAATTTTTCAATGGATCTGATTATGCAATTTATTATTATCCTTTACTTTCCCCATGGCCATTTTTTCCTCATTGACCTTGAAATTTCCTCCCTGGCACATGTCCTCCCACTCTCTTGGGTATCAGTTTTTCTCAGAAACACACCTTGGATTAAAATCCAGGCCTCTTGATTTCAAATCTAGGTTTCATTCTATTAAACCAGGCAATGTATACCTGGATTCTAGTTTCAATTCTTGACAGTTACAACCTTTCAACTAATTGATCGTTAATTTCTCATTCTACCTAATGAAGAAAGGAGAGGGGAAAAAAACTCTTTCACTCTGTAACGCTAAGAATAGTTTTAAGGATACTTGATAAACTCTAAGAACTATATGGCTGTTAGGTATCAACATCATCAATATCACCAGAAATAACACATGTAATATTTAAGGGGAAAAAGTTAATTTGAGTATACTAAAAACCAACAACACTTCAGTAATAGAGAAAAAATGTGGATTAGAAGGGTTATAAGGGGGTGGGAAACAATGGATTTGGACTAGTTCTGAAAGAAGGGTAGGATTTAGACAGGCAAAATAGGAGAAATATAATATGAACTTATGAAATTATTAAAGCAAATAGCTAGAGTAAGGTGTATGGGAAATGAATAGATTAAAAGATTGAGTATTAAAAAAAGCATAGAGTTTCAGGCCTGGAAAATAAGGAGATTGGATATTGTAAGCAATAGGGATACCTTGGAGGTATTTAATGTAGCAGTGACATGATGAAAATGGTATCATAGGAAAATTAATCTGGCAGTGCTGTACAGGAGAGATTGGCATGGGTAAAGCCTTAATCAACAGTAGCCCTTGGAAGACTTTTCTGATGTAAATTTTATAAAATGGTAAGAATTGAAAAATGCTTGGTGCAAACCAATAGAAAACCATACATTTTCCTGGTCCAGGTAATACTAGTCTGTAAATACTTTTATGTACATTTTGTGGGCTACAAGTTTTTAAATAGCATCCAACTGGCACCCTTTAGACATAGATAACATGTTTGAAATAATCTTTAATGAGATAAGAAATAATTAACAAAGACTCTGTGATCTGATCCACCTCCACAGAAGCTGCCTTTGAAAATATTCTCCTCCATTCTTTCTAGATCCTTTTTACATTTTTTTCCTTCTCTAATTAATGTATGTTCCATGAGAGTAGGGACTGGTTTATTTCCTTGTTTGGGAGTCCCTAGCTCTTATCATAGTACCTGACATATAGTAAGTAGTTGCTTGTCATAATATCTATCAACCATTTTCTTTTTCTTTCTTTCTTTCTTTCTTTCTTTCTTTCTTTCTTTCTTTCTTTCTTTCTTTCTTTCTCTCTCTCTCTCTCTCTCTCTCTCTCTCTCTCTCTCTCTCTCTCTCTCTCTCTTTTTCTTTCTTTCTATCTGTCCTTCTATCTATCCCTATATATGAGGATCCCCATAAAGAACAGAATACTAGACTCTCTAGGAAGGACCCACTTGTGCTCAAAGGAACAATAATGTGGAATTAAAGGTTCAGAAGGAGAACATCCAGTAAAGGTGAAAGCACAGGGGATGAGTTTTGATGTTTGGTGATTTTTTTTTTCCTGAGGGCAAAAAGACACCTCAATTGTTGACCTGACACATATCTCAAGAGGATGTGTCCATGATGTCAAGGTGCCAGAGAGTGTTGAGTCTATCTCCATAATTTCTCTCACAATAATTCCTTTTTCTTAACTCACATGGCCAGCATCATACAACAGATACCTACCAACTTTGTCCAGGAAAATTTCAATAAAGTTCACATTGGTTGATTCACCTGTCTCAAGTCTTTCCCCCTTTCAAATTTAGCCTCTCTATATCCAAAGTAATATCCTAAAGCATATTTATAAATATGAACATGTTACCCCCACATTTAAAATGTTCTTTCATATAATACAAAATTTAAAATCTTCTTTTTGACATTCAAAGTACTTTACAACTTGATCCCAGGCTACCTTTAAATGTATATGTATGTATGCATGTGTGTGTGTATATATATATCCCCTTAACATCCTATGCCTTTGTAATGGTAATGAAAATTTGATTATCTTCCCTGACCCTTAATAAACCTAAGAGAATTTAAAGACCTTCCTTGCTTTGAAGACCTTCCCTGCTCCCTAATAGGCTGGATGTAATCACATGGAGCCTGTGGTGGGAAGAGTTTGCTGAAGGGTGGAGCAGCCAGGAGCTGGGAGTCAGTGCAGTTAGAGACAGAGGGAGGAGAGGACACACCCAAGGGAAACAGGCCTATGAGTAAATGTTGTTTTGGTGTCCTGTTATGTTATGGCTTATTAATTTCTTTGCTACTATGATGGATTCAGGTTTCTGGTTTTGTGATTCAGTTTTCTAGTGTCTGAATAAATGTTTTTCTTCTGTCTTCTATATGGAAAGTCTTCTATATTTTGTTATAGAACACTGTGCCAGCATATTTACAGTCACCATCAGTGTTGTGAATATTGTGTCAGTGCCTCAAACTTCCAGTCCAAATGGCAAACCTGCTGTTTCTTATACTCAATGTTCTATTTCCTTTCTGACTGAAAATTGCATGGATGAAAAGTCCATTTCTGAAATGTGCACCATAATCACCTCTATGTTCCACCTGCTACAAAAGACCTTTCTTGATTCTCCCAAGCTACTTGTGCCTTTCTACCACCAACATTATTTCCTCTATTCTATGAATATATGTTATATAATTTGTAACATTAGTTCTTTTAAAAGACAGCAAGATATTTCTAGAGAGGAACTATTGTTATTTTTATGTTTATATCACTGGAAACTCAAACAATAGTATGTACCAAACAAATGCCTGGCCATTCATCAACTGTGTCATAATAGACTGTTTCACTTTATCTCTGAGCAGAAAGGTCATTAACCACTTGTTAGATATCCAGGAAGTAAGAGGCTAATAAATTTAAAATTAGAAAAGCTTACACAAGGAAGTGAGTCTTCTCTTTTACAGATGAAGAAACTGGTATCCAGTGAGGTTAAGTAACTTTCCCATAATCATTCAAGAAGGAAGTGACAGAACTGGGGCTAAAACCCAAGTTCACTGGCTTCAGTGTGTTAGGTTAGGTGGCAAACAAGGTCCCTTCTAACTCTGAGGTTCTTGGATCTGTAAAAACACACACATACATTCACACATACACACACACATTCACACACACATTCACACACACATTCACACACACACACACACACACACACAGATAAAGTGAGGAGGCAAATTTGATCTGTGGTAGGATTTGATTGGAAAGTGTTTCAAAAAGAGCATAACTGATTAAAATGAAACCATTTTTTAAAGTGAGTAGCATGATTTCTTCAAAAATATATATATTAATCTAACAACAAGCCTGCTAGCTGCTTAGGTATGGGGTGAAAGTGGAGGATCATCCCACTATTGCATATGGGGCCCAAGTTGTGGGAACATTTTCATATACTAGGTTCAATATAGAGGAAGACTAGCATCTTGAGTTTGATACCAATGACTTTCTCAATATTTCTGGATCTTTATTCGCTGTCCTACCATAGAATGCTGGGTAAGATAACTTATAGCTTAGGTTAGTTATATGTCAATAAATCCCCAAAAAAAGAAAATGCAAAAGGACTCAGAATAAAACATAGAACAGTTACATAAAACATGGGCTAAAGAAAAAATAATCATAAGCTGAAAGACCCACTGAAAGACTTAAAAGACTTAAAACAGAAATTCATAATTCCTGTTACAATTTCCCAGGTGGTTGATATTAAAAAATAAATATGGAATACTTAGTGGAACTGTCAAATAAGCATTTCACATTCACTTTAGCTCTGTACTGTCCAAATAATTTTTTTCACTCTCCATGTCCTAGCCCAGTCAAGTCATGATTAGTGACACACCAATACTTAAGCTTTTTTTCCCCCTCATTATTATCTTTTCAAAGAAGAGCATAATTGAAAAATATACTAACACCACTAAATTTTAGCTGAGGAGGCCAGGATTACCGAACTTAAAAGACTTACAGATTGTATCCAAGGCTTCAAATATTCATTTAATTATTTCTGATCAATTAGTTTTGCTCAGGGGAAAAAACAGTGGCAGGAATAAAGCAAGGGAAATAGCCAAGATCCCAGGTCCATGCTTTGCATTTCCTTGGTGGCACATGGTCAAGTTGCCATATGGTAATAATTTGATGTAGGAATAACCAAACAGGATGGTAGAATGAATCTGGTAAAGAACAATAAAGAGGTCAAAAGTGATATTGTCATATAGTATATAATAGTATAATAGATCATCAAAGAATGTTACTCTAATAATACAGAAAGAAACTCATATTTTGAATTGACCCAACCATTCTCAAGATTAATTTGGAATTATGCACAAAGAGCAATAAATCTATGCAAAGAATTTGACCCAGAAATATCACTACTAGATTTGTAATCAAAAAAGAATTTTTGAAAAGGATAAGGACCTATTTGTACAAAAATATCTATATCACTTTTTGTGGTGGTAAAGAAGTGGAAATTGAGGGAATGTCTATTAGTTGGGGAATAGCTAAACAACTTATGGTATATGGTTGTGATGGAATACTACTGTTCTATATGATGAACAGGATGATTTCTGAAAAACTTAGGAGGACTTAAGAGAATTAATGCAAAGTGAAATGAGGAGAACCACATATATATACTATGTTATACATAGTAACAGCAATATTGTACAGTGATAAACTGTGATTGATCTATCTCTTCTCAGCAATGCACTGAACAAGAAAAATTCCAAATGACTTATAATGAAAGATGTTATTCACCTCTAGAGAAAGAACTGATGGGGACTGAATGCAGATTAAAGCATATTATTCTTCACTTTCTTTATTTGTTCATGTTTGTTTTGGTTTGGTTTGTGTTTTCTTTTACAGCACTACTAATAGGGAAATAAAAAAGAAAGAAAGGAGGAAACTCGTTCATATCTTCTCAATTATTGTAACTCTTATCTCTTTACTTACATAAATCACTCAAAGAGTCTATTTCCACTGTGAATTTAATTTCCCATACTTAGAGGGATTGGATCAAAGAAGATGAAAAAAATGTCATGTAAATATAATTACTGGCACATTGTCATTTAAAACTGAAAAAAATGGGGAGCATGGGAGAACTGACACAAGGTGGAAAAAGAATGTGTTGTGTTGAATTTTATAAAAAGGAGCACAAAGAGTCTACAAAAAAAGACAAGTAAACCAACTTCAATTCCTTGTAATGTTATAGGAGGTATTACTAAAGGAATAGATGATGAACACATAGAACATTCCATGAATATGAAGCATTTCTCCATCAATAACATATCATGGTAGTCTATCTTCATTTTCTTTTTCTTGGGGGAGAGAGATATTAATTTATTTTCTAGTTCAAAGAAAGATGCAAATACAGGGGTGGGGCCAAGTGGCACAACAGAAGCAATAACGTTTCTCAGCTCCTCTGTGAATCCTGTCATTAAACTTTAAAAAGTTAATCTGAACGGATTTTGGAGTGTCAGAATCCACTTGGAGATAGAGCGTGGAAGAATCCAGACCAGGAACATACCCATGTGGGTCAGGGCAGGGGGAGGGTGGAGCATGGGCGGGGAGTGGGGGTGGTGCTGCAGCACCTTGAGAGCAGGCTACAGCAGAGAGAGAAGGAGCCCCCGTCAGCAGACTCACCCACCTCAGGGATGATTCACAGCTATCTCACCAGCTCTCACCAAGCATACTATCTCACCAGCATCTCACCAAGGGATGATAGGATCCAAATGAGCTGGGTAAAAGAAAGCTCAGGGCCCCAAACAGAGATAGCAGCTTCTCCTAGGGCTATCAGCCCACAACCTGGAAGTTTAAAAATCACCTGCCTGATTTTCCAGGGGCCAAGATGGTGAAGTAAATTCTGGCAGCTCTGACTCCCCTGACCAAGAAAACCCAGAGATAAATTTCCCACCCAGAGTAAAATCTCAAAATAGCAGAAATGGCCTCAGGCTTAGTAGTCACTGAGAAAGGGTGTAACTGAGGCAGTAAGGAGTCTAAAGAGAAAAGCAGAAGGGGTCCCTACAAGCCCCACCTTTCCTGACCAGCAAAAGCCTGCCTGAGCTGTAGCCCAGGGGCATAGAGGCAGAAATCTGAAGGGGCCAGACCACAGCTCCCCTAACCCTCTGCGAGCCTTAGGGGAAACACTGAAAATCCTGGCCCTGGCCTTAATCTAGACACCCAGAGGCTACAGTACACAAAACCAATAACCAGGCACCTAGCTCCTAGCTTGAGAAGCTTGGGTCAGAGCCCTGTGCACTCCAGGAGCAGAAATGCACTTTAAAGGACAGGAAATAGACAATTAAAATGGATCAGAAGCAACTCACAAAGGCAAGAACAAAGACAACAGAACCCTATTACTCTGGACAAGAAGAATCACTTTCAAGAAACACCATGGACTCTGTGTCCACACCTGAGACCACAGATGGAAATATAAACTGGTCTCAAGGCCAAAAGGCAATCTTGGAGGAGCTCAAGAAATATTTTAAAAGTCAAATTAGGGAGGAAGAAGATAAATTTAAATCAACAGTGACCAAATTGGAAAAAAGTCTCACTGAATAAAATGAATCCTTAAAAAGTAAAATTTGTGAACTAATTGGAGAAAATACCCCCCCCTCCCCACCTTAAATAAGACCTTCTAAAACTAATGGAAGAAAATAATTCCCTGAAAATTAGAATCAGGAAAATTGAACCTCAGAACTCTATGATGCACCAAGAGTCAATCAAACAAAAATTGAAGGTTGAAAAATTGGAAGAAAGTGTAAAATATCTCACTGGAAAAACAACTGACCTGGAGTACAGATCCAGGAGAAATAACTTAAGAATTACTGGTCTACTGGAAAGCCATGATGAAAAAAGTAGCCTGGACAACATACTCCTAGTGATTGTCAAATAAAACTTCCCTGAAGTCCTAGAATCAAAAGGTAAAATAGTTATCAAAAGAATTCACTGGTCTCCTACTGAAAGAGATCCCAAATTGAAAACTCCAAGAAATATAATAGCCATATTCCAGAATTACAAGATTAAGGAAAAAATATTTCAGACAGCCAAAAAGAAACATATAAAATATTATGGAACTACAGTCAGGATCACATAGGACCAAGCAGCTTCTACATTAACAGATCAGAGGGGGCGACTAGGTGGTGCAGTGAGTAGAGTGTCAGCCCTGGAGTCAGAAGAACCTGAGTTTGGATCCAGCCTCAGACACAATGCACACACAAACACATAGATGTGTAACCTTGGGCAAGTCACTCAACACCAATTGTCCTCCAAAAAGAAAAAAAAAAGATCAGAGGGATTGGAATTCGATATTTCATAAGGGAAAACAGCTAGACTTCAACCAAGGATTAACTACCCAGCAAAATTGAGCATAATCTTTCAGGCAAGGAGATGGTCATTTAATGAAATAAGGGACTTACAGACTTTCCTGATGAAAAAGCCAGAGCTCAATGGAAAATGTGATCTCCAATTATAAGACTCAAGAAAGACATAAGAAGGTAAACAAGGAAAATACACACTCACACATACACATATGCACACACACACACTCACACACACACATGCACATAACTTGGGATGCAATAAGAGAAAAATGTTTACATCCCTATATTAAAAGCTGATAACTGTCAATATCGAAATTTATATAATTATTATGACATTAAAAGGGTTATACATAAATAGAGGGTATGGGTATAAATGAACTAATCTGACAATAAAAATAAAAACCTTATTAAGGGGATCAAAGGGACTGTAATAGGATAAAAGGAAAGGATGAGACAGAAAAAGGAAAATTATGCTATATGAAGAGGCATAAAAACACTCAAGTAAGGGGAAAGTAAAGAGGGAGAGGAGCATCATTTTGAGCATTATTCTCCCTGGTTCTGGTTCAAAAAGGGATCAACATAATCAGTTAAATTTAAGATTCTAATGAGAAAAGATGCAAAAATTCATAAAATAGATGGGAGAGAGGGAGAGGAACACTGTTTGAAATTTACTCTCATGGGTTTAGGGTCAAAGGGGGAATAAGCACAAAGATCTATTGTGTCCTATAGGAAGTAGAAGGGTAAGGGAGAATAAGAAGGTGGGGGAGGTTAGAAGGAAGGGAAATAGTAGTAAGGGGAGAGGTTAGGCAAAGAAGGGGGAGGTCACAGAGAGGGAATACTGAGGGAGGTGGTGGTCAAAAGGAAAACCCTTAAGGATGGGAAAGGAGAAGGAAGAAACAAAAACAAAAACAGGGGAAGGAATAGGATGGAGGGAAAGAGACAGATAATCATTACTATGAATGTGAGTGGGATGAATTCTCCAATAAAATAGAGGAGGATAGCAGAATGAATTAAAAACCATAATCCTACAATATGATGTCTACAAGAAGCACATTTGAAACAAAGGGATTCCCACAGGGTAAAGGTAAAAGGCTGGAGTAGAATATATTATGCTTCAGCTAAAGTAAAAAAAGCAGGGGTAGCAATCCTTATCTCAGATAAAGCAAAAGCAAAAATAGATCTAATTAAAAGAGATAAGGAAGGAACTATATCCTGCTAAAAGGCACCACTGAGAATGAAGCAATATCATTACTTAACATATACACAACAAGTGGTATAGTGTCCAAATTCCAAGGGAAGCTGTAAAGGAAATTAAGGGAAGAAATAGGTAGCAAAACTAGGATAGTGTGGGGGACCTTAAACTCCCCCTCTCTAACTTCATAAATTTAACCTAAAAATAAACAAGAAAGAAGTTAATGAGGCAAGTAGAATTTTAGAGAGGCTATATATGATATATCTTTGGAAAAAACTGAACTGGAATAAAAAAGGAATATGCTTTCTTCTCAGCAGTTCATGGCACATATTCAAAAATTGACCATGTCCTAAGGTATAAATACCTCACAATTCAGTTCAGAAAGACAGAAATTTTAAATGCATCCTTCTCAGATCATGATGCAATAAAAATCATATACAATAAAGTGCTATGGAAAGATAGACTAAAAACTAATTGGAAATTAAATAATATAATCCTAAAGAATGAGTGAGTCCAACAAGAAATTATAGAAACCATCAGTAACTTCATTCAAGAGAATGATAGTAATGAGACAATATAGCAAAGTTTGTGGGATGCAGCAAAGGCAGTTCTTAGGGGAAGTTTTATATCCCAGAGTGCATACATGAATAAATTAGAGAAAAGGGAGGTGAACAAATTGGGCATGCAATTGAAAAACAGAAAAAGAACAAAGTGTGGGGCAGAGCCAAGATGGCGGAACAGAAACAGCACTTCTGTGGTGCTCTGGACCACACCACTTCCAAATTTTTGTAAAAGGGCTCTCTGAAGGGGCAGCTAGGTGATGCAGTGAGTAGAGCATCGGCCCTGGAGTCAGAAGGACCTGAGTTCGGATCCAGCTTCAGACACTTAAAGCACACAAACAAAAACCTAGCCATGTAACCTTGGGGGAGTTATTTAACCCCAATTGCCCTCCAAAAAGGCAAAAAAAGGGGCTCTCTGAAAAACCTCTGTATCTACAGAACCCACAAAATGACACAGAGAAGCTAACCTCCCACTGAGGACAGCCTGGCAGCCTGGCAGGGAGCAGCCAGCATAGCGCTCTGGGAGCAGAGGGATCAAAGGGGTTGACATATGATATTCTGGAGGGCAAAGGAGCTGGGACTAAAACCAAGAATCACCTACCCAGCAAAACTGGGTATCATGTTCCAGGGGAAAATATTGTCATTCAGTGGAATAGAGGACTTTCAAGAATTCTTGAGGAAAAAAATCAGAGTTGAATAGAAAATTTGACATACAGATACAAAAAGCAAGAGATGCTTGAGAAGGTAAAAAGGGAAAAGAAATCATAAGGAACTTATCAAAGTTGAACTATTTACATTCCAACATGGAAAAATGATAACTGTAACTGATGAAGCTTTTCTCAGTATAAAATATTTGAAGAAGGGTATATGGACATATGAATACATATGTGAATATGTTTATATATGTTTATAGGTATACATAGAGGACACAGGTCGAATTTAAGAGGAAGGGATGATACTTAAAAGGTGATATGAAGAGGTGAGAGAGGAATATAATGAGAGGAGATGGGGAGAGACAGAATGGGGTAAACTATCTCATATAGAAGAGGCAAGGGAACATGGTTACAAGGGAGGGGAAGAACAGGAAGGCAAAAAGGCAAAACCTTATTCTCATTGAACTTGGATCAGGGAGAGAATGACACGTCTACTAAATAGGGTATCTCACCCTACAGGAGAGCAGGGGGGAAGGGGATGAGAGAGGAGATGATAGAAGGGAGGGTGGGAGGGAAGGCGTGGAGGGAGTTTGGAAGCACCCACTTTTGAAAGGGACAGGATCAAAGTAGGGAATAAAAGAAGTGGGAGGTGGGATAAGAGAGAGGAAAATATAGTCAGTCTTTCACAATTCATCTCCTATGGTAATGATCTGCATAGCTACACATGTACAACATATATTGAATTGCTCATCTTCCCAGTAAAGGTGGGCAACAAGGGAGAAAGGGAATGAATCTGGAATTCAAAGTTTTAAAATCAAATGTGTAGAAATATATAAATACTATTATTAATACTACTTTACATATAATTGGGAAATAAGATATACAGGCATTGGGGCACAGACATTCACCTTGCCCTACTGAAAAAGTCAACGGGGGTATGGCAGAAGATATGGGAGAGAGCAGATGGGGTAAGGGGATATCTGGATGAAATGAATGATGCAAACCAGAAGTTAATAAAGCATTTGGAAAAACTGAAAAAATTTAAAAAATAAAAAGAACAAAGTCAAATTCCCCAATTAAATAATAAATTAGAAATACTGAAAACCGAAGGAGAGATTAATAAAATTAAAATTAAGAAAATTATTAAATTAATAAATAAAACTAAGATCTTGTTTTATGAAAAAAAAACAATAAAATTGATAGACCCTTAGTCAATATGATAAAAAAAATGAAAGAAGAAAACCATATCATGGGTATCAAAAATGAAAAGGGTGAATATACCTCCAATGAAGATGAAATTAAAAAAAACAATTAGGAATTATTTTGCCCAATTATATGCACATAAATTTGATAATCTTAGTGAAATGCATGAATATTTACAAAAATATAAGATGCCCAGATTAACTGAAGACAAAGTAAATTACTTAAATAACCCCGTCTCAGGAAAAGAAATCAAACAAGCCATCAGCGAACTCCCTAGGAATAAATCTCCAGGGCCAGATGGATTTACTAGTGAATTCTAACAAACATTTGAAGAAAAATTGATTCCAATACTCTACATATTGTTTGGGAAAATTAGTGAAGAAGGAGTCCTACCAAATTCTTTTTATGTCACAAATATGGTACTGATACCTAAATCAGGAAGAGATAGAACAGAGAAAGAAAATTATAGACCAATTTCCCTCATGAATATAGATGTAAAAGTTTTAAATAAAATATTGGCAAAAAGACTACAGCAACTTATCACACGAATAATATACTTTCACCAGGTAGGATTTATTCCAGGAATGCAAGGATGGTTTAATATTAGGAAAACCATTAGTATAATTGATTGTATCAACAATAAAACTTGCAGAAACCAGATGATTATCTCAATAGTTGCAAAAAAGGCTTTTGACAAAATACAATATCCATTCCTTTTTAAAACACTACAAAGTATAGGAATAAATGGAACCTTCCTTAAAATAATAGGTAGCATCTGTTTAAAGCAATCAGCAAGCATTATGTGTAATGGGGATAAGCTAGAAGCATTTCCAATAAGATCAGGTGTGAAATACGGGTGTCCACTATCACCCCTCTTATTCAGTCTGCTACTAGAAATGTTAGCAGTAGAAATTAGAGAAGAAAAAGGAATCGACTTAGGCAAAGAAGAGACCAAGCTATCACTCTTTACAGATGATATGATAAAATATTTAGAGTACCCTAGAGAATCAAGTAAAAAAAAATTCTTGAGAAAATAAATAAATTTGGCAAAGTTGCAGGAGATAAACTAAACCCACATAAATCCTCAGCATTCCTGTATATTTCTAATGAAATTCAACAGCAAGAGATAGAAAGAGAAATTGCATTTAAATTTACAGTAGGCATTATAAAATATTTGTGGATCTATCTGCCAAAACAAACCCAGGACCTATATGATGACAACTACAAAACTTTTTTCACACAAATAAAGATGGATCTACATAATTGGAAGAAACATCAATTGCTTGTAGCTGGGTCAAGCTAATATAATAAAAATGACAATTTTACCTAAATTAAACTATATATTTAGTGCCAATAAATATACAAAATATACCAATATATTTACCAAAAAGCAACCTTATAGAGCTAGAAAAAGTAGCAACACAATTCATTTGGAAGAATAAATGGGCTAGAATATCAAGGGAATAAATGAAAAGTAATGCTAGGGAAGGTGGACAATCTATACCAGATTTTAATTTGTAATATAAAGCAGCAGTCATCAAAACTAATTGGTACTGGCTGAGGAATAGAGTAGTGGATCAATGGAATATATTGGGCACAAGAGACTCAGCAATCAATAACTATAGTAATCTATTGTTTGATAGACCTAGTTTTGGGGATAAGAACTCACTATTTGACAAGAACTGCTGGGAAAATGGGAATATAGTATGGCAGAAATTGGGCCTAGACCATTATCTAACACCATACACCAAAATCAAGTCTAAATGGGTGCATGATCTAGGTATAAAGGATGATATTGTAAGCACTCTCAGAAAACAAGGAATAGTTTATCTGTCAGATCTGTGGAGAGGGGAAGAATTTAAGAGCAAACAAGAATTAGAGAGGACTATAAAATGGAAAATGGATAATTTTGATTACATTAAATCGAAAAAGCTTCTGTACAAGCAAAGCCAATGTAACCAAGATTAAGAGGGAAGTGGGAAATTGGGAAAGAATTTTTACAATCTATGTCTCTGATAAAGGGCTTATTTCTAAAATATACAGACAATTAAGTCAAATCTATAATAATACAAGTCATTCCCCAATTGATAAATGGTCAAAGGATATGAACAGGCAGTTTTCAGAGGAAGAAATTAAAGATATGTATAAGTATATGAAAAAATGCTCTAAATCACTATTGATTAGTGAAATGCAAATCAAAACAGCTCTGATTTACCACATCTCTCCAGTCAGATTGGCTAAGATGACAAAACAGGAAAATGACAAATGCTGGAGAGGATGCGGAAAAATTGGAACACTAATGCATTGCTGGTGGAGTTGTGAACTGATCCAACCATTCTGGAAAGCCATCTGGAATTATGTCCAAAGGGCTATAAATAATTTCATACCCTTTGAGCCAGCAATACCATTTGAAGTATTGTATCCCAGAGATATAATAGAAGTGGGAAGAAGACCCGTATGTACAAAAATATTTATAGCAGCTTTTTTTTGTGGTTGCAAAGAATTAGAATTTAAGGGGGTGCCCATCAATTGGGGAATGGCTAAACAAGTTGTGGTATATGAATGGAATGGAATACTATTGTACTATAAGAACAAGGAGTAGATGGTCTTCATATTTACCTGGAGAGGCTTATACAAACAGATGCTGAGTGAGAAGAGTAGAACCAGGAGATATCTGTACACAATGACAGACACTATGTATGTTTTATGACCGGCTTTGATAGACTGGACTCTTCTCAGCAAGGCAGGGCTATAAGACAACCCCAAAAGACTCACGATGGAGAGAGATGTATACATCCAGAGAAATAACTAGAAAGAACTGAATTTGAATGCAGACTGAAGTGAACTACCTGATCTTTTTCTTTTACTTTTTGGTTTTGTTTCCTCTTTCCCATTGTTCATTCCATCTGATACAATCCTTTATAACCTGACTAATGCCTAATGTGAAAGTATTTGCAGATCCTATACTTGATTGTATGTTGTCATGGGGGGGAGAGGAAGGTCGGAGACAAAATGTGAAACTCAAGAAGTTGTGGAACTGAATCTTAAAAACTAAAAGTAAACAAACAAATTAATAAAAATAATAATAATAAAAGATGTAAATACAGTTTGCCCAGATTTCAAAAAATTATCATGGACAATGTGGCAAAATTTAGGTTAGATGATGAGAGGAAGGGTAATCAGTCCCAGCTATCTAGACTTTGACTCTGAAGGTCTATGATCTAAAAAATGTAAGTACACCCTTTGATGATGTGATACATTCTGACTGCTGTGGGGGAACTAGTGAATTCCTTTGGGTGTTGGTTTAAATCTATTGACCTCTTCCCTGAATATTTTTAAATTTTTAAAATAAAATGTATTGGGTTACGAAGGAAATTAGTTATATTGAAATAAAATTACTAGAAAATTTGGAGAAAAAATATGGACATTTCATCAGAAAAAGATTTCATACCTAAAATATATAACAAACTTTATCAAATCTATAAGAATATGGGTAATTCCCAAGTTGATAAATGGTCAAAAAATATAAACAGGCAGTTTTACAAAGTAAGAAAAAATGCTCTAAAACATCACTTAATAAACAATTACACATTAAAATAATCTTGAGAGTTTTTTACACATATCAGATTGGCTATAACGATTGAACCAGAAAGTGACAAATGTTGAAGGGGATATGGGAAAATTGGGACATACTCATTGTTGATGGGATTCCAAACAGCTCCAACCATTTTGTAGAGCAATTTGGAACTAAGTCCAAAGAATTATTAAACTGACTCTACTCTTTGAACCAAAATATCACTACTAGGTCTATTTTCAAAGATGATTAGGAAAAAACATAGAACCCACATGTTCTAAAATATTTATAGTAGCTCTCTTTTTGGTTGCAAAGAATTAGAAATTATAGGGATGTCCATCAATTGGGGGAAGAGCTGAACAAGTTGGGGTATATGATTGTGATAGAATGCTACTATGCCATAAAAAATGATGAGTTCACTGATCTTAGGGAAAAAAACATGGATAGATTTGCATGAAATATGGAAGAGTGAAATGAGCAGAACCAAGGGAAAATTATTTACAATAACAACAATATTGTTTAAAGAATTACTTGGAATGAATAACTAATTTTGATGATTAAAAATAACCCAAATTAACTATAAATGAAGGAAGATGCTTCTACCAAGAAAATAACTGATAAATAGAACCATTTATAGAATGATTTTACATATATATAATTTCATATTAATCACATATATAGTTTTCCGTGTTCATTTATATTAGATTATTAGGTCCAAATTTTTCTCTTTCCCTCCCTTCTCTCTCTTGAGATATATGATAATATATATATATATATATATATATATATATATATATATATATATATATGTATATATATATATATATATATATGTATATATATATATATCAGATTGCTTGCCATGCCATATATATATATACATATATATTTATATATTTATAATCAGACAGTGGGGGAATAGAGTGGCTGATCAGAGTGGGATTGCAGGAATCACTTTGCTGAAACTGAGGCAGAATTCTCTTGCTTTGTTCGTGCTTGGATCTGGATTACAGTCCTGGGTAGTAGTCCTCGGGTGAGGAGGAGCACTGGCATTGTGGTAGAGAGGGAATCCTGCTCATAGTTCCAAGGCAGAAAAGAGGGCTTGTGGTCACTCACAGACCAGAGCACAGATGGGGAGAAGAGGAAACACTTTTCATTTGATCATGGCACATTGAAAAAACTGAAAATTTGCAGGTCCCTAGAAATATCTCTGAAAATAGCTGCAACAAAACCTCTGAAGCTTGGGACAGTAACCCCTCCACATTGGAAGCAGAGCCCTACCTTAACAAAGGGATAAAAACTCAAATAATTGACTAGAAAAATTGGCAAACAGTGAAATAATTAAGACTATAGAATCCTACTTTGGTGACAAGGATGATCAAAACATAAAACCAGAAGACAACAAAGCAAAGATCCTACATCCAAAGCCTCCAGGAAAAATGTGAATTGGTCACAAGCCATGGAAGAGCTCAAAAACAATTTTGAAAATCAAGAAAGAAGTATAGGAAAAATTGGGAAGAGAAATGAGAGTGATGCAAGAATATCATGAAAAAATGAGTCAACAGTTTGCTAAAGGAGTCCCCAAGAAGGGGAAGAAAATAACACATTAAAATCGACTAATTCACAAAGCAAGAGAGGTCAGAAAATCCAATGAGAAGAAGTGTGCCTTAAATCACAGAATTGATCAAATGGAAAAGGAAGTTCAAAAACTAATGGAAGAAAATAATTCCTTAAAAATTAGAATGGAGGGGCGGCTAGGTGGCCAGTGAGTAGAGTGTTGGCCCTGGAATAAGAAGGACCTGAGTTCAGATCTGGCCTCAGACACTTAACGCACACACACACACACACACACACACACACACACACACAAGCCGTGTGACCTTGGGCAAGTTACTTAACCCCAATTGCCGACCAAAAGGCAAAAAAAAAAAAAATAGAATGGAGCAATTAGAAGCTAATGACTATGAGAAATGAAGAAATTATAAAACAAAACCAAATGAATGAAAAAAAGAAGAAAATATAAACTATCTCACTGGGAAAACAATTGACCTGGAAAATAGATCCAGGAGACATAATTTTAAAATGATCGGACTACCTGAAAACCATGATCAAATAAATAGCCTAGAAATCATCTTTAAGGAAATTATCAAGGGAAGCTGTCCTGAGTTCTAGAACCAGAGGGGAAATAGAAATGGAAAGAATCCACTGACTACCTCCTGAAAGATATCCCAAAAAGAAAATTTGCAGAAATATTGCAGCCAAATATGAGAGTTCCCAGGTCAAAGAGAAAATATTGTAAGCAGCCAGAAAGAAACAATTCAAGTACAGTGGAAACATAATTAGTATAACACAAGATTTAGTACCTTCTACATTAACGGATCAAAGGGCTTGGGATATGATATTCTGGAGGTCAAAGAAGCTAGGATTTCAGTCAAGAATCACTTAACCAGGGGCAGCGGGCAGGGGGCCGGGGGAGGGGAAGGCTGTGGCGAGTGATGGTTGCTCTGGTGCCAGTGGGCAGCGTTGCCTATTTTTTTTTTCCTCTGAGATCCTGGAGGGCCTCAATGGAAGAGGATCCAGGTCCGGGGCAGTGCTGCTGCTGCAAATCTGGGGGGCAGCTGGACATGAGCCACGGCTTCCTGCACCACATCCTGTGGAACCAGATCGCCTGAGACAATTACGACAAGCAAATTAACAGGCAGCCAAGGAGAAGGTGCGGAGGCGGCTCACCCCTGGCTCTACAAGGCAAGTGTACTTACCATGAGGACTACAATGCAAGGCGAGGCTGAACCGGCCTGACGCCTCCATTGGGAGCCGGGGTACAAATTTCCCTGCATGCAGCCTGGACTGTGGGGAGTCCAGCGAGAGCAGCAGCAGTGGCAGCTCAGACCCAGAGCCCCCCAGCCTCCAGCTCTTCTGCCTAGAATATGAAGCTGACAGTGGGGAAGTCACATCTGTCATTGTTTATCAGGATGATGACCCAGGAAGGGTGAGTGAGAAAGTCTCAGGCCACACTCCCCTGGACCAGCCCATGCGAGAGGCCCTCAAGATTCAAATCCAGGAGATGGCCAAGCGGCGATGCCGACCCTGAGCCCACTTTCTGGGACTAGACAGACTGTCTTGGCTGCAGGATCAGAGCCCGAGGTGTACCCTGCCCCTTTACCCTGAGGACTCCAGACCCAACCTGGTCTCCCCACTCAGCCACTTGGGCTTTCAGAGAAGTGTCCACTGCCAAGCTGGCCTCTGGCATCTCCTTTACTATGACTCCTCTGCCATCTCACCACTGACCACAGCTGCCTGGCAGTTACAGTAAAAGGGATTCTCTAGCCTTGTGTCCTGCTAGCTGGGATTCCTAAGATGTGCCACCCCCAATCAGTGAAAGTCCTGTGAAAGGCTTCTCCCAGGGGTCGGTCCCCAAGCCCTGTGCCAATCAGTGTGCTCTGTTAGGGAGGTTCATTCCCTTCAAATTTGTGCTTCTTTTGTTTGGGAAAGTTCCTCCTTATGGCCCTGCTTCTCCTTACCAACTCCTGGAGCTTTTTTTTCAGCTTTGGTTCCCTCCATTTGCCCCCTTTCATTTTCATGTCACTGTCTCAGGTAGGACCCCAAAGCTTCCCTTGCTACAACCCCTGACTTGCAGCAGCTCTCAGACTACAAAGCTGTTTGTTTTCTCATTTTGGGATCTAAGGAGAGCACTTTGTGCAAAGAATGTTAGGAAATCAGTGAAAGCCCCAAGTATTCCAATTGCCCTCGATAGCAAGGAAGTCCTGTTATGCTTAGCCCATCAAAACTGGAATCTCAGTGGAGGTGAGATGCTTCTGAGGATGAGGCTGGAGAAAAATGAGATTACAAACAGAGACTCTCCCAACTAACTCAGCACTCTCCAGATGAACAAAAGGAGGGCTGAACAAGCAATAATTACCCAGTTGGAGACCTACTGCTCCTTCTTTCCTTTCTTTAAGAAAACAAATAAACCCTTGCCCAGATCAAATGCAGAGGTCCCCTTGTCCTTCCCCTCCCACCTTTGAGTATATAAAAGTATGTTTGACATTCTTAAAATAAAGGTACCAAGGCAAAGCAAAAAAAAAAAAAATAATCACTTAACCAGCAAAACTGAGTATAATTCTTCAGGGGAAAAAAATGGACATTCAAAGAAATAGAAGGATTTCATGAATTCTTGATGAAAACAGCAGAGCTGAATAGAAAATTTGACTTTCAAATACAAGAATCAAGAAAAGCATGAAAATGTAAACAGGAAAGAGAAATTATAAAAGATTTATTAAAGTTGATCTGTTTACATTCCTGCATGGAAAAGTGATATTTGCAACTCATGAGATCTTTCTTAGTATTAGGGTTGTTGGAGGGATTACACATGCACAGAAACAAACACACACACACACACACACAAACACATGCACACACACATACATACATATAATACATATATTATTCATATATATCTGTGTGTATATGTGTGGCTGTAGATGTGTATCATGCATATGTATAAGTGTGCATGCACATGTATGTGTATATACACATGCACATGTGTATACATGTATGTATTTATTTATATGTACATGCACTGCCATGTAAACATATATAAATATAGAAAATATATAGGGTGAGTTAAATATGAAAACATGATAACAAAAAATAAAATTAAGTGGTGAGAGAGTAATGTACTGGAAGAAGGAGAAAAGGAGAGGTAGAATGGTGTAAATTATCTCACATAAAAGAGGCAAGAAAAAGCTTTTCAATGGAGGGGAAGGAAGGTGGAAGTGAGAGGGAATAAGTGAGCCTTACTCTCATCAGATTTGATTTAGAGAGGGAATAACGTACACACCCAATTGGGTATGAAAATCTATCTCACTCTATAGGAAAGTAGGGGGAAGGGAATAAGGTGCGGGAGATAATTGAAGGGAGAGAAAATGGAAGTAGTGCATAATCAGAAGTAGACACTTTTGAGGAGATTATAGGATAAATGGGTGGTTGCATAGGATGAAGGGAAATATGACTCTTATGGAAATGTTTTGCATGACTACAAATGTGCAACCTATATCAAATTGCTTGCCTTCTCAATGATAGTGGGTTGAGGAGGGAGAGAGGGAGAGAATATGAGCCTCAAAGTTTTGAAAACAAATGTTAAAAAAGTGTTTTTACATGCAAATGGGAAATAAGATATACAGGGAGTGGCATATAGAAATTTATCTTGCCTGGGGCAGCTAGGTGATGCTGTAAATAGAGCACTGGCCCTAGAGTCCGGAGGACCTGAGTTCAAATCCAGCCTCAGACACTTAATACTTACTGGGTGTGTGACCTTTGTCAAGTCACTTAACACCAATCCCCCTGCCTTCCCTTGTCCAAAAAAAAAAAAGAAAGAAAGAAAGAAAGAAAGAAAGAAAGAAAGAAAGAAAGAAAGAAAGAAAGAAAGAAAGAAAGAAAGAAAGAAAGAAAGAAAGAAAGAAAAGGAATCTATCTTGCCCTACAGGAAAATAGAAGGGAAGGGGATAAGGGAGGATGGGTGACAGAAGGGAGGGAAGACTGGGGGAAAAGGTAATCCAAATGTATGCCATCTTGGGGTGGGAGAAGGGGAGAGATAGGGAGAAAAGTTGGAATTCAAAATCTTGTGTAAGTGAATGTTGAAAACTGAAAATAATTAATACCTCTTTTAAAAAAAGTCTTTGAGGGGCGGCTAGGTGCCTCAGTGAGTAGAGCGCCGGCCCTGGAGTCAGAAGGACCTGAGTTCGGAGCCGGCCTCAGACATTTAACCCACACAAACAAAAACCTAGCCGTGTGACCTTGGGCAAGTTACTTAACCCCAATTGCCCTAAAAGGGGCGGCTAGGTGTCGCAGTGAGTAAGAGTGCTGGCCTTGGAGTTGGGATGACCGGAGATCGAATCCGGCCTCAGAAAATGAGCACCCACACACAAATAATGATTAGCCGTGTAACCTTGAGCAAGTTACTTAACCCCGATTGCTTAAAAAAAAAAAAAAGTCTTCAAAACTATATTTAGGTACATTCTTAGCTGTTTGATTGAGGAGAAACAAAGGTTAATTATTACTTGATATTGCCGTAGAAGGAGATTCAATGGAAGTTTCCCAGAGACCTATACTTGATTCTGTGTTTTTCTTTTCTTTTTTTTTTATTCTGTGTTTTTCAAAATCCATTTTCAAATGTGAATAAATGCATACTGAAGGGATGACATCAAATATGGGAAGCACATGAAGTTGAGAAGCAAATGACAAATTGGTTAATAGAATCATCATTTAAGCTCTTAGCATACTGGAGCAACGGAATTAGTCTAAAAATATGAAATTTAATTTAAAATGTAAAATCTTATCCTTGAATTACAAAATAAATATCATAGTTATGCCACATATTTATGCAAAAAAGATCTAAAGATAATATCAGGTCTCAAACTTAGTTTAGTCCACTTTATAACATAACAGATAACCAATCTGCTAATCAATCAATTATTTATTAAACAACTTCTATATGCAAACACTTGGATATTGTCCTCCATTTTTGAAGAAAATCAAAATGATAACATTATGTTGGGATTAAGGTATGGTATGCCTGACTGCTGCTGATCAGACCAATAGAAACTTGGAAGACTCTACAACAGGTTGGGCACATTGGCAAAATGCTCATCTAATTTTATGCTACATATAGATTAATTTAGACTATAGAATATGAAGAGCAATAATCCTACTTTCCTGTTCTACTATAGCTAAAATATTCTACTCACATTTCATTTATGAATGCCATAGTTTATAAAGGATATATATCTTCATTATACAATATACATATAATAATATGGAGAGAAAAAGGTAAAGCCAATAGCAAAAATGCTGCTTATTGGAGCCAAGCTTATGTGAAATTATGAAAATTTACTTTTACACAAAAGTAAAATTAAGAGTTTACTTATAAGTCTGATCTACTTCTGAACTAGTAACATAATATAGAAAGAACATGAGAACTGGAGTCAAAATATGTAGTATTAATTTTATTATGCACTAGCAGTTTTTCATTAAGGATGCCAATTGATATCTCTGATCCTCACTTTCCTGATGTGCTAAATGGGCATGATGATAAATGCTCTATTTTTTTCTCACACATGTATCATGATAATGAGATTAAATATTGCAGTGTCTGTGAGAATATTTAAAATTTAAAATGTCTTAAGCACTATTAGAAGTTAGTATTGAGGGAGTGGAGCCAAGCCAATGTAGTAAAAACAGGGTCTTGCTTGACTTCTTCCCCAAATCTCTCCAAATACATGTAAAAAATGATTCTAAACAAATTCTAGAGGTACAAAACCCATAAAATGAAAGAGTAAAAAAATCCCCAGGCCAAGACAATTTGGAAGATCTACAGGAAAGTTTTGTTGCACTGGGCTGGGAGTGGAGTCCAGTCTAGTATCTGCTGTGTGGGCATAGGCAGGGCTGAAAAAGGACTCAGGGGACTGCGTCACTGGCAAGTGTGTCAGTTTCCAGACTTCTCAACCCAAGACAACATAGGAGGACAGTGGGAAAACTCTAAAGGATCTGAATGAGAGAGGAGAATGGTGTAGCCCCAGTCTTAGGGTGGTAGAGGTAGTGGCAGCCATAGCTTCAGCAGTTGCTTCTGGAGTTCTAGGTCCACAGATGGTGGGGGGATCAAGTAGCTGATCAGAAGGGGATTTCAGGGGTATCTTTGCTGGCACTGAGGTGGGATTCTCTTGTTTTGCCTTACCTGGATCTCAGAATCAGTCCTGTGTGGTGGTCCTGGGTGAGGAGGAGCTCTGGTGTGGTAGAGCTTGTGGCAGCTTTGGAGAGGGAATCCTCCTCACAGTTACAAAGCAGAAAAGAGTGTTTGGGGTCACTCACAGACCAGAGCACAGGCCAAGAGAGAAGAAAACACCTCTCCTTTGAACACACCACATTGGAAGAGGTGAAAACTTATGAGCCTCTAGAAGTAACTCTGAAACAGCTACACAAAACCCCTAAAGACTGGGACAGTACACCCACCCCCATCCCCAATGTAAGCAGAGTTCTACCTTGACAAAGAGATAGAAAGTTAAATATTTGGCTAGGAAAATGAGCAAACAGCATAAAAAAGCTCAGACTGAAGAGCCTTACTTTTGTGACAAAGTAGAACAAAACATACAACCAGAAGAAGATAAAGTCAAAGTTCCTACATCAAAAGCCTTCAAGAAAAATGTGAATTGGTCACAGGGCATGTGGAGTTCAAAGAGGATTTTGAAAATCAAGTGAGAGAAGTAGAAGAAAAATTGGGAAGAGAAATGATAGTGATGTAAGAAAGTCATGAAAAACAAGTCAACATCTTGTTAAAGGAGACCCCAAAAGAATACTGAAGAAAATAACACTTTAAAAATAGGCTAACCCAAACGGCAAAAGAAGTCAAAAAAACTGTAAGGAGAAGAGTGACTTAGAAGTTAGTTTGCAATCACTGTCTTCAATAATAATTTTCTCTTAGGATCTGGGTCCTTTTAGTTCATTTTGTAGTATCATATACCCATTTTGTAGTATCATACTTATTTTTAGTTCTTTCATATAGTCGTTCCTGTTCTTTCTTTTCAAGTCTACCTTAAGAAAGGACACTCTCATGGGGTGGCTAGGTGGCATAGTGAGTAGAGCCCTGGAGTCAGAAGGACCTGAGTTCGGATCCGGCCTCAGACACTTAACACACACAAATAAAAAACCTAGCCGTGTGACCCTGGGCAAGTTACTTAATCCCATTGCCCTCCAAAAAGAAAGGACACGCTCAGTTATTTACCATTTATATAATACATTTGTAGATATGCCTCAGTGTGGAATTAAAGAATATATCACAGGGCAAATTAATTTTTGACATAAGAAAGTCATTAACAATTTGATGCTTAATTGTTTTTATTAAGGAAGTGATGGGAGAAATAAGCAGCTGACATATTTAAATTCCACTCATTTCACAAGATATCATCAATCCCAAATGCATATACAATGATTTATATACATTCAACTGAACTATCGAATAAATATAGTGACAATATTGTTATGAAACTTAAAAAACAGAATCTGGCCTTACACTTATGCATAACTTCATAACTTTCCACATTCACAAGTTATATGTACTGGAATGTGCAAAGTTTTGGGGCATATATGAAACCCAAATCCAGAATACTATGCTTCAGTAAATAATATGTTAATGTTCCCCACAATGTTTTAATATGGTTCACAGAATGCTAATTGAAGGAATTCACATGTCACCATCAAAACAGAAGAGGAAACACAACAAAACAAGAAAATAGAAACACAGCAAGTAGTTTGTTTCAATCTGCATTCCAACTCCAGGGTCTTTCTCTGGGTGTAGATATCTCTTTCAATCATGAGTTTTTTGGGATTATCCTATAACCTTATATTGCTGGGAGGAGCCCAGTCTATTGAAGTTAGTCATCACACATATGTTGCCTCTGTGATTGTGTACAGATTTCTCCTGGTTCTGCTCTTCTCATTCACCATCAGGTTATATAAGTGTTGTTAGGTTGTTATGGAGTCCATCTACTCCTCATTTCTTTTTCTTTTTTTTTGAGGATGAGCTTTTAAAATTATATTTGCAAATTAACATAATGTGTACAACAGGATCGGATCTTTAGGTGGGTAGATCAAATAGTTGTCCAGAATCCAGTAAAATGGTAGTCACTGATGGTCAGTGTAATCATGAAGCAAGATTCATAAATATAACTTAGTCCAACTTGATGAAGCCGATGTCTTTGGCATACTGCCAGAAGCACTGGCAGCACATGTTCAGGCCATGCTGGTTCGAACAGATGGGGCACGACCGAGAGCCCTGGCCGAAATTGCGAGGGTGGCTCCAGTAGAGCTGCTGGTGACCCATGGTGCCACTCGCAAAGACCAGAGACAAAAGGCTACTCCTCATTTCTTATAGCGCAGTAGTCTTCTACTACATTCCTACACCACAACTTGTTTAGCCATTCTACAACTGATGGGCATCCCCTTTATTTTTAATTCATTGCCAACAGAAAAAGAGCTGCTATAAATATATTGTACATATGGGTCCTACTCCCATTTTTCTGATCTCTTTGGGATATAACCCTAGAAGTGGTATTCCTGGGTCAAAGGGTATGCACTTTTTATAGTCCTTTGGGCATAATTCCAGATTGCTCTCCAGAATGGTTGGATCAGTATACAACTCAAGCAAGAGTGCATTAGTGTTCCAATTTTTTCACATCCTCTACAGCATTTATCATTTTCCTATTTTGTCATCTTAGCCAATCTGACCAGTGAGATGAGGTACCTCAGATCTGTTTTGATTTGCATTTCTCTAATCAATAGTGATTTAGAGCATTTTTTCATGTTTATAGATATCTTTAATTTCTTCCTCTGAGAACTGCCTGTTCATATCCTTTGACCATTTATCAATTGGGGAGTGATTTATATTGTTTTAGCTTTGACTCAATTCTTTTTATATTTTAGAAATGAGGCCTTTATGAGGCCCTGGTTGTAAAAATTGTTTCCCAATTATCTATGTCCCTCTAAATCTTGGTTATATTGGCTTTATTTACATAGAAAATTTTCAATTTAATGTACTCAAAATTATACATTTTGAATTTTATAATGCACTCTAACTCTTGTTTCATCATAAAATCTTCCCCTCTTGGTGCCCATCAATTGGGGAATGGCTAAACAAGTTGTGGTATATGCATGTAATGGAATACTATTGTACTATAAGAAATGAGGAGCAGACAGACTTCATATTTACCTGAAGAGGCTTATACAAACTGATGCTGATTGAGAAGAGTAGAACCAAGAGCAATCTGTATACAATCGCAGACACAACATATGTGTGATGACCAACTATGACAGCCTGGACTCTTCTCAGCAATACAGTGATATAAGTCAATCCCAAAAGACTCATGAAAGAAAGAGATGCCTATATCCAGAGAAATAACTAGAAAGAACTGACTCTGAATCCTGATGGAAGCAAACTACTTGATCTTTTTCTTTTTATTGTTTGGTTTTATTTCCTCTTTACTCTTTTTCATTCCATCTAGTGCAATACTCCTTTATAACCTGACTAACGTCTAATGTGAAAGTATTTGCAGATCCTATACTGAACAATATGCCCATTGTGGGGGGTGGGGGAGGGAGGGAAGGGAAATTTGAAGCTCAAGGAACTATGGAATTGAATCTTGTAAACTAAAATAAACAAACAAATTAATAATTTTTAAAAAATCTTCTCCTCTCCATAGATCTGACAGGTAAACTATTCCTTCCTCTCCCAGATTGCTTACAGTATCAGCATTTATACCTAGATAGTGCACCTATTTTGACTTTATTTTGGTATGGTGTTAGATATTATGTCTATGCCCAATTTCTGCCATATTATGTTCCAGTTTGCCCAGCAGTTTTTGTCAAATAGTGCATTCTTATCCCCAAAACTGGGGTCTTTGGGTTTATCAAACAGTAGACTACTATATTCATTGGTTTCTGAGTCTTGTATACCCAATATATTCCATTGATTCACTACTCTATTCCTCAGCCAGTACCAAGTAGTTTTGATTTCTGCTGCTCTATAATACAGATTACAATCTGGTATAGCTAGGCCACCTTCCTTAGCATTTCTTTTCATTAATTGCCTTGATATTCTGGAACTTTTGTTCTTCCAAATGAATTTTGCCACCATTTTTTTCTAGCTCTACAAAGTAATTTTTTTGTATATTGATTAGTATTACACTAAATATGTAGTTTAATTTAGGTAAAATTGTCATTTTTATTATATTAGCTCAACCCAGCCATGAGCACTGATTTTTTTCTCCAATTAGTTAGACCTGACTTTATTTCTGTGAAAAGTGTTTTGTAATTATGTTCATACAGTTCTTGTGTTTGATTTGGCAGGTAGATTCCCAAATATTTTATGTCTACAGTGACTTTAAATGGAATTTCTCTTTCATCTCTTGCTGTTGGATTTTGTTAGAGATATATGGGAATGTGGAGAACTTAATGTGGGTTTATTTTATATCCTGCAACTTTGCTAAATTTATATATTATATCCAGTAGTTTTTTACTTGTTTCTCTAGGATTCTTTATGCATATCATCATATCATATGCAAAGAGTGATAGTTTAGTCTTTTCTTTGACTAATTTGATTCCTTCGATTTATTTTTCTTCTCTAATTGCAACTGCTAACATTTCTAGTACCAGATTAAATAAGAGTGGTGATAGTGGACATCCTTGTTTCATCCCTGATCTTATTGGAAATGCTTCTATCTTTTCCTCATTACATATAATATTTGCTAATGGTTGTGGATAGATGCTATTTATTATTTTAAGGAAGACTCCATTTATTCCTATACTTTCTAGTATTTTTAATAGGAATAGGTGTTGTATTTAGTCAAAAGCCCTTTCTATGTCTATTGAGATAGTCATGTGGCTTCTGCTAGTTTTGTTGTTGATTTGATCAATTATATCGATAGCTTTCCCGATGAAATCCTACCTGATCAAAGTGTATTATTCTCATGATAAGTTGCTATAGTATTTTTGCTAATATTTTATTTAAATTTTTTGCATCTATATTCATGAAGGAAATTGGTATGTAATTTTCTTTCTCTGTTTTGTCTCATCCCAATTTGGTTATCAGTACTGAATTTGTGTCATCAAAAGAATTTGATTGGACCCTATCTTCTCCAATTATCCCAAATAGTTTGTAAAATATTGGAAGCAATTTTTCTTTAAATGTTTCGTAGAATTCACTAGTAAATCCATCTGGCCCTGGAGATTTTTTTCATAGGGAGTTCGTTGATGGCTTGTTCAATGTCTTTTTCTAAGATGTGGCTATTTAACTAGTTTACTTCCCCATCAGTTAGTCTGGGAAACTTACATTTTGTAATATTCATCCATTCCACTAAGATTGTCAAATTTATGCCCATACAATTGGGCAAAATAATTCCTAATTATTGTTTTAATTTCCTCTTCATTGGAGGTAGGTTCACCCTTTTCATTTCTGATACTTGCAATCGTGTTTTATTCTTTCTTAATTTAATCATATTGACTAAAGATCTGTCAATTTTATTGTTTTTTTTTCATAAAATCAGCTCTTAGTTTTATTTATTAATTCAATAGTTTTCTTAAATTCAATTTTATTAATCTTTCCTTTGGATTTCAATATTTCTAATTAATATTTAATTAAGGATTTTCAAGTTGTTCTTTTTCTAGCTTTTTCAGCTGCATGCCCAAATAATTTACCTCCATTTTCTCTATTTTATTTATGTATGCATTCAGGGGTATCAATATTCCCCTATACAACTGCTTTTGCTGCATCCCACAAATTTCGGTATGCTGTCTCATTATTGTCATTCTCTTGAATGGAGTTACTGATTGTTTCTTTAATTTCTTCTTTGACCCACTCATTCTTTAGGACTAAGTTATTTAGTTTCTAATTTGTTTTTAGTCTATTCTCCCATGGCCCTTTATTACATATATTTTTATTGTGTCATGATTTAAGAAGTATGCATTTAATCTTTCTGACTTTATGCACTGAATTGTGAGGTTTTTATGCCTGAGTACATAGTCAATTTTTGTGTATGTGCTATATACCACTGAGAAGAAGGTACATTCCATTTCATCCCCTTTCAATTTTCTCCAGAGTTCTACCATATCAATTTACTCTTACTATTTACCTGATTAACTTCTTTCTTGTTTATTATGAGGTTAGATTTATCAAGTTCAGAGAAGGGGAGATAGAAGTCCCCTACTAGTATAGTTATGCTATCTATTTCTTCATCTAACTCCCTTAACTGCTCCTTTAGAAATCTGGATGCTTGCTGTTTTGGGGTGGTGGGTAGGGGAAAAATGGGGAGAAAATTTGTAACTCAAAATCTTGTGGAAAAAATGATGTAAATTTAAAAAATTAAATTGCATTTAAAAAAGAAATTTGGATGCTGTATCACTTGGTGCATAAAGGTTTAGTAATGATTTTCCTTCATTTTTGATGGTGGCTTTTAGCAGGATATATTTTCCTTCCTTATCTCTTTTTTTTTTTTTTTTTTTTTTGGAGGGCAATTGGGGTTAAGTAACTTGCCCAAGGTTACACGGCTAGGTTTTTGTTTGTGTGTGCATGAAGTGTCTGAGGCTGGATCTGAACTCAGGTCCTTCTGACTCCAGGGCTGGTGCTCTACTCACTGTGCCACCTAGCCACCCCTTCCTTATCTCTTTTAATTAGATCTATTTTTGCTGTTGCTTTTTCTCAGATAAGGATTGCTACCCTTGCTTTTTTTTTTCTTTAGTTGAGGCATAATATATTTTATTCCAGCCTTTTACCTTTATCCTGTGTATATCCCCCTGTTTCAGATGTGTTTCTTGTAAACAGCATATTGTAGGATCATGGTTTTTAATCCATTCTGCTATTCACTTCCTTTTTATGGGAGAGTTCATCTCTTTCACATTCACAGTTATGATTATTACCTGTTTCTTTCCCTCCATCCTATGCCCTCCCCTGTTTATGCTTTTAATTTCCCCTCCTCCCTTCCCCTACTTAAGAGTTTCACTTTTGACTGCTGCCTCCCTCAGTATTTCCTCTATATCAGCCCCAATCCTTTTTCCTACCCTTCCCCCTAACAACTTCTTCCCTACCATCTAACCCCCACCATTTTCTTAGCGCTCCCTCCTACTGCCTCTAGGATATGATAGATTTTTATACTTAATATAGTATGTTATTCTTCCTTGAACCAAGATTGACAAGAATAGGTCTCATGCAATGTTCTTCTCCCTCTCTTATTTCCCTCTATTATAATAGGTTTTATGTCTCTTATCAATATAGTCCTATACTTAACTGACTATGTTATTCCCTCCTTATATCAGAACCAATGAGGGGGAAGGTTATATAATGTTCAACTTCCTCCCTTCTTTCCCTCTATTATAATGGTTTTATGCCTCTTTGTGTGGCATAGTTTACAATTTTCTGCTTCATTCTTTCCTCTTCTTCCATTGTAGTACCTTTGCATGCTTTACCAAGGATTTTTTTTATCATCATTCTTTTAATTTATACCCACAACCTCTATTTATCTATATCCATTTCAATGTCACCATAAGTATAATATTCTCAATATTAACAGATATTGGCTTCCAACATCATGGATGTAAACAGTTTGGTCTTATTAAATAATAAGTCATGTTTGTGTGTGTGTGGGGGGGTGTTTTCCCCCTATTTACTTTTCTATGTATATATTGTGTCTTATAATTCAAAATTGAATTTTCCATTGAGCTCTGCCTTTTTCATCAGGAATGTCTAGAAATCCCTTATTTCACTGAATGACCATCTCCTTGCGTGAAAGATTATGCTCAGTTTCACTGGACAGTTGATCCTTGGTTGTAACCCGAGCTCTATTGCCTTGCAAAATATCATATTCCAGTCCCTCCTCTCTTTCAATGTAGAAGCTGGCAGATCCCATACAATCCTCACTATAGTTCCATGATATTTTAATTGATATTTTCTGGCTGTTTGTAGTATTTTCTGCTTTACCTGATAGTTCTGGAATTTGGTTGCAACATTTTGCAGAGTATTCAATTTGGGATCTCTTTCAGGTGTATGGTGGATTGTTTCAATTTCTATTTTACCCCTCTGGTTCTAGGACCTCAGGGAAGTTTTCCTTGATGAGGTCTTGGAAAATTTTATCCAGGCTCATATTTTCATCATGAGTTTCTGGTAGAGCAGTAATTCTCACATTATCTCTCCTGGATCTATTTTCCAGGTCAGTTATTTTTCCATTGATATATTTTACTTCTTTTTTTTCCTAATTTTTCATTCGTGATGCATTGTTTGACTGCTTCTTGGTGGCTCATAGAGTCATTAGCTTCAATTTGGCTGATTCTAATTTTTAGTGAATTATTTTTGTCAGTTAAGTTTTGGAAGCTCCTTTTTCATGTGTTCAGATTTCAGTTTTAGTTCACACATTTTTCGTTTTAAAGAGCTACTTTCTTCACGGAAATGTTTTTCTATTTTTGAAATTTTGATTTTAAAAGAATAAGTCTTTTTATCTTCTACCTCTCTAATTTGGTCTTCAAAGTCTTTCTTGAGCTCTTCTAAAAACACTTTCTGGGCCTGTGACCAGTTCATGTTCCCTGCTGAGTCTTCAGCTGTGGGTGTAGAGTTAATGCTCTCTCCTTCTAAATTTGGTTCCTCCAGCTCACAATAATAGGATTCTAGGGTCTTTGTCTTTGCAATCTGTTTTGTACACATTTTGAGGCAGGGCCTTAACCATGCCCTTCCTCCCAAGCCTTTTCTATTAAAATTTTCTTCTGAGGCAATAATTTCTGTGTTTTCAGAGTCAGAGATGGGAAGTGGAGCATCTGGGGTTCACTATGCCATCCTGGTCCCTGGAAGTTCAGGTAGGTACATTATAAATTTCTAGGCTATGGATTGATAATCCCAGGAGTAGCTGCTGCTATTGCTGTGTGCCCTGCTTTTCTCTCTTACCCATCTCTTGCAGATCCCAGCCCTGCATTGATAGGCCTGGGAATAGCCCTTGAGGTTGGTGGATCAACTTTCCACCACATTTTCAAGGCCTCTGTATACTGCCCCCTCTTCATCCAGGACTATGTGCTGAAATTAATAATCAACAATGAAAAAAATTAAACAAAAATAAATGCAAAAGAAATACATGAACCATTTCTATCAAAAATACAACAATCTGTGCACAAAACATAAGACTTATAAACTCAAGAAATAAGAAAACTACAGGTGGGGTGGCTAGGTGGTAAAGTGAATAGAGTACTGGCCTTGGAGTCAGTGGGACATGAGTTCAAATCCAGGCTCAGACACTTATCATCTTTCTAGACATGTGACCTTGGGCAAGTAACTTAACCCCAATTTCCCTGCCTTTCCCCCTCCAAAGAAAGCAAAAGAAAAGTACAGGAAAGTCAGGAAAAGACTAATTGATGAAATCAATACTTTCATGGTTATAGATATTTATAAAAGGTAATTTGATCTGGGAGAAAAAAAACAAGAATGATCAAGTGACAAAATGCTAGACAATGTCAGACTCTGGATGCTTATGGAAAGCTTAAAGATTTGTGAGAAGGGAATAAGGAAAACCTGATTCAATATTATGTGAATTAAATCCAACATTTCTTTTAGTTTTAGTTCATATGTTCCATATAAACTTTTTTATGCTAAACATCAGTTAAACATAAAAAAAATGTTGGTGATAAAAGAGGATTGCACAGTAGAAAATCACTTGAATGAAAAGAGGAAGAATGAGGAAGGGAGAGGCTAGAATAAAGTCTTAACCACACTGATGGTGAACAATGAAGGGATAATTTCTTAATTTCTCAATGAGCTCATTAGGTTATGATAGAGTAGGGTGCAATGCAAAAGAAGGACCAGGGTAAGGGGGAATGGGATTTTGGACTTTGTTTTCATAGGTTTCATCATCCTCTAAGAGGAAGTGATTTACAATATCTTAAGTAGTTTGCTTCTATTAAAAGTTAAAATTGATCTGTCCTATTAGTTTACCACCAACACCTATAAAAGAATCTAAGCAAAGTATATTATTATTAAATTCTTCTTGATACACTGATCCAAACAAGCTTTACTAGAGGTGTGGTGTCACACTAAATATCCTTATTCCTCTACATTTGTAAACTGAAGGGTATAAATGTTATTATAATTGCCTGGTACAAGATGCAAAAATCAGTGATACTGTAATTTCTATGGTAGCATTAGAAAGATTGGGAAGAAACATGATCCCAAGAGGTCTTCCTTATAAATATATGGGGAGGATGTAAACAAATTAAATATCAGATAAATGTTAATTACCAAGTTCTAGTGTCTCTGTATATGTCTGCATGCATGTATGTATATATTAATGTATTGTAAGTTTAAGTATGTATATTCATATGCATATTTATACATGTATATGTAGTCACATGCAGATACAGGGGTTCAAAAAGTCTCTGTGCATTTCCATGACTTAAAGATTACCTAACAGGGGCGGCTAGGTGGCGCAGTGAATAGAGCGCCGGCCCTGGAATCAGAAGGACCTGAGTTCGGAGCCGGCCTCCAACACTTAATCCACACAAACAAAAACCTAGCCATGTAACCTTGGGCAAGTTACTTAACCCCAATTGCCCTAAAGTGGCGACTAGGTGGAGCAGTGAGTAAGAGCACCGGCCTCGGAGTTTGGATGACCCAAGATCAGATCCGGCCTCAGAAAATGAGCACCCACACATAAATAATGACTAGCCGTGTAACCTTGAGCAAGTTACTTAACCCCAATTGCTTATAAAATTAAAAAAAAAAGATTACCTAACAAAATTATACCTTGCGATTGAATCATGTCTTTGTATATGACAGCATTGATTCTCAGATTTGAAATATAAATTTTTTGAAATTGAAATGTAATTTAATTATATAATGGTCATAATCTATAATTATTGTGCCTCATAACTAGGCATTTAAAATGACTTTTGCAAGAACAGACTGATACATGCTTTTAGAATTGAAATGAAAAGTTAAAAGTTAATAAATTTACCAACTATCTTTCCATTGTCCTTGGATTTTGAATTTTGTTACTGAATAGGTATTACAGGAACTCAGATATGGAAGGGAGCCTTGAAGCATTTACCCTAATTCCTACTTGATTCTTAATCTCTTGAAATAGGCTTTTGAGTATGCATCTTTCATTAACTTTAAAAACTCAATGTGAGAATATTTGGGGGGATTCAATGCCCCCATCTTTTGCCTACTGCCCCTACTTCAGTCATCTGGAGCTATATAGAACAAATCTAAACCTTCTTTCAAATAACAGTACTTCAAATATCTGAATGAAGCTATTACATATCTTTACATTTTCTTCAGGTTAAATATCCTAACACTTTTGATCAGTCTTCACATGTCACAGTATTGAAAAGATTTGGTGTTGCATTTGCAATATGGGCGACAGTTTGATATAAGTGCACACACACAAACACACCCACATGTACACACACACACACATGCATGCACACATGCACACAAAGAAACTCCTAAAACCAATGTACTGGTTTTAATTAATGTGACTTGTGACCTTATGATATTTGTCATTTAGACAAATCAATCACATTCACCAATTTAATTACATCTATGATATGAATTAGAGAATTAATACAAAACTTTATTGTTTATAAAAGCCAAAACAATACTATCAAAATGATATGTGACTGGATCTTCTTTGCTCATTTCAATACACAATACTGTAAGAACCTCTAGCCCATGCCAGTATTTATTCTTATATATTCATTGGGTTACTAATGTTCTGTATTCCAGGCTGTTAGGTTTAAGCTCTTGCCAGTATCATTAACTTCAGTCACAATAAGCAAACAACTCTTAGAAAAAAATTAAAGATAAAACTTTTTTGGCAAACAGCAAATTTGAAAGAAGAATTCTTTTTGTTCCAATTTATTTATTTATTTTTAGTATTCAACATTCATTTCCACAAAATTTTGAGTTAAAAATATTCTCCCTGTCCTTCCTCTGCTCCCTACTCAAAGATAGAGAACCTACTAAATAACCCTTCCCCCAAACTGTTCTCTCTTCTATCCTCCTTTATACCACCCCCATCTTTCTTTTTTTTAAAAATGATTTATTAAATTCTGGTTTACATCATTGATTTCCTCCAGATTTTGAGGTACAAATTTTCTTGCCATTTCCCCCCTACCTGGGTCCCCAAAATAGCGATTCCACAGGATATCCCTCCTCCAATCTGCACTCTCCCATGTGTTCTCCCACTTGTTCTATTCTCTACTTTGATCCTGTCCCTTTTAAAAAGTGAGAGCTTCCAAATTCCCTCCCCCCAGCCTGCCCTCCATTCCATCATCCCCACTCTCATCACCTTCCCCCCTACTCTCTTGTAGGGTGAGATACAATATTTAGTGTGTATGTCAATCCCTCCCTGAGCCAAATTCAATGAGAATAAGGTTGACCCATTCCCATTTGTCTTCCTGTTCTCCATTGTAACCATTTTCCCTTGCTTCTTTTATATGAGATAGTTTACCCCATTTTGTCTCTCCCCATCTCCTCTCATTATGTTCATCTCTAACCTCTTAATTTCACCTTTTAAGTATTATCCCTTCCTATTAAATTGGTCCTGTGTCCTCTATCAATATCTGTAAACATATATACACACATTCACATATGTATTCATGCTCCTTCTATTCACTTCAAATATTTTCATACTGGGAAAAGTTTCATCAGTTACAATTATCGTTTTTCCATGTAGGAATGTAAATAGTTCAACTTTGATAAATTCCTTATGATTTCTTCTCCCTGTTTACCTTCTCATGCTTCTCTTGCTTCTTGTATCTGAATGTCAAATTTTCTATTCAACTCTGGTTTTTACTTCAAGAAAACTTGACAGTCCTCTATTCCACTGAATGATCAAATTTTCCTCTGTAAAATGATACTCTGTTTTGCTTGGTTGGTGATTCTGGGTTTTAATCCCAGCTCCTTTCACCTCCAGAATATCATATTCCAAGCCCTTCAGTCCCTCAGTGTAGAAGCTGCCAGATCCTGTGTTATCCTGATTGTGTTTCCACAATATTCAAATTATTTCTTCCTGTCTGCTTGTAATATTTTCTCCTTGATCTGGGAATTCCAGAACCTGGCTATAATATTCTTAGGTTATTTTTTGGTATCTTTTTCAGAAAGTGATGGGTGAATTCTTTCAACCTCCATTCTGTCCTGTTGCACTAAAACATCAGGTCAATTTTCCTTGAGGATTTATTGAAGGATGATTTCTAGGTTATTTTTTATCATAGTTTTCAGGTAGTCCAATAATTTTTAAATTGTCTCTTCTGGATCTGTTTTCCAAGTCAGTGGTTTTTCCCATGAGATATTTCATATTGCCTTCTATTCTTTCATTTGTTTGGATCTGTTTAAAAGCATCTTAATTTTTCATAAAGTAACTAGCTTCCCTTGGCTCTATTCTAAATCTGAAGGAATGATTCTCCTCAGTGAGCTTTTGAGATTCTTTTCCCATCTGGCAAATTTGGCTTTTTAAGTCATTCCTCTCATTACCTTTTTTGAGCCTCTTTTGCAATTTGAGTTAGTCTATTTTTTAAGGTGTCACTTTCCTCAGTCAGGCTGTTGACTCTCATTTCATACTTTTTCTTGCTTCTTTCTCATTTCTCTTCCCAATTTTTCCTCCACTTCTCTAATCTGCTTCTTAAGGTCCTCTGTGGCCTGTAACCAGTTTGTATCTTCTTTTGAAGCTTTTGGTGCGAGATTTCTGACTTCTCTGTATTCCTCCTGTTTCACTCTTTGATCCTTACTGCCCCCCAAAATAGGAGTCTAATGTTGGATTCTTCTGTTTGGTTTGCTTCCTTTGCCTGGTCAGGTGGCCACTCAATTACTTGACTTTTGGGCTTTTTGCCACAGTAGGACTCAGCCACAAGACAGGGGAGCATCTGTCCCAAATGCTAGGTTTTTCTCAGCCACTGGAGGTATTAGTTGGGTACCCTCTGAGAAGTATCCACACACTCTGGCAAGCTTGTCACACACCTCAGAACCTCCACCCTAGACTGCAATCCAGATCCAAGCTGGTTAAAGCAAGAGTGATTACCCCTCAGACTTGTTGCTTGTTCCCCCTACAGTCTGCAGTCCAGGAGCTGAAGCTGTCACGTGGCTTCTGAAGCTGCCATGTGGCTTCTGCTGCACAACTGCTTCTAAGTGGCTTCTCACCACAGGGGGAAGAGGCCGATGCATACTGCACTGACCTTTCACTTTGTCCTTAGCATCTATGTGTTGATAATTCTAGAAATGGTCACAGCTTCTGGAGTTCTGGAGTCCCTCCAACTGACTGCTGGTCAGGCCTGCCCTGGGACTAAAACCTCTGGCTCATGCAGGGCTGAGGTGTACTCCTAAAGTGCTGTGCTTACTGATTCCTGCCTGGCTGCTGGGCTGTCCTCAGCTGGAGGTTAGCTTCTTTGGGTCTTTTTGTGGGTTCTGTAGCTCCAAAGTTTGTTCAGAGTTTCCTTTTACATAAATTGGGGAAGGTCCACCCCCATCTTTCTAGTAGGGTAAGATGGATTTCTGTAGCCCAGTACCTGTATATCTTATTTCCCAGTTGCATGGAAGTAAACAATATAAAAAACTTTTTAACATTTGTTCTTAAAAGTTTGGTTTCCAGATTCCTTCCTTTTTTCCCTCCTCACATACCCCCACTGGGAAGATAAGCAATTCTCTCCCTCCTGTCCCATCCCCCCCCCCGACTTCTTCTATTTTCTATTTTGACCCAGTCCTTTTGAAAACTGCTTGCTTCTAATTACCCCCTCCCCCAATCATCCATCCCTTTTATCATGCCTACTCTTATCCCAACCCCTGCTACTTTCTTTCCCGTAAGATATCCAATTGAGTGCGTATGTTATTCCCTCCACAAGCCAAATTCAAAGAGAGTAAGTTTGACCCATTCCTTTTCACTGTTTTGCTCTTCCTCTCCATTGTAATAGTTTTCTCTTTCCTCATTTATATGAAATAGTTTACCCTATTCCATCTCTCCCTTTCTGCTTCTCCCAGTATATTTCTCTCTTACCTCTACATTTTTTTAGTTATTATCCCTTCATATTCAATTAAACCTAAGCCCTATGTATACATGTACACACACATGTATATAGATAGATAGATAGATAGATATAGATATAGATATAGATATAGATATAAATATAGATACATGAAAAGTCTCATTAGTTACAATTATCATTTTTCCACATAGGAATGTAAATACTTCAACTTTAATAAGTTCCTTATAATTTTGTTTTCCTGTTTATCTTCTCATGTTTCTTGCATTTGAAAGTCAAATTTCTTTTTATCTCTGGTTTTTTCATCAGCAATACTTGAATGTATTCTATTTCATTGAATAACTGTATTTGCCCCTGGAACATTATACTCAGTTTTTCTGGGTAAGTGATTCTTGGTTTTATCTCCTAGCACCTTTGGCTTCCAGAATATTATTTTCTAAGCCCTTCAATCCCTTAATGTAAAAACTTCCAGATCCTGTTTTATCCTAATTGTATTTCCATAATATTCAAGTTTTTTCTTCCTGACTGCTTGTAATATTTTCTCCTTGACCTTGGAATTCTGGAATTTGGCTATAATATTCCTAGGAGTTTACTTTTTGGAATCTTTTTCAAGAGGCAATCAGTGAGATCTTTCAATTTACATTTTGCCCTCTGGCTCTAGAATATCAGGGAAACTGTCCTTAAGAATTCCTTGAAGGCTGATTTCTGGGTTCTTTTTATTTTTTTGATCATGGATTTCAGGTAGTCCAATACTTTTTAAATTATCTCTCCTGGATCTGTTTTCCAGGTCAGTGCTTTTTCCAATGAGATATTTCACATTGCCTTCTATTTTTTCATTTGGTGGGATCTGTTTTATTTTTCAGAAAGTTATTAGCTCTCATTTTTTCCAATCAAATTTTGAAGGAATTATTATCTTCAGTCAGTTTTTTAAATTCTTGTTCCATATGGGAAATTTGGCTTTTTAAGGCATTCTTTTCTACATTGGCTTTTTTTGCAACTTTTGTCATTTGAGTTAGTCTATTTTAAGGTGTTATTTTCTTTGGTCAGGCTGTTGACTCTTTTTTATGATTTTCTTGTATCATTCTCATTTCTCTTCCCAAATTTTTCTCTATTTCTCTGATTTTCAAAGATACATCTTGAGCTCCTCCATGAATTGCAACTAGTGCATACTTTTCTTGGAAGCTTTTGATGCAGGAGCTTGGTCTTTGTTGTCTTCTTCTGGTTTCATTTTTAATCCTTTGTATCCACCAAAAAAAGATTCTATGATCTAGCTGTGCTTCCTCTGTTTATTCATCTTGCCAGACAATTACTTGACCTTTGAGCTCTTTGCCATGGTAGAACTCTGCTTCCAGAGTGGAGAGAACTATGTCTCAAATTGCTGAGCTTTTCACAAATGTTATCATAGCTGTTGTCAGAGCTATGAACAGGGCACCCTCTCTATGGCCACCACAAGCACTGGTATGCTAGTATTCCTCACCCCAGGACCATCACCCAAGATTACTTCACAGATCCAAGCAGGTCAAAGGAGGAACAATTACCCTCTGAATGTTTGCTTGGTCCCTCTATGATCTGCAGGCCAGGAGTTTCAGGGGCAGCCATGTGGCATCAGCTGCAACCACTGCTCCACCCCTCACTTCTCACCTTGGGGGCAGCCACCAGGCTCTATTCTTCTCTCACTGGGTCCCAACAGAGTTCCCTACTGAGCTTTTACTTTTTCTTTGTCATTTATGGGTTGAGAAGTCTGGAAATGCCCCACCTGCCAGTGATTCACTCTCCTGAAATCTGCTGTGGCCAATCTGGGCCAGGAATCTGGACTAGTGCGGCTCCCGACAGGCTGTGCTCAGCTCTAGGCCTGGTGTGATAGACCCTTCCTGTTGGCCTGCCAGGTTACCTTCAGTGGGAGATTTGTTTCTCTCTGTCACTTTACGGATTCTGCAGGTTTACAATTTGTTTAGAGTCATTTTTTTGCATGTTTCAGATGTGGTGGTAGTAGGGGCTTAAGCAACTTCCTGATTTTACACTGCATATTGGCTCCACCCTGAAAGAAGAATTCTGTCAATTCTTTGTAGACTATGCATTTGTGCAAAGTCAGCCTGATATCAAATCATCACTATGTTATCTATTCTAGTTCATTTTTTTTCCAACTCCTCTGCCCCTTTTGACTTTTTTATTTGACTTACATGATAGTATGGTATGAGTACATCAAACAGAGAAATTCATATTTTATTTTCATTGTATATTTCACAAATTAACATTTTATAACCCTTTTAAACCTAAATGGATAAAACACAAATTTGTCATAATTATTGCTGCTCTTGAAACCGATGAATATATATGTGCACCTGTGAGCATAGGAAAAATGACAGACATCAATATCCATTAACAAAAATAAGTAAATTAATTTCATCAAACTTGTTTTTAAACAGAAACAATAAACTATAGAATAATTATAACATTAAGCTGCTATTTGATCAATCATTCCATTAACACTTACAAAATTCCAAAGACTGTAGTAGTAATGGGAAATAGAAAGATAAAAATGAAAAAAATTTTGTTCCTTTTTTCATGTGCAAATTGTGTATTCATTTTTTGTTTACCTTGTTATATAATATGATATTTTGGTCTATGCCTAATTTCTGCCAGACATTCCAGTTTTTCCAGCAGTTTTGTCAAACAGTTTTTACCCCAATAGCTAAAATCTTTCGGTATAACAAACTCTAGGTTAGTGCACCTTATTTGCTTTTATATATTGTGTATCTAATCTGTTCCATGGATCAATTAAGCTATTTTTTGTCCAGTACAAAAGGGTCTTAATGATTGTTGCTTTGAAGTAGAGATTGAAATCAGTTACTGCTAGTTCCATTTCCTAATTTTTTCCATTGGTTATCATGACCTTCTTGACATTTTCTTCCTTCAAGATGAATTTTAATAATTATTTTTTCTAGCTCTACAAAGAAATTATTTGGTAGTTTGACAAGTAGAACTGAAAAAAATCAATTTAGATGACATTATCATTTTTATTATATGGGCTGAGCCAACTCATGAGAAATTAATATTTTTCTAATTATTTAGATCTTTATTTGCATGGGATCATGTTCATCATTCTTCTGTGTGTATGTTGATAGATAAACTGCTAAATATGTTTAATTGCCTGCAGTTATTTTAAATGGAATTTATCTATCTGACTCAATTCAGATTTTGTACAATATATAGAAGCATTTATGTGGGTTTATATTCTATCCTATAATTTTTCAGAAATTATAAATTATTTAAATTAGTTTTATTTTTAATCGACTCTCTAGGATTATCTAAATAGAACATTGTATCATCTACAAAAAGTCATATTGTTTTCCTCATTGTCTAAGCTTATTACTTTGGTTTCTTTTTCTTGTCCTATTGCTATAGCTGGTAATATGATAACCGTAATAATGGATATCTTTGCTTTATCCCGGATCACATTGGAGAGGCTTCTATATTATCCCATACACACACATACACATATACATATCAACATATATGTGTGTGTATATATATATATATATATATATATATATATATATATAAGTTTTTCTTGGTTTTAAATAGCACTTTTTATTAAAAAGTCCAATTTATTCTTATTTTAAATAAGATCACAGTCATGATCCAGTCCCAGGACAGCAGCAGCAGATGAATTTTGTTGTTTTTTCTAGTTCTATAAAATATTTTTGAGGGGCAGCTAAGTGGCGCAGTGAGTAAGAGTGCCAGCCCCAGAGTTGGGAGGACCCGGGATCGGTTCCAGTCTCAGTTACTTAGCACCCACACAAAAAATAACTACCTGTGTAACCTTGGGCAATTTACTTAACCCCCCAATTGCTTTATAAAAAAGAATTGAATAAAACAAAAAGATTTCCCTCAAAAATATTTTTGATAGTTTGATTGGTATAGCATTGAATAAGTAAATTAATTTAGTAGAATTGTCATTTTTATTATATTAACTTGGCCTACCTATAAGCAACTAATATTTTGCCAGTTATATAGTTTTGATTTTAATTGTGTGAAAAGTGTTTTGCAATTGGGTTCATATAGTTCCTGGGTTTGTTTTGGCAGGTAGACTCCCAAATATTTCATAATGTCTATCATAAATTTAAATAGAATATCTCTTTCTACCTCTTGCTTTTGGTGCTTTGTTAGTAATATGTAGAAATATCAATGATTTATATAGGTTTATTTTATAACTGCAAATTTGTTATATTTGTTTATTATTTCAAGTACTTTTTTATCTTATTCTCTAAGTATACAATTATATCATCTGCAAAGAGTGATGGTTTTGTTTCTTTAAAGAGTAATTTTCCTGAGTTGTTGTTTTTTTTTTTTTTTTTTTGGAGGAGGTGTCTCTTTTACAAAGCTGTTAAATCTAATTTGTTCTTTGGCATTTTCATTTCCAAATTTCATTTCATTTACCATTTTCACTTTATCACTCATATGATTTTAAAATCATTTTTTGCTCCTTTTTATCTTTTTCTTTAGCTCTTCTAGGAATTTTTTCTTGAACCTGTATCCAATCTGTTTCAAGTTTTGTTTACAGATATTTTCAAGTCATTGTCTTTTGATTTTGTGTCTTGAACTTCCCTTCCTTTTGATTTTTTGGATTGGAAGATGAAGAAAATACTGATGAACCAAAAGTCATGGTGAAGGAAGAAATCAACTCTGCTCTCTGGTAGGATAGGGAATTGTAACCACAAAAGAGAATTATAATCTCAGAGGCAAATTTGTACAGTAAAATACTGTAAAACGAAATTAGCAGAGATCAGGGTTTGAGATCTTGTTGAAAAATGGTCTTTAGTAGTTAAAACAGGATAGAAAAAAGTGAGCCTTCATATGTGTATCTGTGGGTATGTGTGTATGTATTTATATATGTATGTATACACACATGCATGCATATATGTTTGTGTTACATTTTTGTACATATAAATTATTTTTTTATTTTTCTTTGACTTCTTTGTGATACAAACCTAATATTGATATTACTGTCAAAGAGTATGCACAGTTTTACAACCCCTGGAGGCCAGCTTCAAATTGTTCTTGAGAATGGTTAGACAAGTGGACTACTCCACTAGCAGTTTATTAATTTACTTATGATTGTTTGTTTTTTCCCTTCTTCACCTCCAACAATTCTCATTTGTGATAGTTGTAAGGTGGTACCTCCAATTTATTTTCATTTGCCTTTATCTAACCCATAGGGATTTAGAACATTTTTCATATAAACATAAATAGCATTGATATTTTCTGAAAACTGCCTGTTTATGTCTTTTGACCATGTATCAATTGGTGAATGGCTCTTTCTTTAGTAATTTTACTCAGTTCTAAACTCAGTCTATATTTGAGAATTAAGACTTCAGTCAGAGAAAGTTGCAGTAAAATAATTGTTTATTACTTCATTGTCTATAGTACCTTTTAGCATAATGTAGTTTCCCTGATTATCTCTTTTAGTTAGGTTTCTTTTTCCTTTAGGGAAACTAGGTTGAACAATGCATAGAGTATAAGGCCTGAAGTCAGGAAGACTCAGTGAAGTCTGCCACTCACCCTCATTTTCCTTTCCATTGTAAAAGCTTTTCTTTTTGAACCTCTTAAAAGAGATGAAAAATTTTCCCCATTCTAATTTCTCCTTCTCCCTTCTCCCAGTACATCTCTTTTTCTCACCCATTCATTTGTTTTGGAGATATTTAAGCATAATTGAGTCACTCCCATGCCCTCTGTCTATGCAAGCTCCTTTTTATTGCCCTAATAAGAATAAAGATTTTAGAATTACATGCATCATCTTTCAATATAGAATGTAAATAGTTTGATCTTGTTGAGTCCTTTATGATTACTCTTTTATGTTTACCTTTTATATGCTTCTCTCAAGGTTTCTGTTTGAAAGTAATTTTTTTTTTCTTTTTGGAGGGGGGAAGGCAGGGCAATTGGGGTAAAGTGACTTGCCCAAGGTCAAGCAGCTAGCAAGTGTCAAGTGTCTGAGTCCAAATTTGAACTCAGGTCCTCCTGACTCCAGGATCAGTGCTCTATTCATTGAGCTACCTAGCAGACCCAGAAAGTCATTTTTTATTCAAATATGTTCTTTTCATCAGGATTGTTTGAAAGTCCTCTATTTCATTAAATACCCTTTTTATTTTAAATATTAAATCATCATTAAATATTTTTTATTTTTTATTAACATAATATTCTTTCTAGCTGCTTGAAGCTTTTTTCCCTTTGACCTGGATGCTCTGGAATTTTTCATTTGGGGATTTCATTCATGAAATAATTGATGGATTCTTTCCCTTTCTATTTTATCTTATGGATCTAAGATTTTCAGGGAGTTTTCTTTGAAATATGATGTTGAGATTCTTTTTTTATCATGGCTTCTAGGTAGTCTAATAATTATTAAATTATATCTCCTTGATCTATTTTCCATGCCAGCTGTTTTTTTTTTCAATTACATATTTCACATTTACTTCTTATTTTCATTCTCCAGAATTTTTTCCCCTTGATGTCTCATGAAACCATTAGTTTTTACTTTTCCATTCTAATTTTTAAGGAGTTATTTTCTTTGGAAAATGTTAGGTACCTCTTTTCCCATTTGGTCAATTCTGTGCTTAAAGATATTATTTCCTTCAATATTTTCATGTCTTTTTGTTGTTGTTGTCCAGTCATTTCAATTGTGTCCAACTCTTTGTGACCCCATTTGGGATTTCTTTAGCAAAGATGCTGAACGGTTTGCCATTTCTTTCTCCTGCTCATTTTACAAAAAAAAAAAAAGAAAGAAAGAAAGAAAAAAGAAAACAGGTTTAAGTGGCTTGTCTGAGTCACACAACTAGTAAGTTAGTCAGGATGGATTTAAACTCAAGTTTTCCTTACTTCAGCTCTAGTGCTCTATCAGCTGTGCCACCTAGCTACTCTGCCTCTTTAATCAAACTACTAATTCTCTTTTCATATTTTATTTTTGCATTAATCATTTCTTTTCCCATTTTTTCCTGCATGACTCTGAACTCTTTCTTTAATTTTTTCAAGGAATTCTTCTTTGTCTTTAATCCAATTAGCATTTTTCTTTTAGACTTTTTTAAAAGCTGTTTTTACATTGCCATCTTACTTTGAGTTTCTCTCCTGGTCTTCTCTGCAACCAAAGTAGATTTTTATAGTCATATTCTTGTGTTGTTGTTGGTTGCTCATTTCACATCTTATTTTCTTGACTGTGAACTTTATGTAAAATTAGGCTCTGGTCAACTCAGGAGGGGGAGGTACTGTTCTAAGCTACAGGTTTTTTTTTCATGCTACTGTTTTTAGATATTGTTTTGGGGGTCTCCAAGTTTTTGCTGCTTCCAATACTTGTCATCGTGTTTAACATATGATCACTGAATTCCTGGTCTACTCTGATATTTACCAAGGAAGTGCTCCTCTCTCCTGCAGGCACAAGTGCTTGTACTACTGGACCAAGGCAACTGCTCTTTTGTGACAGAGGCCTGCTTCTTAAGGATGATTGAGTTAGGGACTTACTGAATAATATCTTTTGCTTAAAACTATGTGGCCACATTGGTGAAAACTACATGGCAACTTTAGTGATAAGTTGTTATGTCACAAAATTGTGAATGCTGTACTTTTGTTTCTGCCACTGTTTTGTCTTAGTTTATTCCTGAATAAATAGAGAGTTCACTATATTATGTAATCAGGACCTTGAAGCTGTTAACAGCACTAGTCCTCTGGAAAGCTTCTCATACTTGGCTTTACACCATGTGTGAGATCCTGCTGGGTCTCCACCCTGATGTCATAGACTTCTCCTTCTGATATTGTACCTATTTTTATGCAAAAAAAATACACTTTTGTGGCTCTGCTGCTCCAAAATGTGATTTGTGGAGTTATTTTAAAGTTGTTGGAGGAAACCTTGAGAGAGTAAATGGCTGCTCCTAAATCATTATCTTTATTCTCCCTCCAGATTGCTTAAAAATGGATATAAATTAAGTAGTTAATTATAAATTATTAAAGATGCAGGAGGCTGGGATTTGTTAGCCACAGGGTAGGGGGAGCAACAAATAATCAGAAACTGATAGACATCATTAAGCTTGGTATTCACAATAGAAAATTGTAATGATCGAGTTTGCCAAGATTCAGTCTCACAAATGCAACCAATCCCAGATAATCTCCAGATGAGTGGCATTTGTTTCTCTAACATAGGCTCTCTAATCCTAAAAGGACTTGTGGTACCTTCCCTGTCTCCTCTACCCACATTCACTCCAATAAATTTATGTTAAAAAGGTGCCTTAATGGTATGATTTGTGATACTCTGAACTAATAATAACCAGCTTGACTGGTTACCCTCCCCTATTCCTTGTATTTATGCCCCAAAGACAAGACATTATACCCACAGGTACATATATACACTTCTGACTTTCAATAGATAACATAATTAGAGTTTAAAAAAGGAAATAACAAAAAAAAGAAAAAAGACAAATATTTAACAGGATGCAGGGAAATGCTTACACTAATACATTTTTAACTGAGGTATGAATTCATCCTCTCATTGTGATAGAGGAATTTTCGTTCCGAACGTGTGGGGGGCAACTTCCGTTTCTGGCAAGCTGTAAACCCACCCACGACTTCCACCCTAGATCACAATCCAGATCCAGGGAGGTTAAAGCAAGAGTGATTACCCCCAAGACTGATCACTGGATCTCCCTACAGTCTGCAGGCCAGGAGCTGGAGCTGCCTCTGAAAACTACAAAATGGCGTGTCTCCTCAGCGGCTTCTAGCCCCCAGGGGAGGGAGCCAACGCATTCTCCAAATACTGGTCCCAAAGTCCATAGGACACTAACCTCTTACTTTGTCCTAGAAATGTCTATGTTGATAATTTTGGAGTCGCCACAGCTGCTGGTGTTCTGGGGTTTCTCCAGCCGGCTGCTGGCCCTGCCGCCCTGGGGCTAAAACCTCAGCTCATGGGGACCTGGGCTGTGCTTGGCTCGGCTCCCTGTGCTGCAGGCTCCCAGACCACTGCGCTGGGCTGCTGGGCTGTCCTCAGTGGGAGGTTAGCTTTGCTGTGTTGTTCTGTGGGTGCTGGGGCTCCAGAAGTTGTTCAGAGTCCCCTTTTACATAGTTTGGGGGCAATCTGGGGGCAGAGTGGCTTGGATGAGCTGTTTCTACTCCGCCATCTTGGCTCCACCCACCCCCATCCTCTCATTGTGGAAAGCAATTTGCACCTTTACCTATAGATTTACTAATCTGCATATAGTCTTTGACTTCACTTTAATACTGCTATATTTACAGCTCCAAGAGAATAAAGATTAAAAGGACTTACTTGTATTCTTCTAGTAGTAGCCCTAAACTAGAAACTAAGGAATGAATATTTACTGGGAAGTGGATAAACAACTATTATATATGAATACAATGAATATTATTGTGCAATAAAAAATGATGAAATGGATAGTTTCAGAGGAAACTGGAAAGATCTCTATGAAATAATGCAGACAAATCAAAACTAGGAAACATAAATAAATTATATAACAATATATTCCATGATAATATTGTTTAAAAATTTTTGAAAGACTTTAAAGCTGATAAAAATAATGATAAGTCATGGAAGAGTAATATTTACACATGGAAGAGTAATATTTACACATGCCACCCAAACACAAAGATGACAGACTTTAAACACAAATAGACATACTTTTTGTACATAGGCAATGTGGAAATTTTTTTGCTATATGTATATATATATATATATTTCTTGTGAAGGTTTTATTTTTCATTTACTGTTAAACAGGGGGGTTGGTGAATGTGGGAATGACATAATAAGATAGAGAGATAATAAAGATTTTTTTAAATAAATGTCCTCAGAAAACTGAGGCAAATTTCTAAGAATTCAAGTCATTACCCAATTGATAAATGGTCAAAGGATATGAAGTTTTCAGATGAAGAAATTAAAACTATCTATAGTCATATGAAAAAATGTTCTAAATCACTATTGATTAGAGAAATGCAAATCAAAACAACTCTCAGGTATCACATCATGCCTATCATATTACCTAACATGACAAAACAGGAAAATGATAAATGCTGGAGAAAATGTGAGAAAATTGGGACACTAATGCATTGTTCATGTAGTTGTGAGCTGATCCAACCATTTTAGAAAGCAATTTGGAGCTATGCACAAAGGGCTAAAAAAATGAACATACACTTTGACTCAAAAGTACAACTTCTAAGGCTGTATCCCAAAGAGATAACAAAAACAGGACAAGGACCCACATGTACAAAAATATTTATAGCAACTCTTTTTGTGGTGGCAAAGAACTGGAAATTGAGCGGATATCCATCAGTTGGGGAATGGCTGAACAAATTGTGTTAGGTAAATGTGATTGAATACTATTGTTCTATAAGAAATAATGAGCAGGTAAATTTCAGAAAAACATGGAGACTTATATGAACTGATGCTGAGGGAAGCAAGCAGAAGCAAGACAACATTGTACACAGCAATAGCCATATCTGTGGCTATTCCATATCATAGCAATGACTGACTTTGATAAACTTAGCTCTTCTCAGAAATGCAAGAATTTAGGACAACTGCAAAAGACTCGTGATGAAAAATGCTATCCACATCCACAAAAAGAAATTTGGAGTCTGAATGCGGAGCAAAGCATATTATTTGCTCTCTTTTTCTTTTGTCATTTTGTTTCTTCTTTCTCATGATTCCTCCCATTAATTCTAAATCTTCTTTACATCATGACTAATGGGGAAATATGTTTAATATGAATCTATAAGAGTAGCATATGTAAGATGGCATGCCACTTTGGCACATGGATAGGAAAAAGATGGTGAGAAAATTTAAAATTTAAAAAGTTATGGAAGTGAATGTTGAAAATTTAAAATTAATTAATTAGTTAATGTTTAAAAATCAAAATAAATGTTTACAGTAAAATACTGGCTACCACAGTGCTATCATTTCTTTCACATGACTGTTGAGTACAAACCAGGGCTTTATGTATAAAAAATGTCACATAAAAGCCACTTGTCATAGGCTTATAAATGCCAGTAAATGATCTTTTGCCACATACAAAATCCCCAGTGTTCATACTAATAATATTGCTGTGAAAAAGTCCTAAAATATTTCTAAGCCACAGTTTTTGAAAGTCAAGTCTACTGTGTAATTGAACTGACAGCCTACCTTTTTGGTTATTGTCTATCTTTAAATTTTGAAAAGTAAAAAGTAGATTTTCTTCTGTAATATCTCCTTTGTCCAGTGGTTTTCTTATTTATTGTCTTCCACACACTTTCCCTATCATCTCAAACTCTTGAAGAATCCCTGAGCTACTTTTTTCAGCTGCCTGCTTGGACTGAGTCATTTATCCATTTTTCTATTTTTTTTCAAAATTCCCTTACTTGAAGGTCTCAGTTCATGCCCCAAAACTAAAGCCCCACAGTTGTCATTAAGTCTAGAGGCCTAATGCTCAAATGAGAGATCAATTTGGAGGGTCACAAAAAAGAGGAGAATTCCAGACCAAAGGAATACACCAGACACTGAGCCTTTGAATGTTAGAGAACAAATATAGGCAAAGAAGGGGCAGAGAAAAGACCTTGCATTAAATATACTCTCTCTTCCATGTGCCTCTAACCTTTCATGCAAAAGCATGGGGATAGGTTTCATCATGTCATCTAGCTATTTGTTTGCTGCCATTGTTTTTCCTCTATTCTTTTTAATGAGATTTATCAGAATGTGTGTTTCTCATACAAATGTCCTGGGCAGGAGGATAGTCTAAGAGTAGAGTACTAGAGAGACAACAGGAATTAGAGGATGTTAAGGTATTTAGAAAAGAAGAGGGTCATTATGTTGGTGAGGTGGGTACATGCATTACAAGGACAAGCAAAGTTTCGGGGATAGATGAGTAATTGAAAGACTATTAGTAAAATTAAATATAGGTCAGGTAGATAAAATCATAGAGGTTTTCTCCTGGTGGGAAACTTGGAGATCAACACATGCTGGATCAGACCAAATGGAGTATTGATGGGCACTATTAGATTTAAATGGACCTTGGTAGCTATAGGTATGTGTTGTCCCAGATCTAACTCCCTTTGTCTTTTACCTTAGTTGGAACAAATCCATGTTTTCATGCAATTGTAACTGAGAATATCTGATTGATTTCATAATGGGACTACAGAGAGCAGAAAGCCATTGCTGACATAGACATACTAGCCCTTAGAGAAATGGCATTAGAGGCCCAAAGCATTCTTGAACTCCAAATAAGCAATCACTGGACAGGTTCAAAGCATAGGTTGGAAAGGTGTGTGAAGTGTCAATGGTAAAAAGAACCATAACTAGGAATTTTAGCTCCTAGAATATATTGATTTATGGGTTTGGGGAGAAGGAAATGACAAAGATCTTGTGCTGTCACTACCACTAATTCCACCACTAAGTTTTGACTTCCCAAATTGAGCAAGTCCCCATGTTCAGTAGTGCAATGAGGGTATTCTGTCCTGGTCGGGTATAATTGCTCTAGAATAGTAGTATGGGAAAAAAGGTACTGGAGAGGGGCATTGTTGAAGCTTTTAGGGAATGAAATCACATGGGAAAGAAGAAGGGGTAGTTTTGGAGTGGTTGCTTCCAGAGATTCAGGGAAAACAAGCCCACAAGGTATAGAAAATAAAATGTTAGGAGGAGGCAGTTTCCCTACAGATATTAGCAACCTGAAGCAAAATCTCATTTACCCCATGCTATTTGTGATTCTGGTAATAAGCCAGAAGAATCTGTATGTCTTGCCATATGGCTGGTGAAAGCAGAAAATAAATTCCCTAGCACCAGGTAGTCCCTATCCTTGACCCTAAGTTGATTGTGAATTACTGTTCATCTCACAAATATGGGTCTAGAATGAATTTCAAATTATGTTGGTTGAGAAATAGGAGATCTTTTTTTTTAAAAAATCATTTAAAAGCACTAAGAGTGATATGAATTCTAGGGAAGTAACTTGCAAATTCTGACAAACAACCTATTCCATATGTTATAATTGAATTGGTCAGTTGTTCTTTGATAAACTGATGAGTTGTTAGCACATGCAAAGTTGATCCTTTGCTAAGAAAACCAGAATTTTCTTTGAGATGGTAAGAAATGAATTTTTTTTTTAAGCAATTGGGGTTAAGTAACTTGCTCAAGGTTACACGGCTAGTCATTATTTATGCATGGGTGCTCATTTTCTGAGGCCGGATTTGATCTCGGGTCATCCCAACTCCGAGGCCAGCGCTTTTACTCACTGCGCCACCTAGCCGTCCCTTTTTAGGGCAATTGGGGTTAAGTAACTTGCCCAAGGTCACACAGCTAGGTTTTTGTTTGTGTGGGTTAAGTGTCTGAGGCCGGATCCGAACTCAGGTCCTTCTGACTCCAGGGCCAGCGCTCTACTCACTGCGCCACCTAGCCGCCCCAAGTAAGAAATGAATTTTGAAAACGATATCTTAGTTACTTCTTGTGGATACAAGTTGAGGGACAAATTACAGTTAGAAATTGTATGTAATTTCAAAGGTTTTGGGTGGTTTCTATTTGGTTAGTCTTGTATGCAAGGTCCTAAGATAAGCAAGTAGATCTACTCTGGCATAGGGGCTGCTGATGGCTGTGGGATCTGGATTCACTTAGCCTTATTCACATTTTGACAAGAGATCAAAGCAGATGACTGGATGTTTCAATCCAGTCCATTTTTTCCCTCTGAGGCTTACTCACCCATATGGGCCAGTAACTACATTATGTGACACTTTACATGGCTTTCTGCTGATGTTTCAAAATGAATGGTAGGGTCTGACTGACTTTTTGCTATATCCTTGCTGAAAATGAAGGTACCTTTCACTATAAATTTCACCTTGACATAGAACCTGTCCTTCCCCTAGATACTCATAGAATATTACTAATTTCTAGTAATTGAAGCAAAGAAAGGAAAATCCTGGTTTCAATATTTTTCCTATCTCAATCCCATTCAATCTTTAGTCATACTTCCCTTGTTTTTGAGGCAGACTATGCAAAAAGAAGAGATGGATGGGGTAGTAAAAGGGATTAAGGGGGTAGGAGGGAAATGACAAGGAAGGAGAGAAAAGCAGAAAGATTTAAAAGGAACAAAGTTAAGGGATCAAAGATAAGAGTTGGGGGAAATTGAGCAAGATAGCAAGAATGAAGAAGGAAGAGAAAAGAGGAAGAATTTTTAAAAAAGAGGTGGGGAAAAGGAAACAAAGCTAGAAGGGGTAGGTAGAAAGAATATTCCCTCATTTTTTTATGGGTGGGAGAATGACTTTTCCTTCATAAAAAACCTGATATCACTATGCTTGTGCAATTATATTAAGAACTGTTTCAGTAAGTAGAATTGCAAAAAACTGGAAGTTTTCTGATATTAAATTTGATAGAGAGAAATGGAGAGAGCATCACTGATAGCCACCCTCTTTTTTTCCTATTTGAGGATTCCAGAAAGCCATATATAATAGAAAATGGGATGTGGTAGTAGCAGCAAAATTAATTTTGAACAGGAAGGAAGAAAGGAAGGAGGGAAGGAAGGAGGGAAGGAAGAAAGAAAGAAAAATAAAACACTGAGCTAAGCTGTGGAATAAAAGCACAGATATTCATCCTGCCCCCCAAGAATCTTACATTTTTATGGGAAGGATAACACCTAAAAAGGAACTGGAAGAAACATGAAAGAGTAAGGGTACCCATCCAGGAGCAATACAGCCAGGCTAGTGGACTATATTTTTGCACCTATCCATAAATCTCGTTCTGGGAAGGCATTCACTAGTCAGAGGAGGAGGCGAGAGGTTTCTGCAGAAAGATAAAGGCAGATATAGAGAAGGAAAAGAAGTCCAGAAAATGGAGTCAGAAGTGGAGTGAGGTAAGACTTTTCAATACTTTGCTATATCTTGATTCACCAGTTAAGGACACTGGATCTAGAGAGGTAATTGTATGGGATAAGGGATAATGTTCTTGATTTAGAATGAGGGAGAGCTGAAATCTAATCCCTCTCAGAAACTAGCTAGCTTTATCACCCAAGACAAGTTATTTAATAGCTCTCAGCCTCAGGTTCTTCACATATAAAATAGTAATAACAATGTCTGTTTTATTGCTTCATTGCCACCACTATGGCTATGGTGAAGGCCCTTATCATGTCATACCTAAACCATAGCAACAGCTTGCTGTTTGACCTCCCCGACACAAGTCTTACCCACCTCCAGTCCATTCTTTACTCATCTGTCAAAGTGATCTTCCTAAAGTACAGGTCAAACTAAACATTTCTACCACCACCACCCACCACCAATTCAATAAATTACTCTGGTGACCTAAATTTACAGGACAAAATATAAAATATTCTGTTTAGTAGTCAAAATCCTTCAGCAACAATGGCCCTTCCTTACTTTACCAGTATTTTTACCCTTTACACCTGGTAACATCAAGGAACATTACTATTCCTCACAAAAGGCACTATATTTCCTGACTCTAAGCACTTTCACTGACTCTTCCCTATGTCTGGAACGTTTTCCTTCCTCATTGCCACCTCCTGAGTTGCCAGACTCCTTTCAAATCCCTCCTAAAATCCCACCTTCTGCACAAATATTCTCTAATCCTCATTAATGTTAATGTGTTTTCTGTTGTTTATTTCCCATTTATACTATGTATCGATTGTACATAGTTATTTGCTTTGATTCTCTCCACATAGACTTTGGACTCCTTGTGAACAGGTACTGTATTAAATTCCTTTCTTCTTACCTTCCTTCCTTCCTCCCTCCCTCCCTTCCTTCATTCCTTCGTTCCTCCCTTCCTTCTTTCCTCCCTTCCTTCCTTCTTTTCTCTAGTACTTGGCACAGTGCCTCTTATATAGTAAATGTCCAACAACAGTTTGATAACTAAAGATCAAATACGAGAATCTAAATTAAATACTCTTAAACCTTGAGTAACTATATAAATGGGAGTTAAAATTTTCAGAGTTGTCTACCATCACTTAAGAATATGGAGATAAAATTAAAGCCAACAAAATAAATTAGAGCAGTCACTGATAGCTGTCACACCCCTTTGAGACTTCTCATGCAAAGTCACACTGTTCTTAACTCCAAGCCATGTAATATTTCTGTGTCTCCTACAACCCCCCACTACTCTCCCCTTGAAGATATAACAAGGCATCAGAAACTTGCCATTAAGATAGAAAAATCTGTTTGCATGTTCATTTTGATTTTATTTTTTAAAAATCTGCCCTAAGATAATTATATCACTGAATATAGAAACAACAGGACACTGAATAAAGGGAATAATTACAATCCCATACCATATATGCACTGGCACTCACACCAAGGTGGTAGCTAAAAGACAGGATTACCTTGCTTTTTATCTGATCATTGGCCTGGATACTTATTTACTTTCTGGTATAGAAGAAGGACTCAGTGTAATGTTAATGGGATTTGAAGATCTTCCATGCTCCCTGTATTGGCAAGCTAGTGGGTGCTTGGCTCTTGGTTTCAAGTTCATAATTGCATCAAGTATTGAGATGCAGAACTTGTGAATCTCACAGTGGGATGAACTTGCTGACCTGGCAGAAAGGGGTGGAGCAGGAAAGGGATTTTGAGAACAGAACTAGTGGTGGGAGAACTTCTTCAGTGAGCCAGCCAGAACTTCTGCTGAGGACTTATGCTGAGAATTGCCAGGAACTACTAGGAGCCAGAACTGCTGGGAGCAAGCAGCATGGAGGCAGAGCAGCTACCATGAGTGAGGAGAGTAGGATCTTTGCCTGAGGGAGCCTGTTTTGTTTTGAAGGCTTGGGAATGTGGGTGTTCACTGCATTAACCACGAGTCCAAACTTGGTGGCTACTGTAATGACTTTGACTTTCTGGTTTTGGAGCTCATCTTTCTGATATTTGAATAAATGTTTTACTTCTGTCTTCCATGCAGAGAGCCTGTTACATTTTCTGATTCACAACTACAACAGCATATTTATAGTCACCAAGGGTGTTGTGAATATTGCATTTTTGTTACATTTGGTGACAAGGGTGGGATCACAAAATGTCAGGCCTCTATTTGGAAGCAAGAGGGCTTTAGAGGGAGAAATGGCTATCCCAGGATGGGAGGATTTGCCTTATTCCTCTGTAGCAAGAGAATGGGCCAAAAGCACAAGACTCTTGGGGCAGCTAGGTGGCGCAGTGAATAGAGCACTGGCCCTGGAGTCAGGAGGACCTGAGTTCAAATCCAGCCTCAGACACTTAACACACAAAAAATCTAGCCATGCGACTTTGGGCAAGTCACTCAGCCCCAACTGCCCTCTAGAAAAAGAAAAAAAAATACAGGACTCTGAAAACTAGGAACCAAGGCTACAGAAGGGAGGACTCAGAGATTTGGAAAGATGTTTGCAAGGAATACCAATAGATCCAGGCAAAGAACTGGCAGGAGTGTGCAGGAGAGGCTGAGTCTTGCTAACAAGTTATCATCTTATACATAAAAGTAGAGATAAGCTGCTGGAAGAAAAAGCTCAGATGGCAAAGGAATTGATTAGTTTGCATGAAGATTTTTCTGTGCCACAGCATTCAGAAGAGCAAGCTGGATCGTCTCAGGTGGTGGAAGAACAAGCTACTATTCATGTAGCTAAAAACAAGGAAAAAACTAGCAGAAAGAATGTGTATGCAACTTTTGTACAGGCTGGACAGAGTTGCCCCAAAAGCTGCCAAGAGAATGTGTGTAAGGAGAAAGGAATAAGGTTAGATGAGGAGTCATCTTCTTCTTTTTTGTATTTATTAATTTGTTTGTTTATTTTAGTTTACAATATTCAGTTCCACAATCCCTTGAGTTTCAAATTTTCTTCCCCTCTCCCCCTCCATGGCATCATGCAATCAAGTACAGGATCTTCAAATACTTTCAAATTAGACATTAGTCAAGTTATAAAGAAGGATTGTAATGGATGGAATGAACAATGTGAAAGAGGAAACAAAACCAAACAAGAAAAAGAAAGAGAGCAGGTAGTTTGCTTCAATGACAAGGAGTCTTCTAATACATAAGTTCTCCCCATACTAAGAAGAAGGCAGGAGAACCACCAGAGCCAAACAGAGTCCAGGGAAATAATTGAGGTTTTCACTCAACAGAAGGTTACTGATATATTGAGTCAATTCACTCAAAGAATAGGAGAGTCTTTAGTGTCTTGAATGGTAAGAATTAGTGATGAAGGTCCTGGAGGAGTATCATTGGATAGTATGAATTGCTTAAAATTCATAGACATCAGTCAGAATCCTTTTGTACACCAAGCTTTTATTGATCATCATATTCAAGGACGTAGCAACAGAACTACTCTGTTAGCTTTAGCTGCAAAGTGATGCAATAGGCAATATCCTACTGACTCTATGTGGCTTGGTGAAGACAGATGCTGGTACTCACTTAAAGACTGTATGAGAAAGCTAAAGGAGGAGGTAATGAAAACTGGTATCATGGTTGCAGATGCAAATGCATATCATGATATCCCCTAGGGATTCCTCATAGAAATATCATAATGAAGATGGCTCCTCCTGCTTATAAGTATCTAATTCTGACTTTATTAATTAGGAAATAGGGTACCCTCTTTTGGAGGTGCTGGATAAAATTTCACAATTAACTTAGGGGAATGGGGAAAAGATAAATTTCCTGGAGAGAAAAGAGTATATAGCCAGAGGTTCAAAGACAAAATAGATTGACAAGAAGAGAACTCTTTACTGCTCTTTTGAGAGCAGGGGTGGATTTTAGAAAAATATATGGTATTACAACAGAAGAACAGCATAAGATGTACCAAAAAAAGATACTTAATATTATATTGAATAGGGAAGTAGGAACCACACCTACAGATACTCCTGAGTGATTGTATCCAAGTTTCCACACCTTCAGGGAGAATCTGAATCATTGTATCCAATTTCAGCATACCTTCAGGGAGAACAGAAATAGACAAGATCGCAGACCTGATAGCAGTTTAACCATATATTGGAAGAATGGATCAATTGCTGTGACTAGGGCATTGCTCCATACAGGGGCAAAGACCACACTTATCTATGGAAACCTTGATTAAGTTTACATATGGAACTCCTATTACCATCACAAGACTAGAAAGGGATGAAATATCATCCAGACAAATTAAAAAACAACTAAAATTGGGCAATTACCTAAGAAAGAATATACTGTGGTTATTGTATCCATTCCTAAATATGTCACTGGAATAGATATATTGAAAGGCATGACTCTGAATTTCCCTGAAGAAACCATTTTGCTGTAAGGAAGATAGGAATTAATACAGCTATAGTGGGAAAAATAAAAATGGACCCAATAACTTTACCTGAACTTTCTAGAGTAATTACTTTAAAGCAATATTGTGTGCCAGGTGGGCAAGATGAAATTACCACTACTGTAAAGGAATGTATTGAAGAAGGAGTGTTAGTCTCTACCACACAGTGGAATAATCCTTTCTGGCCAGTACAAAAATCAGATAGGATGTGGAAAATGACTATGGATTATACACAATTAAATAAGGTGACTCCTCCTTTGTTTGCTGCTTTTCCAGATACCATCACCTTAATAGAAATTATCCAGAAACATGATGGGACTTGATATGCAGTTATTGACTTCACAAAAGCCTTCTTCACCATCCCAGTAGACCCTAAACAATGGGACCAGTTCACTTTCACTTGGCAGGATATACAATATACTTTCACCTGCTTACCATAAGTTTATATGCATAGCCCCATTATTTATCACAGGATTGTGGATGAACAGCTGGATTAATTAAAGCCACCTGGTGCACAACTTACCCACTACATTGATGATGTATGAAAAATGGAAAAGATTCAAAAGAAATGGAGAAGAGTTTGACCCTTCTAATTGAGCATACGAAAAGAGTGGGAAGTTAACCTTGTAAAGATTCAAGGAACAGTTCAAAATGTAAAATTTGGGGTATATAATGGAATAAGGGACTACAAGAAATTCTTCCACAAACCCAACCAAAGATTCAGGATTTTCCTACCCCTACCAATAAGAATGAGGCCCAAAAGTTCATAGGATTGTTTGGATACTGGAGGCATCATGTTCCACATCTGGGATTTTGATTTTGAAACTTTTATATAAAGTCACTCAGAAGAAATATAAATTCAACTGGGAACTTGAGTACAGTAAAGCTTGTGAAGAAGCCAAAGCTGCTATGTAATTGGCCCTAGATTTATGGCCCATCCAAAATGGCCCAGTGAAATTACAAGTGATTATACAGGATGATAATGCAAACTGGACTACTTTATGGCAAAAACAACAAAGTCAAAAGGTACCCTTGGGATTTTGGTGAAGGAAACTCCCTTCATCTGGAGTTCAGTATAAACCTTTTGAAAAGCAGTTGTTAGCTGTATACTGGGCTTTGGTGGAGACTTAACAACTGACTGTGGGCCATGAAGTGATATTAAAATCTGATATCCTTATTATGGCCTGGGTAATGAGTACCCCAGCTTCTCAAAGAATTGGACATGCCCAAGAAGCTAGTATAATCAAATGGAAGTGGTATATTCAAAATAGAGTGAAAATAGGCAGAAGCAGAGTGTGTTCTTTACATGAATCTGTAGCACAAATAGACATTGAGGAGAATGATACACCCCCTGAGCCAAAGCAACAGTTGGTATAGTCCTCTGTAATATGGAATGAGGGATATGATGGATTAACTGAGGAACAAAAGAGACATGCATGGTTTATTGATGGGACAGTGGAATATTTGGACCAAAAATGACATTGGAAAGCAGTAGCCTATAACCCATGTACTAGAAGGGCTTTGGAAAGTACTGGAATAGGTGGAAGTAGTTAATATGCTGAACTCATGGCAGTACATCAAGCCATCAAAATAGAATAAGGAGGATAGTGTATTATATTCACTAAGTCATAGGTGATAGCTAATGGGTAAGCTATATGGATGCCCATGTAGAAAAATAAAAAATTGGGAAATCCATGGAAAACAAGTCTCAGGCAAAGAATTATGGCATATCTGGAACATGTCTTTGGTTACTGATTTGACAGTTTTTCATGTAGATGCTCACATGGCCCCTCACCATGACAGAACATGAATACAATGCTCATGCAGATTGACTAGTGAAGATTTAAACTAAAGTAATTGCCCCTACTTTGACAATAACTGATGATCTGGTATTAGCAAATGGGTCCACCAAACAGCTAGCCATTTAGGGGCTCATGCCACACACTGGTGGGCAAAAGATTGAGGTATATGTATCTTTTATTCACTGTTAAAACACACACAAAGAGGTCAGAGCCAAGATGAAAAAGTAAAAACAGCACCTCCGTGTGGCTCTGGCTCTCACCACCTCCAATACATTAACAAAAAAAAAAAATGACTCTAAACAAATAATAGAACTACAGAACCCACAAAGAGACAGAAAGAAAAAAATCCCTGCTAAAGGCAGCTTGGAAAGCCTACAAGAAAAGGTCTATCACAGAGCTCTAGGAGCCAAGCACAGTATCACCTGAGCTGTAGGGTGGCCTGACCAGCTGTGGCTAGAGAAGACTTCAGGAGAGTGAATCAGTAGCAGCTATGGCAGTTTCCAGACTTTTCAACCCATAAACACCAAAATAAAAAAAGTAAAATAAAATAAAATAAAATAAAGTAAAATATCACTCGGGAACTCTTTTGGAACAGAGTATGGAAGAGGATGGTCCAGCTCCTGCCCCCAAGGTGAGAAGTGGTAGAGACTTGGCAGCTGCACCATGGCTGCCTCTAGAGCTCCTGGCCTGCAGTTCATAGGGGGACCAAGTGACCATTCAAAGGGTAATCACTCTTGCTTTAAATTGCTTGGATCTGGATCATAGTCTTGAGTGGTGGTCCTGGGGTGTGTGACCAGAGTTCCAGACCTTTTGGAGGATGCAGAGAAAGCACACTCCTAATAGGTCTAGCAGCTAGGAAAACCCCAGCGATTTGGGACAAAGCTCTCTGCAACCTAGAAGCAGAGTTCTATCATGTCAAAGAGCTCAAAAGAAAAGTAGTTGTCTTACAATATGAGGAAGCAGAAGAAGCACAAATGAATCATAGAATCCTTTTGGGGGAGACAAAAAAGATCAAATCATGGAATGGGAGGAAGACAGCAAAATCAGAACTTCCACGCAAAAGCTTCCAAGAAAAATATGAACGGGTTACATGCCATGGAGTAGTTCAAGAAGGGTTTTGAAAATAAAGTAGGAGAAGTAGAGGAAAAATTGGGAAGAAAAATGAGAATGATGGAAGAATATCATAAAAAGCAAGTCAACAACTTGCTAAAGGAGACCCAAAAAATACTGAAGAAAATAACACCTTAAAAAATAAATTAGGCCAAGATGGTGGAGTAGAAACAGCTCGTCCAAGCAACTCTGCACCCAGATTCCCCCCCAAACTATGTAAAAGGGGACTCTGAACAACTTCTGGAGCCCCAGCACCCACAGAATGACACAGAGAAGCTAACCTCCCACTGAGGACAGCCCAGCAGCCCTGCAGGAAGGACCAGCGCAGCGGTCTGGGACCCGGCAGCACGCAGAGTGCAGAGTGCAGGAGCGGAGCCAAGCCCAGGTCCGCGTGAGCTGCGGTTTTAGCCCCAGGGCAGCAGGGCCAGCAGCCGGCTGGACGAACCCCAGAACACCAGGAGCTGTGGCGACTCCAGAATTATCAACATAGACATGCCTAGGACAAAGTAAGAGGTTAGTGTCCTATGGACTTTGGGACCGGTATTTAGGGAATGCGTTGGCTCCCTCCTCTGGGGGCTAGAAGCTGCTGAGGAGACATGCTATTTTGTAGTTTTCAGAGGCAGCTCCAGCTCCCGGCCTGCAAATTGTAGGGAGATCCAGCGATCAGTCTTGGGGGGTTATCGCTCTTGCTTTAACCTCCCTGGATCTGGATTGTGATCTAGGGGGGAAGTCATGGGTGGGTTTACAGCTTTCCAGAAACGGAAGTTGCCCCCCACACGTTCGGGACGAAAATTCCTCTATCTGGCCTTAAAGCAATAGTGTGGCAACAAGCCCAAAAGTCAAATAATTAAATGGCAACATGCCAAGGCATAGGAAACAGAAAAATGCAACCCCAGACTCCTATTTTGGGGGCATAGAGTGGGAAAAGGACTGTGAGGTCAGAAGTCCTGCTCCAAAAGCCCCAAGGGAAAACATGAGCAGGTTGCAGGCCATAGAGGACCTTAGAAACAACTTTAAAAATCAAATAAGAGAAGTGGAGGAAAAATTGGAAAGAGAAATGAGAAGGATGCAGGAAAAGTATGAAATGAGGGTCAACAGCCTGACTGAGGAAAACAACACCTTAAAAAATAGACTAACTCAAATGGCAAAGGAGGCCCAAAAGGGCAATGAGGAGAAGAATGCCTTAAAAAGTCGAATTTGCCAGATGGAAAAAGAATCTCAAAAGTTCACTGAGGAGATTCAATCCTTCAGAGTTAGACTGGAGCAAATGGAAGCTAATGACTTTATGAGAAATCAAGATGCTGCTGTTAAGCAGATCCAAACAAATGAAAGATTAGAAGGCAATGTGAAATATCTCATGGGAAAAACCACTGACCTGGAAAATAGATCCAGGAGAGACAATTTAAAAATTATTGGACTACCTGAAAGCCATGATCAAAGAAAGAACCTAGAAATCACCCTTCAAGAAATTCTCAAGGAAAATTGCCCTGATGTTTTAGATCCAGAGGGCAAAATAGAGGTTGAAAGAATCCACTGATCACCTCCTGAAAAAGATCCCAAAAAGAAAACTCCCAGGAATATTATAGCCAGGTTCCAGAATCCCCAGATCAAGGAGAAAATACTACAAGCAGCTAGGAAGAAACAATTTCAATATTGTGGAAACACAATCAGAATAGCCCAGGACCTGGCAGCTTCTACACTGAGGGATCGAAGGGCATGGAATATGATATTCCAGAGGGCAAAAGAACTGGGAATGAACCCAAGGGTCACCTACCCAGCAAAACTGAGTATTTTGTTTCAGGGGAAAACATGGTCATTCAGTGGAATAGAGGACTTTCAAGCATTCTTGAGGAAAAAACCAGAATTGAATAGAAAATTTGACATCCAGACACAAGAAGCAAGAGATGCCTGAGAAGGTAATCAGGGAAAAGAAATCAAAAGGGACTTATCAAAGTTGAACTATTTACATTCCTATATGGAAAAACAATAACTGTGAGTGATGATATCTTTCTTACTATGAAAATAATGGAAGAAGGGTGTGTGGTCATATGAATACATATGTGAATGTGTGTGTATGTGGTTACAGTTATATATGGATAGAGGGCATAGGTTGAATTTGTTGGGAAGGGAGAATACTCAAGTGATGAAATTATGAGTTGAGAGAGGAAAGTGTCAAGAGGAGATGGGGAGAGACAGGGTAGGGTAAACTATCCCATGTAGAAGAAGCAAGGGGAAGTGGTTGCAAGGGAGGGGGAGAATAGGAAGGCTAAAAAGGCAAAACCACATTCACATTGAATTTGGTTCAGGGAGAGAATGACATACATTCTAAATGGGATATCTCAACCTGCAGCAGGATAGGGGGAAGGGGGATGAGAGAAGGGATGATGGATGGGAGGGCATCCTTGGGGTGAGGGGAGGTTGGAAGTACCCACTATAGAAGAGGGACAGGATCATGTTGGGAATGGACCAGGTAGGGGGTGGGATGAGTGGGAGAGAATTATAAGCAGCTTTGTACAATATATCTACTATGATAATGTTTTGCATAGCTAGACATGTATAATATATACTGAATTACTTATCTCCCAAGAGGGAATGGGTGACAAGGGAGGAAGGAAATGCATCTGAAATTCAAGGTCGTAACATTAAATGTTTCAAATATATATAAATACTATTATTAATACTCTTTTGCTTGTAATAGGGAGATAAGATGTGCAGGCATTGGGACACAAAGATTCACCTTCCTCTAATGGAAAAGTCGATGCGGGTATGGGAGAAGGTATGGGAGAGAGCAGATTGGAGGAAGTGATATCTTGTGGGACTGCTATTCTGGGAGGTTGGGTAGGGGAATAATGGGGGGAAATGATTGTAACTCAAAATCTGGCAGAAATGAATGATGTAAAACAGAAGTTAATCAAGCATTTGTTTAAAAAAATAATAATAATAAAATAAATTAACCCAAATGGAAAAAGGGGACCAAAAAGCTAATGAGAAGAATGACTTAAAAAGCCAAATATGCCAGATGGAAACAAAATTTCAAAAACTCACTGAAGAGAATAATTCCTTCATAATTGGTTTGGAGTAAATGGACACTAATGACTGTATGAGAAATCAAGATGCTATAAAACAGATCCAAACAAATGAAAAAGTATAAGTCAATATGAAATACCTCATTGGAAAAACCACTGACCTGGAAAATATATCCAGAAGAAAGAATTTAAAAATTATTGGACAACCTGAAAGCCATGACCAAAAAAATGAGCCTAGACACAATCTTTCAAGAAATTCTCAAGAAAAATTGCCCTGATATTCTAGAACCAGAGAGTAAAATAGAAACTGAAAGAATTCACGAATTACCTCTTGAAAAAGATCCCCAAAAGAAAACTCCTTGGAATATCATAGGCAAATTCCTGAGTTCCTAGGTCAAGGAGAAAATACTACAAGCTATCAGGAAGAAACTATTCAAGAATTTTGGAAACACAATCAGGATAACACAAGACCTAGCAGCTTGTACCTTAATGGACTGAAGAGCTTGAAATATTATATTCCAGAGATCAAAAGAGCTGGGTTAAAACCTAGAATCACCTATCCAGCAAAACTGAGTATAATGCTTCAGGGGAAAATATGGTCATTCAATGAAATAGAGGAACTTCACAATTCTTGTTGAAAAAAAAAAAAAGAGCTGCATGGAAAATTTGACTTTCAAATATAAGAGGCAAGAGAAACATGAAAAGGGAAACAGGAAAAATAAATCACAAAGAATTTATTAAAAACAAACTATTTGCATTCATATATGGAAAAACAATAATTGTAACACATATGACTTTTCTGAGTATGAGGACAGTTGAAGGGAATACATATAAATATACATATACACACATAAATGTATATATACATATATATGTAAAGGAGGCTGTATGTGTGTATGTGTGTGTGTATATACATATATGTATATATATACATATGAGTATGTGCATATGTATATACATGTGTATATAGACCGAGGGCACAGGATAAGTTGAATATAAAAGGATAATATAAAAATAATTAAATTAAGAAGTGAGAAAGGAATATATTGGGAGAAGGAGAAAGAGAGAAATAGATTAGAGTAAAATATCTCATTTAAAAGAAGCAAGAGAAAATTATTATAATGGAGGTGAAGAGCAGGAAGGTGAAAGGGAATAGGTCAGCCTTATTATCATTGAATTTGGCTTAAGGAGGAAATAACATACACACTCAATTGTATATCTTACCCTACAGGAAAATAGGGGTGAAGGGGATGCAAGGGGGGATGATAGAAAGGAGGGCAGATTGGAGGAGTGGGTAGTTAAAAGCAAACATTTTTGAAAAGGGACAGGGTCAAAGGAGAAAACAGAGTAAGTGGGGGGATAGGATGGAAGGAAATATACTTAGTCTGTTCACAATATAACTACAGTGGAAATGTTTTGCATAACTACACATATAAAAACCATAGTGAATTGCTTATCTTCCCATTGGGGGTGGGTGAGGAGGGAAGAAGGGAAAAAAATGTGGAACTCAAAATTTTAAAAATAAATGCTTAAAAAACCTGCTTTTTACAATCACCTGGAAAATAAGTTATACAGGAATTGGGATATAGAAATCCATCTTGCCATACAAGAAACTTGGCAGGGCGGGGGGGATTAGAGCAGATTAAGAGAGAACAAATTGGGAAAAGGGATATTCAGTAGGCTCACTATTTTGTGGAGGGGATTAGGGGAATGATGGGAGAACATTTTGTAACTCAAAATCTTGTAGAAATTAATGCTGAAAACTACAATGAAATTTTGAAAAAAGGAAAAAATAATGAACTGTTAGTGGAGTAGTGAACTGATCCAACCATTCTGGAGAACTATCTGGAATGATGCTCAAAGGGTTATAAAAGTACGTACATCCTTTGAACAAGCAAAACCACTACTTGGATCTGTACCCTAAAGAGACCAATGAAAAAGGAAAAGGACCTATATATACTAAAAAAATTGAAGCAGATTTTTTTAGTGGCAAAGATTTAAAAATCGAGGGGATGCTCATCAATTCAATAATGTCTAAATGAGTTGTGGCATAAGTTACTAATATGTTGTTTTATTTTTAAGAAATAATGAAGGGAGTGGTTTCAAAATATTTTTAAAAAACATTGGGGGGGCAGAGCCAAGATGGCGGAATAGAAACAGCACTTCCAAGGTGCTCTCCCCCCAGGTAACCTCCAAACCATGTAAAAGGGGATTCTGAACAACTTCTGGAGCCCCAGCTCCCACAGAATGACACAGAGACGCTAAGCTCCTGCTGAGGACAGCCCAGCAGCCCTGCAGAAAGGGTCAGCACAGCACTCTGGGAGCCGACAGCCCAGCACATGGAGAGCCGAGCCCAGGTACACATGAGCCACAGTTTTAGCCCCAGGGTGGCCAGGCCAGCAGCCAGCCAGAGGGACCCCAGAATACCAGAAGCTGTGGTGATTCCAGAATAGACATGCCTAGGACAAAGTGAGAGGTTAGTGCCCTATGGACTTTGGGACCAGTATTTGGGGTACGTGTAGGATTCCTCCCCTAGGGTCTAGAAGCAACTGAAGAGACACGCCATTTTGCAGTTTCAGTGGCAGCAGCAGCTCCTGGCCTGCTAACTGTAGGGAGATCCAGCAATCGCTCTTGGGGGGTAATCACTCTTGCTTTAACCTCCCTGGATCTGGATTGTGGTCTGGGGTGGAGGTTGTGGGGTGGGTATCCAGCTTCCCAGAACCAGAAGTTGTGAAGACCCCAACTTTGGGAAAAAAGCTCCCCTGTCTGGTGGCAGAGTCCTACTGTGGCAACAAGCCCAATAGTCAAGTAATTAAGTGGCAAGATGCCTAGGCAAAGGAAACAAAATAAACAAAAAAATGCAACATTAGACTCCTATTTTGGGGGCAAAGAAGATCGAAGCATGGAACAAGAGGAGGACTGTGAGGTCAGAAATCCTGCTTCAAAAGCCCAAAGGAAAATATGAGCAGGTTACAGTCCATAGAGGACATTAAGAAGGACTTTAAAAATCAAATAAGAGAAGTGGAGAAAAAATTGGGAAGAGAAATGAGAAGGATGCAGGAAAAGTATGAAATGAGAGTCAACAGCCTGACTGAGGAAAATAACACCTTAAAAATAGACTAACTCAAATGGCAAAAGAGGCTCAAAGAGGCAATGAGGAGAAGAATGCTTTCAAAAGCCGACTTTGCCAGATGGAAAAAGAATCTCAAAAGCTCATGAGGAAAATCATTCCTTCAGAATTAGACTGGAGCAAATGGAAGCTAGTGACTTTATTAGAAATCAAGATGCTGTTAAACAAATCCAAGCAAGTGAAAGAATAGAAAGGCAATATGAAATATCTCATGGGAAAAACCACTGACCTGGAAAATAGATCCACAAGAGATAATTTAAAAAGTATTGGACTACCTGAAAGCCATGATCAAAGAACCTAGAAATCACCCTTCAAGAAAATCTCCAGGAAAACTGCCCTGCTGTTTTAGACCCCGAGGGCAAAATAGAGGTTGAAAGAATCCACTGATCACCTCCTGAAAAAGATCCCAAAAAGAAAACTCCCAGGAATATTATACCCAGGTTCCAGAATCCCCAGATCAAGGAGAAAATACTCCAAGCAGCCAGGAAGAAACAATTTCAATATTGTGGAAACACTATCAGAATAGCCCAGGACCTGGCAGCTTATACGCTGAGAGATAGAAGGGCATGGAATATGATATTCCAGAGTGCAAAAGTTAGGATTGAAGCCCAGGGTCACCTACCCAGCAAAACTGAGTATTTTGTTTCAGGGGAAAATATGATCATTCAGTGGAATAGAGGATTTTCAAGCATTCTTGAGGAAAAAAAACAGAGTTGAATAGAAAATTTGACACTCAGACACAAGAAGCAAGAGATGCCTGAGAAGGTAATCAGGGAAAAGAAATCAAAAGGAACTTATCAAAGTTGACCTATTTACATTCCTACATGGAAAAACAATAACTGTGACTGATGAGACCTTCCTCATTATGAAAATAATGGAAGAAGAGTATATGGGCATATGAATACATATGTGAATATGTATGTGTATATGTATATATATATATGTATATATATATGTTTACAGTTATACATGGATAGAGGGCATAGGTTGAAATTGTTGGGAAAGGATGATACTCAAGACGTGAAATTATAAGGTGAGAGAGGAAAGCAGCAAAAGGAGATGGGGAGAGGCAGGGTAGGGTAAACTATCTCATGTAGAAGAAGCAAGGGGAAGTGGCTTCAAGGTAGGGGAAGAACAGGAAAGCAAAAAGGCAAAACCACATTCTCATTGAATTTTGCTCAGGGACAGAATGACATATATACTAAATGGGGTATCTCACCCTGTGGTAGAGTAGGGGGAAGGAGGATGAGAGGGGGGAGATGGAAGGGAGGGCACTCTGGGGGAAGGGGAGGTTGGAAGTTACCACTATCGAAGAGGGACCGGATCAAAGTAGGGAATGGACCAGGTGGGGGGTGGAATGAGTGGGAGGGAATTATAAGCTGCCCTTTACAATATATCTACTATGGTAATGTCTTGCATAACTAGACATATACAACATATACTGAATTACTTATCTTCCCAGAGGGAATGGCTGACAAGGGGGGAAGGGATTGGATCTGAAATTCGACATCTTAAAATTAAATGTTTCAAATATATAAATACTATTATAAATATTCTTTTGCATGTAATTGGGAGATAAGATGTGCAGGCATTGGGGGCACAGAGATTCAACTTGCTCTAATGGAAAAGTCCACGGGGATATGGGAGAAGATATGGGAGAGAGCAGATTGGAGGAAGCGATATCTTGTGGGACTGCTTTGCTGGGATGGTGGGTAGGAGAAAAACGGGGGAAAAATTGTTACTCAAAATCTGGAGGAAATGAATGATGTAAACCAGAAGTTAATAAAGCATTTGTTTAATAAAAAAAAAAACATTGTGAGAGTTATATGAAATGAGGCAAAGTGAAGTGAGAAGAATCAGGAGATCATTATGTACAGTAATGTTATAGTGATGTTATAATGTTATGATGATGAACAACTATGAAAGATTAGGCTACTCTGATGAATACAATGAAACAAGAAAATTCCAAGGGACTCAAGATAAAAAGAAAACAGAACAACAAAAACAACAACATGCTTTTTACCTCCAGTGTTTAGACAAATCAACGTAGTGTAAATTGAAATATAATTTTCTTGTTTAATTTTTCTTTGATTTTTTTTTGGCACTATGGATAACACAGAAATATTTTCATAATTTCACATTTATAATTGATATCACATATTTCATTTGCCTTGCTAATGGATTGAGGAGGGTTTGAGGGAAGGAGAGAACCATAAGCTTAAAGATAAAAAAATATTAAGAAGAAATAATAATTTTTATAAAACTACGTTGTTTCGGGGACGGTGTCAAAACAGCTAAGTAGAAAAAGGATTTTTGTGAGGCACAAGCTTCCACCTTCCCCAATTCATGTAAAAGGGGACTCTGAACAAATTTTAGAGCTACACAACCCACAAAATGACACATTGAAGCTAACCTCCCACTGAAGACAGCCTGGCAATCTGGTAGGGAGCAGCCAGTACTGCACTCTGGGAGCCAAGCCCTGGCCTGCATGAGCCTCAGGTTGTAGCCCCAGGGCAGGCCTGACCAAACACCAGCAGGAGGTACTGCAGATCACCAGAAGCAGTGGCAGTCCAGAATTTTCAACACATAGTTGCTAAGGACAAAGTGAGAAGTCACTGCAGTGTGGAATTTGTGATCCAGTAGTTGGGAGTGTGTCAGCTTTTGCCCCCAGGGCAAGAAGCCCAGTGACTTTTCTCAGTAGGAGCCTGGCAGGGCAGCCAAAGCCATGTGGCAGCATCAGCTCCTGGCCTGCAGAGTAGTGTAGGGGGACCAAGACACCAGTCTTAGGGGTAATCTCTCTTGTTTTAATATGCTTGAATCTGGATTGCTGTCTAGGGTGGAGGTCATGGGGTGTGCAACCGGCTTGCCAGAGTGTGTGGAGGCTTCTCAGAGGGCAACTAACTAATACCTCCAGCAGATAAGAAAACCCCAGAGTTTGGGACGGAAGCTCCCCTGTCTGGTGGCAGAGTCCTACTTTGGCAAAAAGTTCAAAAGTCAAGTAATTGAGTGGCAACATGGCAAGGCAAAGGAAACAGAAAAATGCAACCCTAGACTCCTATTTTGGGGGCATAGAGCAGGAAAAGGACTGTAAGGTCAGAAGTCCTGCTCCAAAAGCCCCAGGGGAAACCATAAGCGGGTTGAAGGCCATAGAGGACCATAAGAAGGACTTTAAAAATCAAATAAGAGAAGTGGAGGAAGAATTGGAAAGAGAAATGAGAAGGATACAGGAAAAGTATGAAATGAGGGTCAACAGCCTGACTGAGGAAAACAACACCTTGAAAAATAGACTAACTCAAATGGCAAAGGAGGCCCAAAAGGGCAATGAGGAGAAGAATGCCTTAAAAAGTCGAATTTGCCAGATGGAAAAAGAATCTCAAAAGTTCACTGAGGAGATTCATTCCTTCAGAGTTAGACTGGAGCAAATGGAAGCTAATGACTTTATGAGAAATCAAGATGCTGTTAAGCAGATCCAAACAAATGAAAGATTAGAAGGCAATGTGAAATATCTCATGGGAAAAACCACTGACCTGGAAAATAGATCCAGGAGAGACAATTTAAAAATTATTGGACTACCTGAAAGCCATGATCAAGGAAAGAACCTAGAAATCACCCTTCAAGAAATTCTCAAGGAAAACTGCCCTGATGTTTTAGATCCAGAGGGCAAAATAGAGGTTGAAAGAATCCACCGATCACCTCCTGAAAAAGATCCCAAAAAGAAAACTCCCAGGAATATTATAGCCAGGTTCCAGAATCCCCAGATCAAGGAGAAAATACTACAAGCAGCCAGGAAGAAACAATTTCAATATTGTGGAAACACAATCAGAATAGCCCAGGACCTGGCAGCTTCTACACTGAGGGATCGAAGGGCATGGAATATGATATTCCAGAGGGCAAAAGAACTGGGAATGAACCCAAGGGTCACCTACCCAGCAAAACTGAGTATTTTGTTTCAGGGGAAAATATGGTCATTCAGTGGAATAGAGGACTTTCAAGCATTCTTGAGGAAAAAACCAGAATTGAATAGAAAATTTGACATCCAGACACAAGAAGGAAGAGATGCCTGAGAAGGTAATCAGGGAAAAGAAATCAAAAGGAACTTATCAAAGTTGAACTATTTACATTCCTATATGGAAAAGCAATAACAGTGACTGATGATATCTTTCTAACTATGAAAATAATGGAAGAAGGGTGTGGTCATATGAATACATATGTGAGTGTGTGTGTATATGGTTACAGTTATATATGGATAGAGGGCATAAGTTGAATTTGTTGGGAAGGGAGAATACTCAAGGGATGAAATTATGAGGTGAGAGAGGAAAGTGGCAAGAGGAGATGGGGAGAGACAGGGTAGGGTAAACTATCCCATGTAGAAGAAGCAAGGGGAAGTGGTTGCAAAGGAGGGGGAGAATAAGGAAGGCTAAAAAGGCAAAACCACATTCACATTGAATTTGGTTCAGGGAGAAAATGACATACATACTAAATGGGATATCTCAACCTGCAGCAGGATAGGGGGAAGGGGGATGAGAGGAGGGATGATGGATGGGAGGGCATCCTTGGGGTGAGGGGAGGTTGGAAGTACCCACTATAGAAGAGGGACAGGATCATGTAGGGAATGGACCAGGTGGGGAGTGGGATGAGTGGGAGGGAATTATAAGCAGCCTTGTACAATATATCTACTATGATAATGTTTTGCATAGCTAGACATGTACAACATATACTGAATTTATCTCCCAAGAGGGAATGGGTGACAAGGGAGGAAGGAAATGGATCTGAAATTTGAGGTCGTAACATTAAATGTTTCAAATATATATAAATACTATTATTAATATTCTTTTGCTTGTAATAGGGAGATAAGATGTGCAGGCATTGGGATGCAAAGACTCACCTTCCTCTAAGGGAAAAGTCGATGGGGGTATGGGAGAAGGTAGGGGAGGGAGCAGATTGGAGGAAGCGATATCTTGTGGGATTACTGTTCTGGGAGGTTGGGTAGGGGAATAATGGGGGAAAATGATTGTAACTCAAAATCTGGCGGAAATGAATGATGTAAAACAGAAGTTAATAAAGCATTTGTTTTAAAAAAAAGCTCACTGAGGAGAATCATTCCTTCAGAATTAGATTGGTGCAAATGGAATCTAGTAATTTTATGAGAAATTGTGATGCTGTTAAACAGATCCAAACAAATGGAAGAATAGAAGGCAATGTGAATTATCTCAAGGGGAAAAACCCACTGACCTGGAAAATAGATCCAGGAGAGATAATTTAAAAATTATTGGACTACCCAAAAGCCATGATCAAAGAAAGAACCTAGAAATCATTCTTCAAGAAATCCTCAAGGAAAACTGCCCTGATGTTTTAGAACCAGAGGGCAAAATAGAGGCTGAAAGAATTCACCAATCACATCCTGAAAAAGATCCCAAAAAGAAAAGTACTAGGAATATTATAGCCATGTTCTGGAATTCCCAGATGAAGGACAGAATATTACAAGCAACCAGGAAGAAACAATTTGAATTTTGTGGAAACACAATCAGGATAACAAAAGATGTGGCAGCTTCTACACTGAGGGATTGAAGGGCCTGGAATATGATATTCCAGCAGTCAAAGAACTGGGATTAAAACCCAGAATCACCTATCCAGCAAACTGAGTATCATGTTTCAGGGGGAAATATGGTCATTCAGTGGAATAGAGCACTTTTAAATATTCTTGATGAAAAAACCAGAGTTGAATAGAAAATTTAACATTCAGATACAAGAAGCAAGAGAATCATGAGAAGGTAAAGAGGGAAAAGAAATCATAAGGAACTCATCAAAGTTGAACTATTTATATTCATACATGGAAAAATGATAGTTGTAACTGATGAAACTCTTCTCAGTGTAAAAATAGTTGAAGGGAAATAGCAATAGATATATATATATATATATATATATATATATGTATATATATATATATATACATATATATATATATGAGTGTGTGTGTGTGTATATGTGTGTGTGTGTATATATATATATATATATATATATGCATACATACATATCTGAGGGTATATGGGCATATGTAATATATATATGAATGTGCGTATATATGTTTATAGATATACATAGATAGAGGGCACAGGACCAATTCAATAGGAAGGGATGATACTTAAAAGGTGAATTAAGAGGTGAAAGAGGAATATAATGAGAGGAGACAGGGAGAGACAGAATGGGGTAAACTATCTTATATAAAAGAGGCAAGGGCAAATGGTTACAATGGAAGGGAAGAAAAGGGGGGCAAAAGGGAATGGGTCAATCTTATCCTCATTGAATGTGGCACAGGGAAGGAATGACATACACACTAAATAGGGTATCTCAGCCTACAGGAGAGTAGAGGGGAAGAGGATGAGTGGGGGGATAATGGAAGGGAGGGCAGGCTGGGGGGAGGGAATTTGGAAGCACCCACTTTTTAAAAGGGACAGGATTAAAGTAGAGAACAGAACAAGTGTGAGCTGGGATAGGAGGGAGGGAAATATAATCAGTCTTTTATAACATATCTACTATGGTAATGTTTTGCATTAGCTACACATGTACAACCTATATTGTATTGCTTATCTTCCTAGTAAAGGTGGGTAACAAGGGAGGAAGGAAATGAATATGATATTCAAAGTTTTAAAACAAAATTTTTAATTATATGTATGTATATCTATATCTATATCTATCTATATATCTATATCTATATACCTATAGATATAGATATACATATATTATTATTTATACTATTTTACATGTAATTGGGAAATAAAATATACAGGCACTGGTGCATGGAGATAAACCATGTCCTACTGGAAAAGTCGAAGGGGCTATGGGGGAATTCATGGGAGAGCCAGCAGATTGGAGGAGGGGATATCCTCTGGGACTGCTATTTTGGGGCAGTGGGTAGGGAAAAAATGGAGGAAAAATTTACAACTCAAAATCTGGCAGAAATAAATGATGGAAACCAGAAGTTAATAAAGCATACAAACTAATGTATTTGATGGGAATACTGGATGAGTTTAGCTGCCTATATTCCATCATCTTTATCTTCCATAATCTGCTTTTTAAAGACTTCTTTTCTTCAGTGGATTTTTGAACCTCTTTTACTATTAGTTTGTAAGGGAAAGCAAAGAAGTATTTAGTACCTCATTTCAGCTATTTAATTATTTATCACCTTGTTTCAGTTCAAGTTTCTTTTAAACATTGCCAATGATTATATCAAGTCTTTGTTAATAAACAGAACTTGTGAATTCCAGAACTTGTGAAGCCCTGTTGCTGATACAACAAGTAGGGACAGAACAGGGAGGAGCTAATAACTATATATATATATATATTTATATATATATATATTTATATATATATGGAGAAGCCCAAGCTGGGAGAGAACAGAACTGAGAAGAGGGCACTTGTGGCAGAATTGAGAAGGGGAACTTTGTGTTGGCCAGACACTCCATTTTTCTGTTCTATTTGTGTTGATTTTTGTTTGTGATAATTTGTACAGAAGGCCTGGGTAATTGCTGAAAGCCCTGATGGAGGATTTTATTGTTGTTTGTTTACAGAAGTTCTGGAGGAGGGATTTGGAGGTCCTGGAACTATACTGATGATTTGTGTTGAGTTCTCAGACCTTGTATGTGGGTCTGTGTAGATTTCAGACAGTTAGTGAATTGATGATGGTGCCTGCAGTATGTCTGAATGTTGTTGTGGCTCTGTTAAGCTTTATCTTCCCAGAAACAGAAACTGTGAGGGACTTTAGGTGGACTGGACACTGTGAGCTTCAATAAGGGAATGGATGAGGAACTGAATAAGGAGATGGACAAGGAACTGGACAATGAACTGAATGAGGAGTTGGATGAGGAGCTGAGAGCTGCCTACTTGTGAATACAGGTGACAGTTGGTAGATTCAGGCAGGAGCTGGGACCATGGCAGAGGAACCATGTAATCAGGGAGCCATCCTTGAGTCAAGATGAAAAGAACTCTCTTTGGGTACTTGATGCTGACTGAGAAGATCATGATTTATTTTAGCCCAGGGGTAGAGAACTTTGACCTTTATATTTTGTGTCCCTTAAGGAGGCATGCTCCTTAAGGATAATTGAGTTAAAGATGATTGGAAACTAATCTCCAATCAAGAGGAAAGAAGACTTTTTGACTGAGAGATTAAGACAATGTGACCTTGAGGTAGAGAACTTTGGCCTTTTTACTTTGTGTCTCTTAAGGAGGCTTGTTCCTTAAGCATGATTGAGTTAAGGACTTACTGAATGGTATCTTTTGTTTAAAACTATGTGGCCACTTTGGAGAAAACTATGTAGCCACTTTAGTAATAACTTGTTATAGCATTGTGAATGCTGTCCTTTGATTTCTGTGAATGTTTTGCTTTAATTTACTGCTGAATAAATAGAGATTTATATAATCAGAAACTTAAAGCTGTTCACAGCAGCAGTGCTCTGGAAAGCTGTGCATGCTTGGTTTTATATAAGTCAGTTCCGTTTATTCATGTTGTCATATTCTTTGTGTGTGGGGGTGGGCTTTTTTACAAAGATGTTAATTTTCTTTTCAAAATTTTGCAAGTTTTTTTTTTTTTTCTGCTTTCAAGGTGGAGTGATCCAGGGAGAGGTGTAGTCACTGCTTTACTTGTCTCTCTTCTGGTCCTTACCAAGGAAAGGCCCCTATCTCCTGCATATCCAAGTCCTTGAATTCCTCTTGGTCATGTAACTATAGAGTAGGTTGCCTACTCTATTTGCAACATCAAGTGCTAGTTTTCTTCTCTGCCTTGGAACTGTAACCATAGCCCACCTTCCTTTTTACCAATGTGAAGAGCTCCTCTCCACCCTCGAACTGTGACCCAGAATTGTGTATGAGCAATATAGTTGCCAATCATTGCCAACTACACCCAGTTCTAGCAAAGGATCCCAGTAATATCTTACCAATCAGTTGTTTGACCCCCTTACCATCTCTGTACTTAGCAACTAAAGCTGTTGCTACTGTTGCTGTGGCTACCTTATAGTTCCACCTCTGGTACTATGCCACATAAGTCTGGGCTGGTTCTCATCCCAGAATCACAGATCTATCCTGCTTACCTCTTAAGTTGTCTTAGGCTGACATATATCTATATTTTTATCTTTATCCATCTATCTAGATCTATATCCATACATCTAAACCTATCCATATCCATACCTATCTATCTATCTATCTATCTATCTATCTATCTATCCATCTATCCATCTATCTATCTTTCTGTATTACTCTCACCCTCACTATTTTACTCTGCTACTCCAGAATTCACTTTGATGTGTTATTTTAAAGTTATTTGGAGTGGAATGTTAAGAGAGTTTGAGTGGGTGTCTTCCTCTAATCTGCAATTTTGACCTAATGGTAAGTTCTTAAATGGTACTTTGTGACTAACTGAAAGAAAATGATTTAAAAACTGGTAGGGAGATGAGTTAATATCATTGGAAAAAAGAATCCCGACTCTTTAGATGTTCCCTAGAATTCTAAGAGAACATTATAACAGATTGCCTTTAGATGGCATACTAACTATAGAGGCATAAAAGAATTATAAATTTAGAAGAATGACAAGAGTCTTGGAAATTAACAAAACTTTTCATTAAGCACATTTTGTTCTGGGCAATATGAATAGGAAAGAACAAGGGGAGTTGCTTACTTAAGTCTTCTAGTGGTCTAAATATATACCGATTTTCAGATTAGCATATAATAGTATGAAGTGACCTTAAAGGCCAGTTAATCCATATTCTAGAGGACTTCCCTGAGGTTCAGAGAAACATGTCTTGCTTAAGTTCACATAGGCAGCAAATTACATCAGCAGGATTTGAACCCACATCTTTTGACTCTAAATCTAGCTTTTTTTCTCCACTATACCATAACAATCAGGGAAAAAAGATTTTATCTAAAATCAGGGTTAAAATTGGTTCAAATTGTACATCAAAAAATTATTATCTGTGTGAAATTCCTGAGTCAGTTAATCTCTCTAGCCCTCAGTTTTCTCCTTTATAAAATTAGAGGATTGGGGCGGCTAGGTGGCGCAGTGAGTAGAATGCTGGCCCTGGAGTCAGAAGGACCTGAGTTCGGATCTGGCCTCAGACACTTAACCCACACAAACAAAAAACCTAGCCATGTGACCTTGGGCAAGTTACTTAACCCCAATTGCCCTAAAAGGGGCAGCTAGGTGGCGCAGTGACTAAGAGAGCCGGCCTCGGAGTTGGGATGACCCGAGATCGAATCCGTCCTCAGAAAATGAGCACCCACACACAAATAATGACTAGCCGTGTAACCTTGAGCAAGTTACTTAACCCCAATTGCTTAAAAAAAAATTAGAGGGTTGGACTATGTGACTGTGTTCCTTCTGGCTCTGAATCTATGATTCTATGATAATTTGAGAGTATCCAAGTTGACTGCTCAGAGCATGAAAAGAAACAATTGACTCTAAAGTTCACACATTTGGCTGACTTTCTCTTGTACTGGGGAGGGAAAACAGAGGATAAGGACCCCAGAGGGCATAAGCTTGATAAAGTGTCTCATCTCACCTTGTTTATGCCACAAATGTTATAGATAAGAGATAAGCACTTTTAAAGAGTCCAATTAAAATGAAAGTGTGGGGCAACATTACAGACCTACTCAAGTGCCAGAAATATTTATCAATGCTCATAATAATAACAATAAATTAAATGACAGTATCAAATTATGCTTGTAGTAAAACCAATTTGTCCAATACTTTTCACGTACTTATTTTCTAAAAAGCACCTTTTGTTTTAGGATGAAAAGATTGGTTGGTCCCTTTAAGCTACATGGATAAAATTTCATATAATAACATTCATCACACTTTGTGAATGTGGAAAATCATTGGCCAAGTGTCAAAATATGGGGAAGGGAAAGAAATAATGCCTAGTATACATGGGGATCACTATCACCACACAAAGGTCTTAGTGCATCATAAAACCGAAAAATGCATTGCAAACATATTTGTTATAATTTAATAGTGTCCCCTCCCCCCATGAAACAAGAGAACATAAATGTGAGCAATGACATTTTAGATATGTAATACTTTAGAGTGTACTTTCTTTAGTATGGAATCATATGGATGATATGGAATCATAATTATTCATCTAGGCGAGTGGGTCTGGATTACCAGCATATAAAAAGGGGTCATACTACCACGTTAACCATGGTAAAGACATCCCTATCATGTCAAAGAATCATAATAACATAAAAGAATGTCTTCCTTATGTGGTTGGAAGAACATTAGTCCCAAAATTGCCTTTGATGCTCTGTGACTTTGGAAGTTTCTCTGAATTCTATGTTCTTATCTTCCACATCTGTGAAATGAAGGGTTTGGACTAGATAATCGTTGTCTCCTTCCAGTTCCAATATTCTCTTATTTACATTTCTCACTCCAGCTTTTAAATTCTGTAATCTATAAGCAAACAGGAAAATTCCCTTGAAAACTACACTCATTTATTTTGCTAAATCAAATATTAGATTGATATAGAGTGAGTGGAAAAGTGTTGGGGCAGTGTTTATTTTGATTTAGGATTGTCATAATATTTGTTTTGGGGAAATAGTACTAGGAACTACTGATAAATTGGAATATCTCTCAATTTGATGAGTGCCCCAATCAACTTTATGAGATTATATAGCATAGACATTTGTCCACACTTTCAAGGGAAGCTACTTTCTTAAATAAAGAATTAATGTGCTGTATCTTGAGGGGATATTTGTATATTAAGTAGAGAATCTTAATAATATAAGACTCTAACCTAAGAACTTAATCCCAAAAGGCAACAATTATTAGACATTTTGGAAAACTTGTAAGATATTTTGTAACAAGTGGACTTTTTCCAGTACCCTTCAAATCATCCTCAGCAAAGCAGTTAGCAACTCTGGTTTACAGGTAAGACCAACCAAGGTGATATATCACATGTGTGCTTTATTTGGGGTATGCTGGGGGAAATGCTGATCTAAAGAGAAAAGAGCACAGCAATACAAATCTGTGTTTCTGCATTTTAACCCTGTCGCTTCCTTGCTTGCAGAATTTTAAGAATGTCACATAAACTCATTAGGTTTCAACCTGGATTAGACTGAAGGGTTTGTAGTCCTTGACCTTAATTTTTCCAAAATACCTTCATTTCAGTTGTATTTTTTTTTTTTGGTTTATATTTTAGGTATTTTAAAAATTATTTCAAGAATGTAGCCATAGGCTTTACCACACTGCAAAGGAGTTTATGAAATAAAAAAAAGTCAAGAAACACCAAAAAGCTCTAAGATTCCTTCACGGTATTTTAATTTTATTTTTATTGTATTTTTTCTGCACATTTAATTCTGATTATATCATTCCCCACTTTACCTACCTAGCAACACATACCTTTAAAAACAGATTCCTAAAGAAATGAGAAAGAATCAGATCCACACAAAAAACCAACATATCCCTGGGTCTTACAATATGTACAGCATTACTCCCTGTTCAGTTTGAGGTTTGATTCTACGTATTCCACCCTGGATTACTTTAAAGGGCTTCCCATATTTCAATGAAGTCTCTGAATAAAATTGCATTCACGTTACATTATTTATTTAGCCATTACAAATTTACAGATGCTTATTTTGTTTCTCCTCCTCTTCCTCCTCCTTCTTTTCAAAAATATGGTCACTTTTAATGAATAATTCAAAGTTGTTCTCCAGATGAGTTGAATCAGTTCGCATCTCTACTCGCAACATATTAATGTATCTTTCTTTGTACAGTCTTTCTAACATTGTCTACTTTCACCTTTGTCATCTTGGCTAATTTGCTGAGTGTGAGTGTATTGAAATTTCAGGGTTCTTTTGATTTGCAGTTTTCTTATTACTTATTTTGAACTTATTTGGAATATATTGAGAACTGTTTATATACTTTTTTATACAGTGGAGAATGGTTTGTTCGTATATTTATGTTAATTCCCTATATATCTTAAAACATCATGTACTCATCCAAAGGTTGAGGTAACTCCCCACCCCAAAGAATTATAATTTTTCTTCTAGCTTTAAAATTTTATGATTCTATTAAGTTGATCCCCTGCAGCCTGCATAGCAATTATCAACATACCCTAGCCTTGAAGTTAATGCTTTTAACTGGTAAAAAAAAATCTGCCATCCAAATTCTCAGGCAAGGAAAATGATCAGACTAGAAATTGGAAAGCTTCCATATATTCAATGATGATTTTTTTTAATGTCTTACTCTAGTCCCTTAGATTGCTAAGACAAAATCAGAGGAAGGGCATGAAAAACAGTAATGTATGGCCTAAGATAGGAAGATGGAGAGTTGAGAGGCGAAGAGGTTATATAACATACATGAAATATAGAGAGTAGGCAAATTTTGACAAGATGGAAGAACAAAACTTGTGGTAAAGTTTGGTGAGGTTTTTTTGAATGAAGATGTGATCTCTATATGATATATTCTCCCAGCCTCTGGTGGATTTGTAGAGGCTTGAATACTAGCAAACTTGGTTTTTAATTGATCCTGCTATGATTGTATTGACAGGGAACCAAAATGCATTGTTCTGTCCATGGAATAAAACAATCAATTATTTAGTTGTTTACATTTTAATTCATTTGAATCCAATAAGACTCTATGAAACATTTACTGTGTACCCTGCATTATGGAACCAAAGAACTTATTTCACTAAATTGTTTTGTTCAAAATAAAACTTAATGTTGTCTAAAATTCTAAGGTAGAAACAAGTTGTCTTCTCCACGTCTTCCAATTCTATACATACTCTACAATTTTATCTTTTCCTGGTCGTTGATATCCCTTAATTCTAACAAATGCCTATTACCTTACTGATCCTCTCTTCCTTTCAAAATGTTCTCAGATTCTTTTTCAAATTAAGATATAAAATATTTGTTGGCTTGTAACTATAAATATAATTAACTTTAATTCTATTAATTATCAGTAAACTGGTGGCTAGGGGGTATTACATGGGGTTAATGGATGATGATCTATAAGAGTTCAGAGTCATTGTACTTTGAAGATCATTAAAAGGTATGAGAATGTTCCTTGTGGAGTGGAGGATGCCATTGCTCTACCTTCAATGAATAGGTTCAACAGGAAATGGGCAGCCTGAAATCAAAGGGAGAGTTCTACTTCCTAGACCAGGGGTTCTTCAAATCCTAGTTGGCATATTCAGGCTATCAGCAGGGTTTTAAAGGTGCCTTAGGCTGGTACGACTGCAAGAGATTACTTCAGAGAAGATGAAAGATGCTGGCCTGGCTCCTACTACCCTTTCCCTAGGAGACATGCTACATTAACCAGGAGATAAATGGCCCACATTGCTAGTTAACTGTAGGTCTAATTTTGTTTGTACTGTTTCCTTCTATTTGTGTACAGAATATGAGAAGAGGATTAGTATGGCGATAAATATAGAAAGATATTAGATTATGTAAGGCCTTGAATGAAAGTAGTAAAGGATCACTTTTGAAAGACTAAAAGGTAAAAAATATCTAACTGGATTGTTGCATACATCTGTGTTGTCAAACTTAGCCATGTTGCTTTTTGTGGGTGGGGCCTTTTAAAAAAATACTTTTGTTAGCCTGATCATCAACAAACAGAAACATCCAATATAATAATAAGAACTAAGGAAGGTGATGCAATGAATTTTTGCTACATACACATTTTTAAGTTTACATTAATTTGGCAAGGTAGTAAAAAAGGCCCTGTTTGTACCCCTTCTGAACTATTTTTTCTCCTTTTTTGTATTTTTACTGTTTTGTTGATACTCTACTCTTTTTCCCTTTTTAATTTTGTGTATGACTGTCACTTCTGTATAATTCAACTCTCCCCAATGTCCAAGAATCACTCCTTTGTTACAAATGCACAGCAAAACAAATCAACATGGCAGCCATGTATGAAAATATATCTTTCATTTTGCCAGTCTACAAACAGCCACTCTTCCATAGATAAGAATCCCTGAGGGCCACATATTGACTCAGAAAACCACATATTAACATTATATGTACTCTATGGTATTTTTATTTATTAAATAGTTCTCATTTACTTTTAATCTGGTCCAGGATGTGTATGGCCCAGTGGCTATGTGTTTGAAACCTCTGATTGAGGTAGTGATAATGAGACCCTGAATAAGGACAGTGGCTGTGATTATAGCCAGGTCAGGAGAAATGATATGAAGAAGAATCAATAAAACTTTATCCCTGATTCATAATAAAGAATAAAGAGTCTTATGAGTAAAATATTTTAATTGCAGATTGGGTTACTTGTGGTACCAAAGATAGACATAATAAAGTCAGAAGGAGGAAAGGGTTTAGAAGAAAAGATAATAAACTCATTTGTGGGAAGAATAATACAGTGATTTATTCCCAATTACAAGAAAATATCTTGAATTAGAAAAAAGAAAGGTGAAAAACTCAAAAACAGTTTAACAATGTCATGAAAATTGATTCTTAAAAAATTAGGATGGGACTAATTACTATAATTTAACCTATTGAGAAATTTAATGTAGCAATATTCTATTCCTTCTGATTTTTATCCATGCCTCAGAAACTCCAAAGTCTGTCTATATTGAAAGTAAAAATAAAGGTGCATTAAAATGGAAAAAATCAAGCCTATCAACTTCATAACTTTTCAATATGATAGCAGATATTACTATATTAGTTTTTATTTACAAATTTCAATCACCTAGGTTCTAGATGTCTACTTGATGTTAAATAATTCAAACTGAAAATGTAGTAAATAAATTCTATACCTTGATTATCCTAACACACACATATTAAAAAGCCAAAGCAAGAATTGAGTTATAGCTCATGAGAAGGGAATAGAGATTGGCCAGTGAGATCCAAATCTGAAAATTCTCAAGGGTTTACTGAGCCAGTTTTGGAATATGGAATGGAGAATAGCTGGCCTGATTAAGATCATGTTTCCAAGATTATCGCCAGTCAGTCATCCATTACAATTAAAATTCTTCAATGACCTTATTTTCTCCTTGTCATAGGTGGGATGGCATTGACAATATATCCCTCATCCCCTCTCACTCCATCGCAAATATCCATATTCATGCAAAACAAATTCCCATGGTGGCCATATCCCAAAATGTGTTTTTCATTTTGTGTCTTGGTTCCATTCCCCCCATTATCAAAAAGTGAGAAGCAAGTTTCATAATATGACCTCTAGAATCATGGCTAGGCATTCCAATAATCAATGTTCTTAATTCTCTTGAAATAATTTTTGTTTATAATATTATGAAAATTGTTGGAGGGGGCAGAGCCAAGATGGTGGAGTAGAAAGAGCACTTCCAAGGTGCTCTGCCCCACACAACTTCCAAACAATCTGAAAGGGGACTCTGAACAACTTCTGGAGCCCCAGCACCCACAGAACTACACAGAGAATCTAACCTACCCCTGAGGAGAACCCAGCAGCCCTGCAGGGAGCAGAGGGCAGCACTCTGAGAGCAGGCAGCACAGTAAGCTGGGAATAGATAGAGCAGCACTCTGGGAACTGAGCCCAGGCCCACTTGAGCCGAGGTTTTAGCCCTAAGATGGCTGGGCCAGCAGACAGCTGGAGGGATCCCAGAACACCAGCATCTGTGGCGATTCCAGAATTATCAGCACAGATATGCCTAGGACAAAGTGAGAGGTTAGTGCCCTATGGACTTTGGGAAAAGTATTTGGGGAACATGGTGGGCTTCCTCCCTTGGGGGTGAAAAGCTACTGAAGAAACTCAGCACAGAAGCCATTTTGCAGCTTCAGTGGAGGCTCTAGCTCCTGGTCTGTGAACTGTAGGGAAATCCAGCAATCAGTCTGGGGGTTAATCACTCTTGCTTTAAACTGCCTGGATCTGGATTGTGGTCTGTGGGTGGAAGTTTGTGGTGGGTATCCAATTTGCCAGAGCATGTGGAGGCTTTACAGAGGCCACCCAACCTGCGGAAGTTGTGAAGACCCCATGTTTTGGGCGGAAGCTCTCCTGTCTAGTGGCAGAGGCCTACTGTGGCAACAAGCCCCAAAATCAAGTAATTAAGTGGCAACATGCCTAGGCAAAAGAAACAAAATAAACAGAAAAATTCAACCATGGACTCCTATTTTAGAGGCAAAGAGGATCAAAGCATGGAGGAGGACTGTGAGGTCAGAATTCCTGCAACAAAAGCCCCAAATGAAAATACAAGCTGGCTACAAGCTATAGAGGACCTTAAGAAGCAGATATGAGAAGTGGGGGAAAATTTGGAAGAGAAATGATAAAGATGCAAGAAAAGTATGAAATGACAGTCAACAGTCTGACTGAGGAAAATAACACCTTAAAAAATAGACTAACTCAAATGGCAAAAGAGGCTCAGAAAGGGGGGGGGGGTGCAGCCAAGATGGCAGAGTAGAAACAGCAAGTCCAAGCCACTCTCTGCCCAGACTAGCTCCAAACTATGTAAAAGGGGACTCTGAACAACTTCTGGAGCCCCAGCACCCACAGAGCGACACAGAGAAGCTAACCTCCTGCTGAGGACAGCCTGACAACCCTGCAGGGAAGGACCAGCGCAGCACTCTGGGAGCCAGCAGCACAGTGCGTGGAGAGCTGAGCCCAGGTCCACGTGAGCCACGGTTTTAGCCCCAGGCTGTCCAGGTCAGCAGCTGGCTGGAGGGACCCCAGAATAGCAGCAGCTGTGGTGATTCCAGAATTATCAACATAGACATGCCTAGGACAAAATGAGAGGTGAGTGCCCTATGGACTTTGGGACCAGTATTTGGGGAAAGCGTGGGCTTCCTCCCTGGGGGGCTAGAAGCCATTGAGGAAACACACCTTTTTATAGTTTTCAGAGGCAGCTCCAGCTCCTGGCCTGCGAAATGTAGGGAGATCCAGCGATCAGTCTTGAGGGGTAATTGATCTTGCTTTAACCTCCCTGGATCTGGATTGTGATCTGGGATATAGGTTGTGGGTGGGTTGCCAGCTTGCCAGAAACTGAAGTTGCCCCCACACACACACACATCCGGAATGAAAGTTCCCGTCTGGCACCAGGCCATACTGTGGCAACAAGCCCAAAAGTCAAGTAATTAAGTGGCAACATGCCAAGGCAAAGGAAACAAATTAAACAGAAAAATGCAACCTTAGACTCCCATTTTGGGGGCAAAGAGGATCAAAGTATAGAGTGAGAGGAGGGATATGAGGTCAGAAGTTCTGCTCCAAAAGCTGCCGGGGAAAACATGAACAGGTTGCAGGCCATAGAGGACCTTAAGAAGGACTTTAAAAATCAAATAAGAGAAGTGGAGGAAAATTGGGAAGAGAAATGAGAAGGATACAGGAAAAGTATGAAATGAGGGTCAACAGCCTGACTGAGGAAAACAACAACTTAAAAAATAAACTAACTCAAATGGCAAAGGAGGCCCAAAAGGGCAATGAGGAGAAGAATGCCTTAAAAAGTCGAATTTGCCAGATGGAAAAAGAATCTCAAAAGTTCACTGAGGAGATTCATTCCTTCAGAGTTAGACTGGAGCAAATGGAAGCTCATGACTTTATGAGAAATCAAGATGCTGTTAGGCAGATCCGAACAAATGAAAGAATAGAAGGCAATGTGAAATATCTCATGGGGAAAACCACTGACCTGGAAAATAGATACAAGAGGGCATGGAATATGATATTCCAGAGGGCAAAAGAGCTGGGATTGAAGCCAAGGGTAACCTACCCAGCAAAACTGAGAATCTTGTTTCAGGGGAAAATTTGGTCATTCAGTGGAATAGAGGAATTCCCAGCATTCTTGAGGAAAAAAAACAGAGTTCAATAGAATACAAATGAATATGAAGAGAAAATTTGACATTCAGACACAAGAAGCAAGAGATGCTTGAGAAGGTATTCAAGGAAATAAATCAAAAGGAACTTATCAAAGTTGAACTATTTACATTCCTACATGGAAAAACAATAACTGTGTCTGATGAAACCTTTCTTATTATGAAAATAATTGAAGAAGGGTATATGGACATATGTTTGCAGGTATATATGGATAGAGGGCACAGATTGAATTTCATGGGAAGGGATGATTCTTAAGGGGTGAAGTTAAGAGGTGAGAGAGGAAAGTGGCAAGAGGAGATGGAGAGAGTTAGGGTAGGGTAAATTATCTCAAGTCGAAGAGGCAAGGGGAAGTAGTTGCAGGGGAGGGGAAGAACAGGAAGGCAAAAAGGCAAAACCATATTCTCATTGAAGGTGGCTCAAGGAGAGAACCACATACATACTAAATGGAATATCTCACCCTCACTCACTCTCCTGAGTAGGGGAAAGGGGGATGAGAGGGGGGATGATGGAGGGCAGGGCATTCTGGGGGGAGGGGGTTTGGAAGTACCCACTATCAAAGAGGGTCAAGATCAAAGTAGGGAATGGACCCGGTGGGATGTGAGATGGGTGGGAGGGAAATATAAGCAGTCTCTTACAATATATCTACTATGGTAATGTTTTACATAGCTATACATGTACAACACATACTGAATTGATTATCTTCTCAGAGGGAGTGGGTGATAAGGGAGGAAGGGAATGGAACTGAAAATCGAAGTTTTAAAATTAAATGTTTCATAAGATGTCCAGGCATTGGGGCTCAGAGATTCTCCTTGCCCTAATGGCAAAGTCAGAGGGGGTATGGGAGAAGATATGGGAGAGAGCAGATTGGATAAGGGGTATCTAGTGGGACTGCTATTCTGGGGTGGTGGGTAGGGAAAAATGGGGGGAAAATGTAACTCATAATCTGGTGGAAATGAATGATGTAAACCAGAAGTTAATAAAGCATTTGATTAATAAAAAATTGTTCTACTCTGCTCACTTCACTATGTAGTAGTTTATAAAATGAAATGTTTATTAAGCACTTATGATTTGTAGAGCACTTTGTAAAAAGCTGGAGATATAACTTGAAAATACAGTCCCTGCTTTAGAGGAGCATATTCACATTTAAATTGGAGAAACAACTTATATGAACCAAATTTGATGGAAAGACCTCATGATCCTTAGGGTACATCACCAATGCAGTTGGTTAACATCTCCTTTAAATAGCATTTATATGATAAAACCATATCTGTCTTTGATGGTGAACCATTTGTTATTTTAGCTGGAAGCATTATTTTTCCAATCTTGGCTTCAGGTTCCTAGGCTTTCTCAATCAGGGTCTGAGAGGAGATGGTGTCAAGGTCATCGTGATGGTGGCATTTTGACATGCCTAACACATACTGCCTTCTATCTCCCCCTCAGGGTTCCTCACCTTATAATTCATACAACTCTTCCCAGTTTCTATTGGAGTGATTTAAGATGTGGACTTGATATATAATTGATGCTAAACTGTGCAGTATAGTCAAGAAAAACAACAGGAATTTAAACAGTTCAATATTTAAAATTTTTTAAATTTTTTTTTTTAATTTTAGCAAATGCTTTATTAACTTCTGGTTTACATCATTCATTTAGTCCAGATTTTTAGTTACAATTATTAACCCATTTGTCCCCTACCCACCACCCCAGAATAGCAGTCCCAAAAGATATCCCCTCATCCAATCTGCTCTCTCCCATATGTTCTCCTATACCCCCTTAAATTTTGACATTAGGGCAAGGTGAATGTCTCTGCCCCAATGCCTGCACAACTTATGTCCAAATTACATGCAAATTAGGATTAATAATAGTATTTATATACATTTGAAACATTTAATTTTAAAACTTCGAATTTCAGATCCATTCCCTTCCTCCCTTGTCACCCACTCCCTCTGGGATGATAAGCAATTCAGTATGTGTTGTACATGTATAGCTATGCAAAACATTACCAGAGTAGATATATTGTAAAAGGCTTCTTTTAATTTCCCTCCCACTCATCCCACCTCCCACCTGGTCCATTCCCTACTTTGATCCCCTCCCTCTTCAAAAGTGGGTACTTCCAACCTCCCCTCCCCTTAGAATTCCCTCCCCTCTATCATTCCCCCCCTAATCCCCTTTCCCCCTACTCTGCTGCAGGGTGAGATATCCCATTTAGTATGTATGTCATTCTCTTCCTGACACAGATTCAATGAGAATAGGGTTTTGCCTTTTTGCCTTCCTCTTCTTCCTCTGCCCTGCAACTACTTCACCTTGCCATTTCTACATGAGATAGTTTACCCTACCCTGTGTCTCCCCATCTCCTCTTGCCACTTTCCTCTCTCACCTCTTAACTTCATCCCTTAAGTATCATCCCTTCATGCCAAATTCAACCTGTGCCTTCTATCCATGTATACCTGTAAACACAAATACACACACAATACATTCACATATGTATTCATATGCCAATATACCCTTCTTCTATTATTTTCATAATGAGGAAGGTTTCACCAGTCACTGTTATTGTTTTTCCATGTAGGAATGTAAATAGGTCAACTTTGATAAGTTCCTTTTGATTTCTTTTCCTTGATTACCTTCTCAGTCATCTCCTGCTTCTTTTGTCTGGATGTCAAATTTTCTATTCAACTCTGTTTTTTTCCTCAAGAATGCCTGAAATTCCCCTATTCCACTGAACGACCATATTTTCCCCTGAGACAAGATACTCAGTTTTGCTGGGTAGGTGACCTTTGGTTTCAGTCCCAGCTCTTTTGCCCTCTGGAATATCATAGTCCATGCCCTTCTATCCCTCAGTGTATAAGCTGCCAGGTCCTGGGCTATTCTGATTGTGTTTCCACAATATTGAAATTGTTTCTTCCTGGCTGCTTGGAGTATTTTCTCCTTGATCTGGGAATTCTGGAACCTGGCTATAATATTCCTGGGGGTTTTCTTTTTGGGATCTTTTTCAGGAGGTGATCTGTGGATTCTTTCAACCTCTATTTTGCCCTCTGGGTCTAAAACATCTGGGCAATTTTCCTTGAGAATTTCTTGAAGGGTGATTTCTAGGTTCTTTCTTTGATCATGGCTTTCAGGTAGTCCAATAATTTTTAAATTATCTCTCCTGGATCTATTTTCCAGGTCAGTGGTTTTTCCCATGAGATTTTTCACATTACCTTCTATTCTTTCATTTGTCTGGATCTGCCTAACAGCATCTTGATTTCTTATAAAGTCATTAGCTTCCATTTGCTCCAGTCTAACTCTGAAAAAATGAATCTCCTCAGTGAAATTTTGAGATTCTTTTTCCATCTGGCAAATTCATCTTTTTAAGACATTCTTCTCCTCATTGCCTTTTTGAACTTCTTTTGCCAGTTGAGTTAGTCTATTTTTTAAGGTGTTATTTTCCTCAGTCAGGCTGTTGACTCTCATTTCATACTTTTCATGCATCCTTCTCATTTCTCTTTCCAATTCTTCCTCCACTTCTCTTATTTGGTTTTTAAAATCCTTCTTAAGGTCTTCTATGGCCCGTAACCTGCTCATATTTTCATTTGGGCCTTTTGGTGCCGGATTTCTGACCTCTCTGTCCTCCTCCTGTTCTATGCTTTGATCCTCTTTGCCCCCAAAACAGAAGTCTAATGTTGAATTATCCTGTTTATTTTTTTCCTTTGCCTAGGCATATTGCTACATAATTACTTGATTTGGGGGCTTGTTGCCATAGTAGGACTAAGCCACTAGACAGGGGAGCTTCCGTCCCAAACTTTGGGGTCTTCACAACTTCCAGAGATATTAATTGGGTGGCCTCTGTAAAGCCTCCACACGATCTGGCAAGTTGGATACCCACCCCAGACCTCCCCCTGAGACCACAATCCAGATCCAAGCAGGTTAAAGCTTAAGAGCGATTAACCCCCAGACTGATTGCTGGATCTCCCTACAGTTCACAGACTAGGAGCTGAAGATGCCACTGAAGCTGCAAAATGGCTTCTTTGCTATTTCTCCTCAGCCACTTCTTGCCCACAGGGGAAGAAGCCGATGTGTTCCCCAAATACCAGTCCCAAAGTCCATAGGGCACTAACCTCTCACTTTGTCCTAGGTATTTCTGTGTTGATAATTTTGGAATCGCCACAGCTACTGATGTTCTGGTGTCCCTCCAGCCAGCTGCTGGCCTGGCCACCCTGGGACTAAAACTATGGCTCTTGCAGGCCTGGTTCGGCTCCCAGAGCCTCGCGCTCAGCTCCCAGAAGGTTGTGCTGTGTTGCACTGGCAGCCCCCTGAAGGGCTGCTGGGCTGTCCTCAGTGGGAGGTTATCTTCTCTGTGTTGTTCTGTGGGTGCTGGAGCTCCAGAAGTTGTTCAGAGTCCACCTTTTGCATTGTTTGGAAGTGGTGTGGGGGGGAGCCCCTTGGAAGTGCTGATTCTACTCAGCCGTCTTGGCTCTTCCCCCTAAAAATGTTTATATTCTCTGGAATAGCCATAAGAGCAGATAGTTGTTAGCGTGGGATCATTTTATAGGGATAGAAAGATACCAATTTGCTGAAAAATAGAATTTATACTAGCTTGTCATAGTACATGAAATTTCACAATAAAATATTTATAACTTCCAGATTTTTAAGCTCCAAGGTGTTCTGTTGCCCTTGGACCCATTCTAGAGCAAGGAACAGGAATGTGAGTAGATCCAGCCGTGTAGATGGGTTTCTATGGCACTATGAGAGGAGAAAGGAAGAGACTCCAACTAGGGTATTTTTATTCATGAAGCAGCAAGGCAATGGTGTTGGGGCAGGAAGGGAATAAAAGAATACCAACAAGCTGAGTGCATTTCATAAGGTTCTAGCTTTAGAACTAATGTGACCATAATCCATAGTAGCAAATGTCACAGAAGGCAGGATGATTGGGAGGGAGCTGGTGCAGAGCTGAAAAGGGCCAAAAGCTATAGCAATACCTTAAGCAGAAGCAGGTTTAAAACCAGGGACAAAATAAAGTATAATGAGGTAGAATGTATGACCTAGAGGGCAAGAGTCAAGGTTTGGTATAGTATGGAAGCAAAAATGGCACTGAGCTAGATAAGAGGCAATACATTCTGTGTGCTTATTCTGCTCAAGCACAGTCAAGCCTTGCTCTCTAACATCCTCTGTATTCCCTTTAAGTGGAGATCTCTATCATGTCTGTCAGTTCCTAATTCCACAGCAACCACTCAACTCTACAATTCTCCCCACTGAAGGGATCTTAGAGATATTTTAATCTTATTTTTAGGAGCATTATTTCTGTCAGATCTTGAGGGTTAGTCCTCAGAGCCCCATGTAAAATGCAAATACAATGTCTTTAATTTTACCAGTCCTTTAGAGACTTTGTCACATTTGATTTTCACAACGAATCTGTAAGGATTTTGTTACTATCATTCCAATTTTACAGATCAGGTTCAGAGAGTTAAAGGGACTATCAGCCTCACATATGAATTCCTCATCTCTTGAAACTCCACATTCTACAAGAGGTCAATTAGTAAATGAACACTCCCTCAAATTATTTCCCACCTTAACTGAGGGACTTCATCTTTTCTTTATACTATTAATCCATGCTGCCTCACTTCCATTTCAGTTTCTTTTTACATGCTGTCTCCTCCATTATATTGTGAGCTCCTTGGGGACATACCCTGTCATGACTTCCTCTGTATCTCCAGTGCTCAGCACAGTGTCTGGTACATATTGCTGAGTCATTTCAGTCATGTCTGATTTTCCATGACCCTACTTGGGGTTTTCTTGACAAAAGTACAGGAACACTTTACCATTTCTTCTCTTGCTCATTTTACAGATGAGGGACTGAGGCAAATGGCATGAAGTGACTTACACAGAGTCAAATAGCTAGTAAGTGTCTAAGGCTGGATTGAGTTCAGGTTCTCCTGATTTCAGGGTCTGTGAGCTATCTACCATGCCATGTAGTAGATGGCACATGGTAGGTACTTATAAATATTATTGACTTTATTAACACAGTTAACAAGTGCCCAAGGAAGGATGTGAATCTGTTTCTCCCCTGCCTTAAATCTTTGTTCTATCTACTATACCACACTGTCATCTGAGAAAAGATTGTGAAACAGAATAATTTTTCTATCAGTGACAAAATCTGCCTGCAAGAGGAATGTAGTACTTCAGAGGAGTGGAGTGGAATGTGTATGTATTTTTGCAGGGATGGAGGCACCCCCCAAAAAAGGAAAACTTCAATGACTACAGAGTTTTGCTGAGTTCATTCTTCTGGTCCACTCTCAGTGTCACCATTCTCTTTTGTCTCCTCCAATTCTCTTTGACCATGACTTCAAATTAAGCTGCATTCCAGGTTCCTCATTAAAGCCATCTGGCTCATCCTCTATCTGGGAATTGTTTGTAATATGACAATGCTCAGTGGGCTTCCTCTTGTAGACCTGACACACACAAAACTTTAGGTATTCTCTTTTGCAATTAGGCATAATGAATAAAATATTTTAGTCCAAGTTCAAATTAAAGGGAGAATCCTTCCTGCTAAAGGATTCACAATTCCTCTCCAAAAGTTGCTCCAATTTGAAGAACTCCTCCAGGCAGATTTAATACTCTTAGAAAGGCTTGAGATTTTTGCATATGGTTGTGTCTACGTAGCCAGTCTTCAGAACCCTGAGAGAAGGAAATGGAACTTAAATTGAAACTCTCTGAGAGCAGAATAATATCTATCTTCCAACATTGGACTCTGCACAAAGCAAATGGTCAAAATTTTGTTGATGATTTGATGTAAAATACCAATTCAGTTCATGTCAAATAAATTAATTCCTTCTATCTTCATTGGCTATAACTTGGGTACTGGGATGTATTGTTGGTCCTTATGTAGCCTGACTTGTTCAGAGGACTGGAACATAGTCACAAGCACATAGAGAAGGGGATTCGGGAGCCAGGCCACTATAATATGTAGATAAGTAGATAACCTATGTAACATACTACCTATGAAATGAGAAGAAGAGGTCATTGAAGGAAGAGTTATTGAGATGTTAAAAGTGTACACAATTATTTCTTCAAGACCATACTATAAGGCACATTTGATAGGATACCAAGTAGTACCTCTCCAAAATATGAAGCATTCTCCTTGAGAGACAGCATGACATAATGAATAGAATATTAGTCAAAAAGGTCTGAGTTCAAACCCCAATTCAAACACATACTAGCTGTGTGACCTTGCTGAATCTTTCTGAATCTCAGTTCCTCATCTGTAAAATGAGAGGTTGGACTATATGATCTCTGACATTCCTATAAGTTCTTATATTATGAGGCCAAGATCCTACACTTTGGATCCTACTATTAAAATATTATTTTTTGAATTATGAAGATTGTATGATTTCCCAAAATCCTTATTAAAAATTAATTAACCAGGGAGAGTTACGCCCTAAATCTTTATTGGCCAATATTTTAGTTAATAAATAACCCTTAGCAGTGATGTATAGGACTGAGATATAAGTAGCATAATAAAATTATAGGACTGAGATGTAAGTGGCATAATAAAATTAGTATGAGCAAAGAACCAAACAGTGCTGAAGGGTGAGAGATCTTTACAGGATTTTCAGATGTTTTGAGAAGGGAATAAGTCCTATTGTTTGAGAGCTTCTAATCCTTCATCCAGGTAAAATCAGATCTTAATGAATATCAAGGGCAATACTGAAGGTGAAATCATTGATTAAGCATAAAAGCCTATGGACTGTTGAGGTGGGGGTGGGGGTGGAGCTGGCCCTGGTGTTGCCTCCTTGTAATTATATAAGTTTTAGAACTCTTAGCTCCAGCTGCCCCCTGCCAGATCCTTCTCCTGGCCTTGTTGCACCCTGCAGTTCATGCTGCCTGGTTTCCCATCTCCTTTTGATGGTGCCCATGTACACTAGATGGCAAGAATGACATGAGCAGCATCTGGGGCTGCAAGGGCATTGCCAAGGGATACCATTGCCTTCCTCTCTATTCAGTAACTGTACACGGAATTTGTCTGACTGGTTAATAGTTAATTCTCCTAGAAAGAAGGAAAATGACATTTTCAAGTATATGGCAGTGTGTTCTCATGATGAATGCAATTAGGAAAAAAAAACCTCAGCATTAAATCCAATGAATGAGGAAGGAAATGGTAAAATGTCAGAATCAGTATTAATAAATAAATAAAATTTCAGACCTGTACAGTTTTCAGAGCTCTGACATATATATTTAATCCAATTCTTCTAGTGTCCCAGGAAAATCATCTTTATAGGCTTTAGTGATGAAGAAACAGACTCAGAAAAATTACCTGATTCACTTAAGGTCACAAAGGAAGTAAGGGACAGAGCTCAAACTAAAATGTTGGTTCTTTGATAGTTCATTTCTTTTTCCACTTGCCCAGATAATAACTATAGTGGCAAGATTTCCTTAGTTTCTCACTGGTGAAAGATTGGTTGGAATACTAAACTCAGAAACAATCTGGGCAAGTCAGTATCTATTACCTGCCCCCTGATCTCTTCCTCTTAGCTATTCTATGTTCCATCAACACTCACCTCTGACCTGGTCCAGGTGCCTTTCAAAGATTCCCAAGTTCTAATACATTCCCTATTCAAATTACTGAACATATAACTTGTATATATCTTAATAATTCGGTTATTTACATATTTTCTCTCCCTGTAGAAAAACAAAAGGCAAAGACTGAGGTTTTTTGTTTATTTCACCTTTTTTTGCCTTTTTATGTCCAGAGCTGTGCACAGTTCTGGAACATGGTTAGTATTTCTAAAAATTCTTGTTCACTGACTGTCATCTTCTTACCCAGTTTGTTTATTTCACTTAAGTCACCACTACTGAGCTAAGACTGAGTGTAACAAAAATGCAATATTCAATATGCCCCCAGTGACTATAAATATATGCTGGTGTAGTTGTGAATCACAAAATGTAACAGGCATTGCACATTGAGGACAGAGCTAAAGCATTTATTCAAATACCAGAAAACCAAATCCCAGAACCAGAAAGCCAAAGTTATTAATCACAAAGTTGGTACACATGGTTAATGCAGTGAAGACCCACATTCCCAAGCCTTCAAAACAAAACAGGCTCTCTCAGGTAAATATCCTCCTATCCTCACTCATTGTAGTTGCTCAGCCTTCACACTGCTTACTCCCAGCAGTTCTGGCTCCCAGCAGTTAACATTCCCAGAAGTTCTCAGCAGAAGATCTGGCTGACTCTCTGAAGAAGTTCTACCCACCACCAGTTCTGTTCTAAAAATCCTTCCCCTGCCCCACCCCTGACCGCCACATCAGCAAGTTCATCCCATTGTGGGATTCACAAGTTCCGGGTCTCAATACTTGATACAATTATAAACTTGAAACCAAGCATGAAGCACCCACTAGCTTGCCAGTACAAGGAGCATGGAAGATTATCAAATCCCATTACCATTACATTTGTCCCCAAGATCTTTCATGTCCATTACATGGCAAAAATACATTAACAATATATTCCATTACATGGGTCAATGGGAGATTTAGGAGTAACTAGTGTCAACAGAATTTTACAATAATATAACAAGGACTGCACACAATAAACCCAGAAAACCATATTTTAGGGTAGGGCTTGAGCACAAGTGCCCCTTCATTTCCACTTGAACAAATTGGATCCAAAAATCTTGGGTAGGGGTGAAGGTCTCTTCTTCCATGGCTACTTGCTGCTGAAATTGGACATAGAGCTGTCCCTGTCCCAAGAGATCCTATCTGAGAGGTCAGTTCTTTAGCCAGCATTTGGAATGTGCTTGATGCCAGGTCCAGGGGTGACATATGACACTTGTGGACAGGGGGTGACATCCAACTTGAGCTTTCAGGCATCTACAATGGAGGGTACCAAGCCTGCAGAAACAAATCTAGCAATCAAGGTGAACAGACAAAAAGCCAAGAAGAAACAAGGAGATGATAACCAGAAACAAGATAGACATAGGATCAGCCATGCTTCTGGAATCCATGAGCCCACTATTGTAGCCTTACTCATGACAGAATATATGAGTTAAGGGTACAATTTTGTAATCATCTTCTCCTGAATAAACAATAGTTACAGTGTTATCCTTCCCATGTGCTATAATCTCCATGTACTCTGTATAATGGTGTAGCAGCAAGCACCCCAATATCCCCAGGGTGACTGCCAACACAGGTTCTTAGATCTGCTTTTCAAAAGGAAAGCAGCTCAAAATGGGTTAACAAGCTTACTTTAATCAAACAAACATACATTACCTAGTTCAGGGGAAAAAGGTCAGCACCCCGAACTTCAGAGTTACAGAACTTACAGATCAAACAGACAGGCTTCCAAACTGTCCAACCATTATATCAATACCAAATCACAGTTACCAGAGAGGGAAGCATCAACATCTGTGTTTTCAAAGCCGGGGGGCTCTCAACAACGGCTTCCCAGAGTCTCATCTGGTCAAATCACACAACACTTCTCAAAGTGAGCCCCCAAAGCAAAGCCTCTCCTAAGGGTTTATATAGCCTTCTCCTGGCTCAGAGAATGTAACAACCTTCTGGACCCACTGACCAATCACAAAGTATCAAGATGTGGGCTTTCCTGAAAAACAAGCCTCCCACCACAGGCTCCAGGTGCACTTAAGCTAGGGGCAGGGAAGATCTTTAAATTTGCATTTCCATTACAAATGGAATGTCATCTGGCTTCTATTTTACCCATAATTTAGCTCTTGAACTTGAACTATTATATCATTTTTACAAATCTGTATGGGTTCTTCACCTAAATTTTGGACTGTCACAACAATTTCTCCTCAATAATTAGAATCTATTACTCCAGCCAATACATGTATTCCTTGAGCTGCTAATCCTGATTTGGGTAAAATCTGTCCAATGTGATTTTTATGGATTCTTATGCAAATTCCAGGGGAGATTTTTCTCATTTCTTTTCTGTTGAACCAAAAGTCCCATGAATACTGTAAATCATACTCAGCCAAACCAGGTGTTCCTGGATATGTTGCTGGGACATCTGGCCTCAAAGTCCAAAACTCAATATTTGGGATATTATGTGTTTGTTGTTTTCTAATTTTCAGATTTCAGATCATTATTCTGGCTAAACATGTATTTCCTCCTAATGGTCTATTATTCAAATCACATAAAGCCATGAACAAATTATTCTTCCAATGTTTATATGAATTATTGGAACTTAACTTCCTTAACTGTTCTTTCAATAATCCATTCATTCTTTCAACTCCCAGTTGCTTGTAGATAATATGGAATATGCTTTATTCATTCTAGATAGTTTAGTATATAATACTTCTTCATTTCATTACCTTTGAAATGTGACCAGTTTTGAATCTGCATTGGGGTTCCATAATATAGACTTCTGAGATCTAGAGTTTTACAGGTGTTTTTCTAGTGTTCTTATAAGGACAAGCCACCAGTACACCTGGATAGGTGTCAACAACAAGTACATATAAATCTGCATCCTTTATCTTGTGGTAGTGGACCAATATAATCTATTTGCCAGATTTGGGCTGGGAACTTCTCTCTTGCTATTTCTCCTGTCACTACCCAAGGAACAATTCACCACTTTTCCAATTGACATATATGACATTCTTCTCCTATTTTTAAAAAATCATATATTTATTTTTAGTTTTCAACATTTTTTCCACAAGATATTAAGTTACAAAATTTTCTGCCCATCTTCCCCCTAGAGCTCACCACAAAATAGTGAGCCTACTGAATACCCCTCTCCCCAATTTGTTCTCTCTTATATCCACTCTCATACCCCACCCCAACTTTCTCGTAAGGCAAGATGGATTTCTATATCCCAGTTCCTGTATAACTTATTTTCCAGGCGACTGTAAAAAGCAGGTATTTTAAGCATTTTTTTAAAACTTTGAGTTCCAGTTTTTTTTTCCCTTCTTCCCACTTCATCCACCCCCACTGGGAAGATAAGCAATTCACTATAACTTGCACATGTGTAGTTATGCAAAACATTTTCACAGTGGTTATATTGTGAGAGACTAACTATATTTCCCTCCATCCTATCCCAACCCCCACTTATTCTATTTTGTCCTTTGACCCTGTCCCTTTTAAAAAGTATTTGCTTTTAACTTCCTTCTCCCCCAGTCTGCCCTCCCTTCTATCATGCCCCCTCTTATCCCATTCACCCGTATTTTCCTGTAGGGTAAGATATGCAATTGAGTGTGTATGTTATTCCCTCCTTAAGCCAAATTCAATGAGAGTAAGATTGACCCATTCCCTTTTACCTTCCTGCTCTTCCCCTCCATTGTAACAGTTGTCTCTTGCCTTTTTTATATGAGATAATTTACCCTAATCTATCTCTCCCTATCTCCTTCCCCCAACACATTACCCTCTCTCCTATTAATTTTACATTTTTAGATATCATCTCTTCATATTCAACTCATCTAATACCCTGTGTCTATGTATACATATACATACATATACACACTCACATATATATTTATAGACACATATACCCTCCTATATATGTATGCATTTATACATACATATACACATATATACACACATATATAAACATATATATGTATATATATACATATACACATATACATATGTATTCCCTTCAACTATCCTTGTACTGAGAAAAGTCTTGTGAGTTACAATTATTGTTTTTCCATGTATGAATGTAAATAGTTCAACTTCAATAAGTTCCTTATGATTTCTTTTTCCTGTTTACCTTCTCATGCTTCTCTTGCTTCTTGTATTTGTAAGTCAAATTTTCTGTTCAGGTTTGGTTTTTGTTATGAAGAATGCATGAAAATTCTCTATTTCATTGAATGACCATATTTTCCCCCAAAGCATTATACTCAGTTTTGCTGTAAAGGTGATTCTTGGTTTTTAATCCTAGCTCCCTTGACCTCTGGAATATCATATTTCAAGCCTTTTGATCCTTTCATGTGGAAGCTTCTAGGTCTTGTGTTATCCTGATTGTGTTTCCACAATACTTGAATGTTTTTTTTTTCCTGACTATTTGCAATATTTTCTCCTTGACCTGGGAACTCTGAAATTGTCTATAATATTCCTAGAAGTTTTTTGGGGGGGATCTTTTTCAAGAGATGGTCAGTAAATTCTTTCAATTTATATGTTGCCCTCTGGTTCTAGAATATCAGGGCAATTTTGCTTGATAATTTCTTGCAATATGGTGTCTAGGCTCTTTTTTTTATCTTGAATTTCAGGTAGTCCAATAATTTTTAAATTCTCTCTCCAGTGGTTTTTTTTTTTTTCCAATGAGATGTTTCACATTGCCTTCTATTTTTTTCATTTGTTTCGATCTGGTTTTTAGTATCTTGATTTCTCATGAAGTCATTAGCTTCCATTTGCTTCAATCTAATTATGAAGGAATTATCCTCTTCAGTGAGTTTTTTAAATTCCTTTTCCATCTGATAAATTCAGCTTTTTAAATATTCTTCTCCTTATTAGCTTTTTGGGCCTCTTTTGGCATTTGGGTTAGTTTATTTTTAAGGTGCTATTTTCTTCAATATTTTTTGGGTCTCCTTTAGCAGGCTGTTGACTCGCTTTTCATGATTTTTTGCATCCTTCTCATTTCTCTTCCCATTTTTTTCCTCCACTTCTCTTACCTGATTTTCAAAATCCTTCTAGTGCTCCTCCATGGCTTGTAACCAATTCATATTTTTTTGGATGCTTTTGATGCAGGAGTTCTGACTTTTTTGTCTTCCTCCCATTTCATGCTTTGATCCTTTTTGTCCCAAAAAAGGATTCTATGGTCTGTTTGTGCTTCCTCTGCTTGCTTTTTTGCCCGCCTATTACTTGACTTTTGAGCTCTTTGATGTGGTAGAACTCTGCTTCTAGATTGCAGAGAGATAGGTCCCAGATCGCTGGGGTTTTCATAGCTGCCAGAGCTATTAGAATTGTCCCCTCCCTGCAGCCCACACAAGCTCTGACACACTGGTCACACACCCCAGGACCACCACTCAAGACTATGATCCAGATCCAAGCAGGATAAAGCAAGAGCAATTACTCTCTAAATGGTCATTTGTTCCCCCTACAATCTGCAGGAAAGGAGCTCTGGAGGTAGCCATGCTATAGCTGCCATGCCTCTACCACTTCTCATCCTGGGGTCAAGGGCTCGACCACCCTCTTCTTTACCTATTTCCAACAGAGTTCCTGAGTGACATTTTATTTTTTTTGGCATTTATTGGTTGAAAATTCTGGAAGCTCTCACAGTTACTGGTGATTTACTCTCCTGAAATCTGCTTTGACCACCACTGGTCAGGGCTGCCCTTGAGCTAGGGCCTCCTTGCGGCCAGAACCGGGTGGCTTACATGGGACTGCCCTTGGCTCCCAGCCCAGTGTGACAGAGCCTTTCTGTCAGCCTGCTAGTCCTTCAGTGGGAGATTTGTTTTTCTCTGTAACTTTGTGGGTTCTGTAGCTCTAAAATTTGCTTAGAGTCATATTTTTACATGTATTGGAGATGGTGGGAGCCAGAGCTGCACAAAAGTCCTGTTTTTACTCAACCATCTTGGCTCCATCCCCACAAACCATTCATCATTGCACCTATTTTCCTGCATCCACTCTTGCATTTGTCAGTTTTTGTTTGTTTGTCTGTTTGTTCGTTTGTTTGTACTGGCCAATAAACCATTTATTTCACATTCTTACTTGATTTGTATGCCTTTGCCATATTAAAGAAAGAAGGAATCTAACACAGGGAAGTAGAGGAGTGCACAACATTACATTTGTGACTTGAAAGTCATGATTTATTTTGCATATGGAATGGATTTGACCTTAGAAATATTTTTGACCTTAGAAATATTTTTAATCCATAATAATCACATTGTGAAAGAAAACATAGACAAAAATACCTTTAAAGAATAAAGTGAAGAAAAAAGTTGTTTAATTTGTATTCAGACCCAATAACATCAATTATTTCTCTGGAGATAGATAGCACTTTTCATTCTAAGTCCCTCAGAAGTGTCATGGATCATTATATTGCTGAAAATAGCTAATTCTTTTGTACCTGTTCATCCTACGGTATTGCTATTACTTTGTACCCAAGTACATTTCACTTTGCATCAACTCATGTGAGTCTTTCTAGGTTTATCTGAGAGCATCCTGATCATCATTTATTTGTTATTTTTTTATTATTTTTTTTTTAAATTAAACAAATGTTTTATTAACTTCTGGTTTACATCATTCATTTCAGCCAGATTTTGAGTTATAATTTTTTCCCTGTTTTTCCCCTACCCACCACCCCAGAATAGTCCCATAAGATATCCTTTCCTCCAATCTTCTCTCTCCCATATCTTCTCCCATACCCCCTTTAACTTTTCCATTAGAGCAAGGTGAATCTCTGTGCCCCAATGCCTGCACATCTTATCTCCCAATCACATGCAAAAGAGTATTGATAATAGTATTTATATATATTTGAAACATTTAATTTTAAGACCTCGAATTTCAGATCCATTCCCCTCCTCCCTTGTCACCCATTCCCTCTGGGAAGATCTGATCATCATTTCTTATAGCAAAAATTATTCTATCATAATTGCCTACCACAAATTATTAAGCCATTCCTCAATTGATGGACATCCCCTCAATTTCTAGTTCTTTACCTCCAAAAAAAGAGGTGCTGTAAAATTTTTGTATATATAAGTCATTCTTTTGTTTTTTTTAATCTCTTTTTGAATATAGCCCTAGTAGTGATGTTGATATGTCAAAGGGTATGCATAGTTTTATAGTCCTGTAGGGATAGTTCCAAATTGCTTTATAGAATGGATTAATCAGTTCACAACTCTGACAATCATACATTATTATCTCTTTCCCCACATACCCTCCAACATTTGTCATTTGCCTTTTATGTCTTATTATCTAATCTAATAGGACTGAGGTAGTACCTCAGAATTGTTATAACTTGCATTTCTCCAATGAGTAGTGTTAGAATATTTGTTCATGTGACTATAGATAGCTCTAATAACTTCATCTGAAAATTGACTATATCTTTTTATCATTTATCAATTGGGGAATGGCTTTATTTTTATAAATTTGCCACAGTTTGGGGAACCAAGATGGCAGAGTAAGCTGTAAGTCATGCTATCTCTCCCTTGTTGACCTTGAAAAACCCAGAGAATACTGCCCCAGGAAAATCCTGAATAGTAGAGGCAGCAGAAAGATGGAATACAGCAGTCTTTTAGTTCAGGAGGCTAACAGGATTAACAGGAAAGGTTTTTCTTGATGTGACTAAAAGGGACCAGTACAGAATGGGAGGTATCCCAGCAAGCTATTGGCAAGCCCCACCTCAGCAAGCCAGCAGGAGATTCAGAGCCCCAGGGTGGAGGACCAGGCAAGCACTAATTCCAGGCACACCTCAAATGCCACTATCACCTCTAGCTCAGCACCAAGTAAACTAATAGACTGCTACAACATCCAGCTCAACCAGTAAGCAGGCCCCTTGTCCTCAGCATAAAAAGTCTAGGAGAGTGTCACTTGGCCCCTAGAAACACATATCGAATTAAACAGCCAAAAAAAGGCAAACAACATGAGTAAGAAGAACCAAAGAAAAACAGTGACCATAGAGAAATATCTTGGTGACAGGAAGGATCAAAATACAAATTCAGAAGAGGACAACATTGTTGATATACCCACATCTGAAACTTCAAAAGGGAATAGAAACTTGGCACAGGCCCAAAAAGCCTTTTCAGAAGAGCTCAAGGATTTTAAAAATCAAATTAGAAACACCAGCTCTTTTCTGGTGGCAAAGAATTGGAATTTGAGGGTATGCCCATCAATAGGGAAATGGCTGAGCAAATTGTAGCATGTGATTGTAATGGAATACTATTGTGCTATAAGAAATAATGGTCAGGATACTCTCAAAAAAACCTTTAAAGACATATATTAGATTATGTAAAATTAAATGTACTATGTACAAAGTAACAGCAATCTTGTAAGATAATCATATGTGAATTCTAGTTATTCTCAGCAATACTATGTCCCAAGACAACTCTGAAGGAATTATGATTAAAAATGCTATCCATACCCAGAGAAAGAACTAATGGCATTTGAACAGAAATTAAAGCATACTTAAAAAAAAGTCAAATTAGAGAGGTAGAAGAAAAATTGAACAAATCCTTTAAAAATACAATGAAAAAATGGAAAAAGTACACAGAAGCAAACAACTCCTAAAAAAGTTTAATTGGCCAAATGGAAAAGGAGGTAAAAAAGCTAACAGAAGAGAATAATTAATTAAAAATTAGAATTGGGCAAGTGGAATGACTCTATGAGACATCAAGAATCAGTCAAGCAAAATTGACAGAATGAAAAAAATAGAAGTAAACAAAAAATACCTTATTGGAAAAACAACTGCTCTGGAAAACAGATCCAGATGAGATAATTTAAATATCATTGGTGTAGCTGAGAACCATGATGAAAACAAGGAGGCTGAATATCATCTTTCAAAAATTATCAAGGAAAAGTGCCCTGAGGTTCTAGACCCAGAGGGTAAAATAGTCATTAAAAGAATCCACTCATCACCTCCTGAAGGGGATCCCAAACTGAAAATGCCTTCTTGGATCTGGATTGTGATCTGGGGTAGAGATCTTGGGGTGTGTGACCAGCTTGCCAGAGTGTGTGGAGGCTTCAGAGAGGCCACCCAACTAATACCTCCAGCAGTTAAGAAAACCCCACTATTTGGGATGAAGATCCCCTGGCTGGTGGCAGAGTCCTACTCTGGCAACAAGCCCAAAAGTCAAGTAATTGAGTGGCAACATGCTTAGGAAAAGGAAAGAAAATAAACAGAAAAATGCAACATTAGACTCCTATTTGGGGGGCAAAGAGGACCAAAGCATGGGACAGGAGGATTGGGAGGTCAGAACTCCTGCACCAAAAGCCCAAATAAAAATACGAGCTACTGACAGGCTATAGAGGACCTTAAGAAGGATTTTAAAAACCAAATAAGAGAAGTGGAGGAAAAATTGGGAAGAGAAATAATGATGCAAGTAAATTATGAAATGAGAGTCAACAGCCTGACTGAGGAAAATAACACCTTAAGAAATAGACAAACTCAAATGGCAAAAGAGGCTCAAAAAGCCAATGAGGAGAAGAATGCCTTAAAAAGCTGAATTTTCCAGATGGAAAAAGACTCTGAAAAGCTCACTGAGGAGATTCATTCCTTCAGAATTAGACTGGAGCAAATGGAAGCTACTGATTTTAAAAGAAACCAAGATGCTATTAAACAGATCCAAACAAATGAAAGAATAGAAGGCAATGTGAAATATCTCATGGGGAAAACTACTGACCTGGAAAATAGATCCAAGAGAGATAATTTAAAAATCACTGGACTACCTGAAAACCATGATAATAGAAAGAACCTAAAAATCATCCTTCAAAAATTCTCCAAGAAAATTGCCCTGATGTTTTAGGACCAGAGGGCCAGGTTCCAGAATTCCCAGATTGAGGAGAAAATATTACAAGCAGCCAGGAAGAAACAATTTCAATATTGTGGAAACACAATCAGGATAGTGCAGGATCTGACAGCTTCTACACTGAGGGATTGAAGGGCTTTGAATATGGTTTATGATATTCTATAAGGCTAAGGAGCTTGGATTGCAATCAAGGATCAACTACCCAGTAAAACTGAGCATAATCTTTCTGGTGAGGAGATAGAAATTTAATGAAATATGGGACTTCCAGACTTTTCTTTTTTTTGCTTTTTGGAAGGCAATTGGGATTAAGTAACTTGCCCAAGGTTCCATGGCTAGGTTTTTGTTTGTGTGTGTTAAGTGTTTGAGGCTGGATCCAAACTCAGGTCCTTCTGACTCCAGGGCCAACACTCTACTCACTGCGCCACCTAGCCACCCCAACTTCCAGACTTTTCTGATGAAAAGTTCAGAGATCAATGAAAAATTTTATCTTCAAATACAAGACTCAAGAGGGAAACAGGAAAGGGGGGAGGTAACACATTAATCAAGAAGGATAAACTGTTTACATCCCTAAATGAGAACCTGATATTTACAGCTCTTGAGAACTGTGTCTTTATTACATCATATAGAAGGAAAATACAGAGACAGAGGAGGTGAGTTTAAGATGTGTTTAGTGTGATTATTAGAATCTAATTGCTGAAAAAAAATATTGTAACAAGAGAAGAGAAAATGTGGAGAAATAAAAGAATAAAGGAAAAATTACATTACATGAAGAGACACAAAGACATACTACAGTAGAGGGAAAGAAGAGAGGGAATTGAGCATTGTTTGAAATTTACTCTCGTCAGATTTGGCTCAAGTAGGGAATAACATACTCAGTTAGGTAGAGAAATATAACTTGTCCTGTAGGCAGTTGGAGGGGAAAGTGGGAAGAAAATGGAGGGAGGGCTAGAAGAAAGTACAAGTAGTAAGGTAAAAGGGAAAGAAAAGGGAGTGGGGCTGATAGAAGGGAGGGCAAATGGAGGCAGGCAGTGGTCAAAAGCAAAATTTTTGAAGGAAGAGCAAAAAAGCATAAATGAGGGGGATAGAATGGAGAGAAAGACAGAGGTAGAAATCATAACTGTGAATGTGAATGGCAAGAACTCTCCCATAAAACAGAATCTGATAACAAAATAGGTTAAAAATCATAAGCCTACAATGTTATTGTAAGAAACACATTTGAAACAGAGGGATACACAAAGGGTAAATGTAAAAAAACTAGAGTAGAATATATTATGCTTCAACTGAAGTTAAAAAAAGCAGGGGTACAAATCCTGATCCCAGACAAAGCAAAAGCAAAAACAGATTAAAAAAGATAAGGAAGGAAACTATATCCTGTCAAAAGGCACCATAGTAAATGAAGCAATATCATTACAAAACATATAAGTACCAAGTGGTATAGAATCCAAATACTTAGAGGAGAAGTTAAGGCAGTTGTTACAGGAAGAAATTGATAGCCAAGTTATACTGGTGGGCAAACTCAATAGCCCCATCTCTGAACTATATAAATCTAACAAAAAATAAAAAATAATAAAGAAGTAAAAGTGCTGAATAGAATTTTGGAAAAGTTAGATATGGTATAACTTTAGAGAAAATTGAATGAATATTAAAAGGAATACACCTTTTCCTCTATGGTAAATGGCACCTACAAAAAAATGACCCTGTACTAGGCCATAAAAACCTCACAGTGCAATGCAGAAAGGCTGAGATATTAAATGCATCATATTTCAGATCATGATGCATAAAATATTTTATGTAATAAAGAGCCATGGAAAGAAAGCCTAAAAATAAAAACGGAAACAAAATAATCTAATCCTAAGGAATGAGTGGACAAAACAATAAATAATACAATCAATAACTTCAAGAAAAAAGACAATAAGAGACAATATACTAAAATTTATGGGATGCAGCAAAAGTAGTTGTTTGGGGAAGTTTTATATCTCTAAATACTTATGTGAATCAATAAAGAAAGAGATCGATGAATTGGGCATGCAACTAAAAAAGCTAAAAAAAAATTTAAAATTCCCCAATTAAATACCAAATTAGAAACACTGAAAACCAAAGGAGAGACTAAAAAATTGAAATTAAGAAAACTATTGAACTAATAAATAAAATTGAGGAGCTGATTTTATGGGGAAAATAAAATAAACCTTTGGTTAATTTTATTTTTAAAAAGAAGAAAATCAAAGTACCAATATCAAAAATGAAGATGGTAAATTCAACACCAAAACAGAAAAAAATTTAAACTATATTTAGGAATTATTTTGCCCAACTACATGCCCAGTAAATTGACAAGCTTAGTGAAATGGATGAATATTTACAAAAATGAAAATTGCCCAGATTAAAAAAAGAGGCAACAAAATACTTAGATAAACCCATCTCAGAAAAAGTAATTGAACAAGCCATCAATGCACACCCTTGGAAAAAAATTCCCAGTGTCAGAAGTATTTACAAGCAAATTCTATGAAACATTTAAAGAACAACTAATTTCAATACCAAGTATACTATTTGGGAAAGTAGAAGAAGGAATTCTACCAAATTCTTTTTATGATACAAATGTGGTCCTGATACCTAAACTGGGAAGAGCCAAAACAGTGAAAGAAAATTATGGATCAATTTCCCTAATGAATAGAGACATACAAAATTTTTAAATAAAATATTAACAAAAAAGATTACAGCAATTTATCATAAGAATAATACACTATAAATTAGGATTATAAATCCAGGATTTAATCCAGGTTCAATATTAGAAAACTATCAGTATAATCAATCATGGCAACAACAAAACTAAAAGAAATTATATGATTGCATCAATAGATGCAGAAAAAAGCTTTTGACAAAATACAACACCCATTCCTATAAAAAACATTAGAGAGCAAAGGAATAAAATGGTATCTTCCTTAAAATGTTAAGTAGCAACTACCTAAAACCTTCACTAAGTGTTATTTGTAATAGGGATAAACTAGAAGGATTTCCAATAAGACTGGGAGTGAAACAAGGATGTCCATTATCATACCTGTTATTCAATATGGTATTAGAAACATTAGCTTTAACAATAAGAGAAGAAAACAGAAATTGAAGGAATTAGAATAGGTAAAGAAGAAACAAAGCTATTGCTCTTTGCAGCTGATATGATGATTTACTTAGAGAATACTAGAGAAGAAAGTAAATAAACTACTTGAAATAATAAAAAAAAACTTTAGCAAAGTTGCAGGATATAAAGTAATCCCACATAAATCCTTGGTTTTTCTATATACTATGAACAAACCCCAACAGTAAGAGTTAGAGAGAGAAATTCCATTTAAAGTAACTATAGACATTATAAAATATTTGGTAAAATATCAGGTAAAATACTTGCCAAAACAAACTTAGGAACTATATGAACACAATTACCCAACTCTTTTCACACAAATAAAGTCAGATCTATACAATGGAAAAAACATCAATTGCTCATGGGTGGACTGAGTTAATATAATGAAAAAGACAATTCTACATAAATAAATTTACTTATTCAGTACCATGCCAATCAAAATACCAAAAAAAAAAATTTATAAAGTTAGAAAAAATAATAAAATTCATCTCAAAGAACAAAATGTCCAGAATATCAAGAGAATTAATGAAAAGAAATGCTAGGGAAGGTGGCCTAATCATAACAGATCTTAAATTGTAACATAAAGCAGCAATCATCAGAACTACTTGGTATAGGCTAAGAAATAGAGTAGTGGATCAGTGGAATAGGTTAGGTAGGTACAGAAGACAGTAGTCAATGACTATAGAAAACAAGACTACATCTTCTGGCATAAGAATTTGCTATTTGACAAAAACTGCTGGGAAAACTTGAAAGTAGTATGTCAGTATCTAGGCATGGACCAATATCAGATACCTAATACTAAAATAAAGTCAAAAGGGGTAAAAAATTTATTTATAAAGGCTGATACTAAAGCAAACTGAGAGAGCAAGAATAGTTTACCTGTCATATTTATGGAGAATGAAAGAAATTATGAACAAACAAGATAGAGAAGGTTGTGAAATGCAAAATAAATAATTTTAATTACATTAAATTGAAAAGGTTTCACACAAAGTCAATGAAACCAAGATTAGGAGAGAAGCAGAAAACTAGGAAACAGTTTTTACAGCCAGTGTCTCTGATAAAGTCCTCATTTCTAAAATATAAGTCAATTTTTCAAGTCCTCATTTCTAAAACTGAGTTAAATTTATAAAAATACAAGTCATTCTCAAAATGATAAAAGGTCAAAGGATATGAACAGGCAGTTTTCAGAAGAAGAAATTAAAGATATCTATAGTCAAATGGAAAAGTGCTCTAAATCACTACTGTTTAGAGAAATCAAAACAATGCATCAGACCTATCAGACTGGCTAACATAACAAAACAGGAAAATTCTAAGTACTGGAGAAGATGTGGGAAAAATGGAACACTAACGCATTTTTGGTGGAGCTACGGGCTGATCCAAATATTCTGGAGAATAATTAGGAACTATGCCCAAAGGACTATAAAAATGAGCATACCCTTGGGGCAGCTAGGTGGCACAGTGAATAGAACACCAATCCTGGAGTCAGGAGGACTTGAGTTCAAATCCAGCCTTAGACAATTAACCCCAAAAAACTAGCCATGTGACCTTGGGCAAGTCACTTAACCCCAATTGCACTCCAAAAAAAAAAAAAAAAGAGCATACGCGTTGACCCAGCAATACCACTTCTAGGGCTGCATCCCAAAGAAACCACTAAAATGGGGCAAGGACTCACATGTACAAAAATATTTATAGCAGCTGTGACAAAGAGTTGGAAATTGAAGGAATGCCCATGAATTTGGGAATACCTGAATGAGTTGTGATATGTGACTGTAATGGAAAACTATTATTGTTCTATAGGAAATGATGAATAGGTAGACTTCAGAAAAACCTGGAAATACTTACAGGAACTGTACTGAATGAGGAGAGTAGAACCAAGAGAACATTGTAAACCCTCACAGCTACATTGTATGAGGACTAACTTTGATAGACTTGACTCTTCTCATCAATGCAGGGTTCTAAGACAACTACAAAAGGCTCCCAATGGAAAATACTGTTGATATCCAGAGAAAGAAATAAGGAGTCTGAATGTCAAAGGAAGCATACTATTTGCTCTCTCTTTTTGTTGTTTTGTTTCTTCTTTTGCATGTTTCTTTACATTGATTATGATTCTTCATTACAATATGACTAATGTGAAAATGTTTAATATGAATAAACATGTAGAGCCTATATCAGATTGCATGCTGTCTTGGGGAAGCAGGTGGTGGAAAAGGGGGAGAAAATTTAAGACTCAAAAGTTTGTGGAACTGAATATTGTAAACTAAAAATAACTCTATTAATTTTAAAAAGAAAAAAATTGACAGTTCTCTATATGTGAGAGAAATAAGGTCTTTATCAGAGAAACTTTCTTCAATTTCTTTTTCATAGTTAACTACTGCTAAATGTATATCCCATTCTATTGCCCCTATCCCCATTTATTCTATTCTCTCTCTCCTTTCACCTTGTCCCTCCTCAAAAGGGATTTGCTTCTGATTATGCCTTCCCCCAATTTGATTTGATATAGGTTATACATGTGGAATCATGCAAAACATTTCCATAATGGTTATATTATGAAAAACTAGCTATATTTCCCTCCACCCTATCCCATCCCATTTATTCTATTCTTTCCTTTCATCCTTCCCCTCCTCAAAAGTGTTTGCTTCTGATTAACTCCTCTGCCATTCTGCCTCTTTTCTATTACTTCTGCTCTCTTATTCCCTTCCCCACTACTTTTCTATAGTTAAGACAGATTTCCATATACAATTTATTGTGTATGTTATTCCCTTCTTAAGTTAATTCAGATGAGAGTATGATTCATACATTCCTTCTCACCTCTACCTCTTCTTCTCTACTGCAAAAGCTTTTTCTTTCCTCTTTTATGTGAGATAATTTACCCCATTCCTCTCTCACCACTTAATGTTATTCTTTTAGATAGCATCCCTTCATTTTCAACTCACCCTGTGTCCTATGTCTGTGTGTGTGTGTTTTCCCTCCAACTACCCTAATAATAAGGGTCTTATGACTTACAAACATTATCTTTCCTTGTCAGAATGTAAAGAGTTCACCTTTATTAAGTCCCTTATTATTTCTCTTTCCTGTTTTCCTTTTCATGCTTCTCTTGAGTCTTGAATTGGAAAGTCAAATTTTCTATTCAGCTCTAGTTTTTTAATAAAGAATGCTTGAAAGTCCTCTACTTCACTGAATATCAATTTTCCCCCCCATGGATTATACTCAGTTTTGCTGGGTAATTCTTGGTTTTAATATTAGCTCCTTTGATCACCAGAATATCATATTCTAAGCCCTCTGATCTTTTAATGAAGAAAGTGATCATGGCCTTGAGGTAGTCTAATAGTTTTTAAATTATATCTTCTGGATCTATTTTCCAGGTCAATTGTTTTTCTAATGAGATATTTTACATTGTGATCTATTTTTTTCATTCATTTGGCTTTGTTTTATAATTTCTTGATTTATCAGAGTCATTAGCTTCAATTTGCTCCATTCGAATTTGTAATGAATTATTTTCTTCAATGGTCTTTTGGACCTCCTTGTCCATTTGGTCAATTCTATATTTTAAGGCATTCTTCTCCTCATTGGCTTTTTTAGCCTTTTTTACTATTTGGTCTAGTCTAGTTTTTAAGACATTAATTTCATCAGTACTTTTTGGGGGATCTCCTTTACCTAGTTGTTGACTCATTTTTCATGATTTCCTTGCTTCACTCTCATTTCTCTTCCGAAATTTTCCTCTGCTTCTCTTAGTTGATATTCGAAACTCTTTTTAAGCTCTTCTTTGGTCTGAAACCCATTCAAATTTTTCGTAGAAATTTTAGATGTAGGAGCTTTGACTTTGTTGTCTTCTTCTGAGTTTATGTTTTGATCTTACTTGTCACCTGAATAAGTTTCTATAGTTTGAGTTTTTACCCCTATTGTTTGTTCATTTTCCCAGCCTATTACTTGACATTTTAATTCTATGTTAAGGTAGGCCTCTGCTTCTAATGTGGAGGGAATACTATTCCAATATTCAAGGGTTTTGTGCAACTGTTTTCAGAGATACTTCTAGGGAACTATAAGTTTTCAGTTCTTCCAAGGTGGCACAATCTAAGGAGAGGTATTGACTCCTCTCTTGCCCTGTGCTCTGGTTTTTGAGTGACCACAAACACTCTGGGACTGTCAGGAAGATTTCTTCTTTACTGCTGCCATAAGCTCTGCTATGTCAGTGCTTCTTCTCACAGGAGGACTGCCACCCAGGACAGCAACCCAGATACAAGGGTGAGGAAAGCAATAGAGACCTGTCTTAGTGTCAGCAAAGAGACTCCTATAATCTACTTCTGACCAGTTGTACAATCCCCTTACTGTCTGTGGGAATAGAGGTCTGGAAGTAGTCAATGCCACCATCACTGCTCCGACTGCTAATTCAGTCACTCCCATGGCCTGATCCAGGTTTGCTGGGCCCTGATTAGTGCTAGCACAGCCTGAGCTGAACTTGTATTTGTCATCTCTGATAGATGAGAGGTAGTACTTCACAGCTATTTTAATTTGCCTTTTATAATGTTAATTCTTTTTTGTGTTTCTGTATTTCTTCTAATTTATGGAATAAAACAAGTATTTCCATAACACAGTATAATTAAAAGGTGATAACATTTGTAACTACAAATCTACTATGCACAACTTGCTATTCCTTTCAAATGTGCAAAACTATCATGTTATTTTTTTCTTCCCTCCTCCCAAATCTTCTCCCTAGAGATGACTACCATTAGTGGGGATAAACACACACACACACACACACACACACACACACACACACACTATCCTATCCATACATCTATTTATAAGTTCTTTCTCTGAATGCAGATAGTCTCTTTCTTTATATGTCCTTTGTATTTGGGAATGTATAATCAACAAAATAACTTATTTGCTTAGTCATTTTTTAATTAACTAATCTTTAGTTTTCACTATTCACTTCCATAAGATTTTGATTTAGAAATTTTCTCCCCATTCCTCTCTTGCTCCATTCCAAGACTACATATAGATGTGTATATATGTGTGTACACATATATGTACCTATACACATATATATGTACATATATATTTATATTCAAATAACACAATTTCTTTAGCCATGCATTACATGATGGTAGTAGCCTTATTTCACAGGAATAGAAGTTTGTCACCACAAAAGGAATTGCTATAAACATTTTTTTCAATGTTATATAAACACCATAATAACCTCTGGTTCTTGTCCTGTGACCAGTGCTATCCATGGCCATACAAGTGGGAACAAGGGCAATCTCAAAATAATAATAATTATATTAAATAATATAAATTTTTATATTTTTATAAAATATTTTATATTTATTTCAAAAAAATATTTCATCAAACACCTAGCCCAAGAAACAGATGGAGATTAATGATCTGAGACATCATATTTTTGTTGTTATTGTTGTTATTCTGCTATAAGTGTCTTCAGTCAGCTCAGGGGGATCAATAGAAGTAGGAAGCAAAATGAAGTTTCAAACTTGAAGGAAGTTAAAATCCTCAAGACTTGAGATATTGTATAAGCCTGCCCTGGATGAAGAAAGGGGGAGGAATGACTTTTTAAAATCTTTTACTACTTCAAACCTGGATTCCACTCATATCTATTTGCTCTATAAGTAACAATTTTCTACTAGGTGAAAAAAATCCAAAGAAGGAGCACTTCCCTTCAGTACCTTCATTCTTCATTCCTACCTACCTCTGTTACTTTATATTAAAAGTAGTTGCTATCTTCCTTGGAATTTTCACATCTCTTCAAAAGAAACTACTCTTTTATAAAACTAACCCTGTAGCTTATAGAGCCGAGGTTGCGTACTTTATATAACTATTTATTGCATGACAGTATATTACATTAATCATATCATATCATATATCATCCTAGTATGTTACATTTTATTATATTATTCTCATTATTCATAGTAACTTTGTCCAGGAGAATTCTTTAGTGTCATTTTTTCTCCTACTCTTATAATTTCCTGGTATCTAATGCCTTACTATATATGGCGATTTTAGGGATGATTTGAATTTAAACCAGTCCCTGAAGCAGACTTTCTTTTCTAGTGAGGGTAAAGCCTCTACCTTCTGAGGCAGATGACTGCTTTTTATTTTTATTTTTTTGCACAGTACTTATTGTTAGGAAGCTCTAAATATGCTCTATATAGCTTTTATTCATTGCTTTCTGTTCCCCTTTTGGAGTCAAGTAGACCAGATCTAATTCCTTTATGATATAACTGTTCTTCAAACAATTTAACACAATTATCATGTCCGTACTAAATTTTCTCTTCAGCTTATACTATTGTGGTAGGGTCTCCAGTCCTCTAACTATCCTGGTTGTCTTCTGGAAACATTTAACTTTTTTCAATTTTTTTTTTTATCTAAAATGTGACTTTCAGATGTGAATGAATACAATAATCTAGGTGTGATCAGAAAAGGACAAAGCAGTGTTATTCTCTCACCTTGCACACCCAGAGAAGATACCTTTTACAATCTAGTCTATAATCAAGTAGTTTTGTAGGCTGGAATTTCTATGTTGCTGACTCTTCTTCAGCTGGAAATGTACTAAATTATCTCTCTCTCCCTCCGTCCCTCTTTACACACACACACACACACACACACACACACACACACACACACACACACACACACACACTCATAAATCTAATTTTCTTTTCTGAACAGTTATTTATCCTTGACCATTCTGCAGCCTTTGAAATTGTTGAAAACCCTTTTCTACTCTTTTCTTTCTAGGTTTTTTGGTACATTAATCCCTTCTGGTTTTCCTCCTACCTATCTGACCATTCCTTCTTTGTCTCTACTGCTGGATCTTCATCCAGATCACCTCCACTAACTATGGGTTCCAAAAGGGCTTTGTTCCAAGCCCCCTTCTCTTTTTTCTCCATACTAATTCACTTGGGAAGCACAAGCTTTCATATATTCACTTATGATCTTTGTTTTGATGATTCTAAACCTATTTTTACTAATCTCTTTGATGACCTTCAATCTCATAAGACCAAAAAATCTCTAACTGCATGTTCTATAGACGTTTTGAACTCAACTTGGCCAAAACTGAACTCAATTTCTTTCTTTCAAAAACTACTGACACAATCAATACTGCTCCCAGGATTTCCACTTAGACATCATCCTCAGCTCCTTCATATTTCTCACCGATACCTCCAATTTAATTTGTTACCAAGGCCTCTCAATTTTACCTTTGCACCATCTCTCAAATATGTCCTTTTCTCTCCTCTAAGACTGCCATTACTCCAGTGTATACACTCATCACCTAGTCTATTGCAATAGCCTGCAAGTGGCCTCACCTGTCACAATTTTCCTCTCACTTCAGTCTATATAGTGCCCACTATGTGCCAAGCACTATGCTAACAACTTTACAGATATTATTGTATATTAAATTTTAGTAATGTTCTTATGTCTACATTGTTTTCTAACACTTTATTCTCTAGGATATACTCTTCCATTTAGGGGCATTAGCCACTTTGTTATTCCACAAACAAGATACTCTATCTTCCAATGCCAGTTATTTTCACTAAATGTCCCCTTTGCACAGAATACTCTCTTTCTTCATCTCCTACTCCTGCTTTGCCTGTGTTCCTTCATATCCCATCAAAATCCCCTTTCCCCCCAAGCCTTTCCCAATCTTTTATTTTGACCGCCTTCTTGCTGATTATTATTTCTTAAGTATCCTGCATATAGAATGTTTGTACATAGTTATTTAAATGTTATTTCCTTCATTAGATTGGGAGCTCCTTGAGGTTCTTAGACTTAGGGTATTAGAGTTCCTCCTTGACCTGCCTTTGTATTACCAGTGCTTGGCATAACCCCTGGTACATAGAAATTGCTTAATAAATGTTTGCTGACTGATGTACTTATTTATATATGCACAAGTACACACACACACACACACACACACACACACACACACACACACATATATATATATATATATATATACATTAGCTGTTATCTAGCCATGCTTTTCTCCTCTTAATTTCAGAAGTTATTACTGTATTTTTTCGGGTGGGGGAAGGCAAGGCAATTGGGAGTAAGTGACTTACCCAAGGTCACACAGCTAGTAAGTGTGTCTAGTGTCTGCCACTGGATTTGAGGTCAGGTCCCCCTGACTCCAGGGCTAGTGCTCTATTTACTATGCCATGTAGCTGCCCCTATTAGTTAATTTTTTAAAAATGTAATCCGTTATACTCTAAGACAGCTAGGTTACACAGTAGATAGAACACTGGGATTGGAAATAGGAAGATTCAACTTCATGAATTTAAATCTAGCCTCAGACACTTATTAGCTGTGTGACCCTGGGCAAGTCACTTAAACTTTTTCACCTCACTTCATCTAATAAAATGAGCTGTAGAACTAAATGTAGGAGAAGAAGGAAATAACAAATCGATCCAGTTACTTTGCCAAGAAATCCCCACATGGGATCATGAGGAGCAGGACATAAAGAACCACTGAACAACAACAACAGCTATACTCAAACCCATCTGAAATCCATTACTACGGGAAGATGTGGGACTTAGAAGGGGATTGAAAGGGATAAGAAGCTTCTTTTGGATATTATCTGACTTGGATATATACTAGACTTTAGTCAGTTTTTGCCCAGAACTTCAAAGAAGATGAGTATGTAAGCATGATTCCTCTATTTTCCCCTTTTTTCCTTTCTTCTCTGTTTGGTATTACTGTTGCAATATACCAGACTATACCATCATGACAAATATTTTGCCTGATAAACTATCTCTGGATTTGTGTACATCATTGTTCCCAACATCTGGGATGTGCTTACTCTTCACTTCTACTTTCTGGAAGCCCAAGTTTCCTTCAAAATTCAGCCCAAATACTACAAAATTTAGAAGGTCTTTCCTGGTTCTCACAGCTATTAGTTTTTCCTGCCCAATATTAATCTCAAATATACATTTATATATATATATATATATAAATTTTAATATATCTTGAATATTCATATATATATGCAAACTATCTCCCCATTAGAATAAAAGAGTTCTTGATGGCAGGGATTATTTCTCTCTAGTTTGTGTGTTCAGTTGATTTTATTTTTGTTTTTGCTTTTGTTGTTTTGGGGGGAAGGTTGTATCTAAAGCACATATTAAAATGCCTGGCACATAATAGAACAAAGTCTAGAGAATAGGTACTGAATTTGCAGGGGTTTTTGTTTGTTGTTTTAGTATAGAGAACTTCTGGATAGGAAAATTTTGTCTTGTAAGTAGGTCAGCATTGTTTTTTGCAACTTATAGTTTTAGAGAGTTTGCTAGAGCATTGAGAAATTAAGTGATTTTCTCAAGGTCATAAAATTGGTATATGCCAAAAGCGAGACTTAATCTCAGATCTTCCTGGCTTCTATGCCACACTGAATCTCCTGTATAAACACATAGCAAGCCCTTAATAAATTTTTATTGATTACCTAAATGTTGTAATTCCTCCCTCATTTAGCATAGAGTTCTACACACAGGAGCTCAATAAGTAGCTGTTCCATAAAATCAAACTAATTATTAGATACATGTAGAAAAGAAATAGAATGTGTATGTACACTGAAGGACCATGAGTAAAATGCAGCTTTCCCTAGAAGTAGGATGCTGAATGAAATAGATCCAGTGTTACTCACTTCTTTTACCCTCCATTGTTCTCTCCTTCTTCTATGAGCCTATGACCGCCCCAACACCAAAACTGAAATACTCAATGTATCTTTTCAAGCACAGGCTGAGATTCCTATCCTTCTCCAGATGGAAGGCATGGCAGTCTTTAACAAACAGCTCACCCTCTCCAGCTTCACGCAGCAGCTACATCCATCTGCAACGTTTGTCTATGAACAGCCTGTTTGTTTTTCCTGAGATTTGCAATCCAATTTACATCCCCACACAGATGCCATTACTCAAGGTGGCCAGCTGCCTGAACTGAGCAGGTTGTGAGGTTAGCCAAGACTTTTATTACCCTATGTTTATGGAAATCATTTATTTTGCTTCCTTGGAAAGGCTACTTTCCTTTTTTAAAAAATCTCTTTCTTCTCTCCCCTTAGGTTTGAATAATGAAGAACACACACACACACATACACACACAGAAACACACACACACACACACACACACCAGCCATGATGAAATGCCTTATATTAGGAATGGGAAGGAGATATAATGGGAATGGAGATATAACTAGAAATAAGACACTGGGGTTTTGCCCCCAGGATGGAAAATTTACAGCATATAAAAATTCAAAGAATTCAGAGCAGAAAGAGATGAGGGAGGGAAGAGGGTGGAGGGGAAGGGACCAGGAGTTCAGACTCTGGCCAAGTAGCAGAGGCTCCCAGCAGAGGAAAATAGAGCTCCCAGCAGGTGGGGGTGGGGGTGGCAGCAGCTATTCCCTCTTCTATCCTTCTCAACCTGCCCTGTCACTTGCCCTTCCCTCCCTCCTTTCTAAGTAGATCAGAGTCTTTTCTACCCATCCTCCTCTGGCAACTAACCACTGTAAAGGTGAATTACAATCCCATCACTATCATCCTTCCCTAATTTTCTGTGACATTGAGGTTCAGATAAATCTTTTGGAAGAAGTCAAAGGAGTATCAGACCCTAAATCCCGTTGACTGTGCTAGAGGACCTCTAGAATAATTTCCAATATTTTTCCCACTAGTTCAAAGAGTAATTGATTTGTCTTAATTATTTATTGAACTTTCTTGGTGAGATACTCATGGAACTTAGATTTTTAGGAATGTCCAGGCCAGTCATTTTTAAATGGCATTACATTTTTCCCAACTACATATTAAGGCAATTTTTAGCATTCATTTTTAATTTTTTTTTTATTTTTTGCTTTTCGGAGGGCAATTGGGGTTGTGACTTGCCCAAAGTAACACGGCTAGTAAGTGTGTCAAGTGTCTGAGGATGGATTTGAACTCAGATTCTCCTGACACCAGGGCCCATGCTCTATTCACTGCACCACCTAGCTGCCCCATAGCATTCATATTTACAAGATCATGATTTCAAAATTTTCCCCCTCCTCCCAAACTACCCTCTCTTCAAAAAAAAAAAAAAGTAGGCAATTTGATGTTATGCATGTGCTATCTTTTTTTTTTTTTTTTAAGCAATTGGGGTTAAGTAACTTGCTCAAGGTTACACGGCTAGTCATTATTTGTGTGTGGGTGCTCATTTTCTGAGGCCGGATTCGATCTCGGGTCATCCCAACTCCAAGGCCGGCGTTCTTACTCACTGCGCCACCTAGCCGCCCCTTTTAGGGCAATTGGGGTTAAGTAACTTGCCCAAGGTCACACGGCTAGGTTTTTGTTTGTGTGGGTTAAGTGTCTGAGGCCGGATCCGAACTCAGGTCCTTCTGACTCCAGGGCTGGCACTCTACTCACTGCGCCACCTAGCCGCCCCTGCATGTGCTATCTTACAACACATTTTTCCATATTAGTCACAGTTATGGAAGAAGGAACTTAAAAGGAGAAAAATATAAAAAAGAATCAAGTAAATGGGGAAAATTGTACTTCAGTCTGCATTCAGAGTTCAATAGTTCTTTATCTGTATATGGATAACATTTTCCTTCATGAATTCTTTTTTTACTCGTCTTGGATGATTGCATTGCTGAGAAGAGTTGAGTAATTCATAGTCAATTATCACACAATACTGTTCATACTGTGATGTTTTTCTGGTTCTGCTCACTTAACTTTGCATCAGTTCATAAGGCTTCCCAGGTTTCAAATCTGCTTATTCATCATTTCTTAATACACAATAGTATTCCATTACATTCATATACCACAGCTTGTTCAGCAATTCCCCAATTGATGGGCATCCTCTCAATTACCAATATTTTGCCAGCAAAAAAAAGGACCACTATAAAAAATCTGCACATTGTAGGTCCTTTTCTGCTTTTTAGGATCTCACTAGGATATAGACCTAGTAGTGATATTGGTGGATAAGTGGGTATGCAATTTGGTTGTCCTTGGCATTGTTGAAAATTGCTCTTCAGAATAGTTGAATCAATTCTCAACTCCACCATCAATGCAATAGTGTCTCCATTTCCCCACATTCTCTCAAACATTTATCATTTTATTTTTTTTCAATTTAGCCAGTTGGATACCTGTGATGTGTACTTTGGAGATATTTTAATTTGCATTTCTCTAATTAAAACTTATTTACAGGGGCAGCTAGGTGGTACAATGAGTAGAGCAGTGGCCTTGGAGTCAGGAGGACCTGAGTTCACATCTGGACTCAAACACTTAACACTTACTAGCCATGTGACCTGGGCAAGTCACTTAAACCCCATTGCCTTGCCTTCCCCACTCTAAAAAAAAAGAAAATAAAAGTGATTTATAGTGCTTCTTCATATGCCAATATCTAGGTTTGATTTCTTCATCTGAAAATTGCCTGATCAAGTCCTTTGACCATTCATCAATTAGGGAATGGCTTGTATTCTTATAAATTTAGTGTCATTCTCTATTTATTAGAGAAATGGGGCTTTTATCAGAGACACTTGCTATAAAGATTGTTTCCCAGCTTTCTGTTGTCCTTCTAATATTGGTTGCACTGATTTTGTTTTTCAAAAGCTTTTTAATGTAATATAATAAAAATTATCTATTTTATATTTCCTTATACTCTTTCTCTTATTTGATTATGAGTTCTTCCCTTCTCCACAGATCTGACAAGTAGACTATTCCTTACTCTTCTAATTTGTTTATGGTGTTATCTTTTATGTCTAAATAATGTAACCATTTTGATTATCTTAATATATGTTATGAGATCTTGGTCTATATCTATTTTTGCTCTATCATTTTCCAGTTTTCTAGCTTTCCAGCTTTCAATAAATACTGAATTCTTTTCTCAAAGACCAGGGTCAAACATTAGGTTACTATAGTCATTTACTACTGTGTCTTATACTGTCTATTTCACCCAACAACTCATTTAAATTAACCTTTAAAAATTTGGATGCTATACTACTTTGTACATATATGTTTAGTATTGCTATTACTTCATTGTCTAGGTAAAATATAATGGCCTTCTTGGATCTGGGTCAAAGTCCTGAGTGATGGTCCTGGGGTAAGAAGGAGCACTGGTAGAGTGGAGTTTGGGGGTGCAATGGAGCTTGGGGTGCAGTGGAGCTTGAGGTGCAATAGAGAGGGAATCCTCTTCACAGTTGCAAGACAGAAAAGAGTGCATGCGATCACTCACAGACCAGAACATAGGACAAAACAGGAGCAAACACCTGTCCTTTAATCATACCACCTTTAATCATACCACCTGAAGAATTGAAATTTTACAGGCCCCTAGAATTGTCTCTGAAAACAGCTGCACAAAATCCGTGAAGGTTGGGACACTAAAACACACTTCTCCCATGGGAAGCAGGGTCCTACCTTGACAGAGAGTTAGAAAGTCAAGTAGTCAGTTGGGGAAATGAACAAACAGTGTAAAAAAAACTCAGACTAAAGAATCTTACATTCGTGACAAAGATTAAACCATAAAGCCAGAGTAAGATGACAAAGTCAAAGCTCCTACATCCAAAGCCTCTGAGAAAATAAGAATTGGTCACAGAACATGGAAGAGTTCAAAAAGGATTTTTAAAATAAAATAAGAGTAGTAGAGGGAAAATTGGGAAGAGAAACAACAGTGATGCAGAGAAAATCATGAAAAATGAGTCAACAGCATGGTAAAGGAGATCCCCCAAAAAGTATTGATGAAATTAAAGCCTTAAAAATATACTAGAACTTGGGGCGGCTAGGTGGCGCAGTGAGTAAGAGCGCTGGCCTCGGAGTTGGGATGACCCGAGATCGAATCCGGCCTCAGAAAATGAGCACCCACACATAAATAATGACTAGCCGTGTAACCTTGAACAAGTTACTTAACCCCAATTGCTTAAAAAATATATATATACTAGAACAAATAACAAAAGAGATTCAAAAAGCCAATGAGGAGAAGCATGCCTTAAAAAGCAGAAATGACCAAATGGACAAGGAGGTCCAAAAGATCACTGAAGAAAAAATTTACTTAAAAAGTAAAATGGAGCAAACGGAAGGTAATGACTTTATGAGAAATCAAGAAATTATAAAACAAAGTCAAATAAAGAGAAAAAATAGAAAACAATGTGAAATATCTCATTGGAAAAACAACTGACCTGGAAAATAGATTCGGGAGATTTAATTTAAAAATTAATTGACTACCTGAAGGCCATGATCAAAAAAGAGCCTAGAGAGGATCTTTCAAGAAATTATCAAGGAAAACTGCCCTCATATTCTAGAGCCAGAGAGGAAAATAGAAATTGAAAGAATCCACTGATTGCCTAATGAAGAAATGCCAAAAGGGAAACACAGAGGAATACTCTAGACAAATTCCAGAGTTCCCAGAAAATATTGCAAGCAGCCAAAAAAACAACAATTTGAGTATCATGGCAATATAATCAAGATAACACAAGGTCTAAATGTTTCTACATTAAGGGATGGAATGACTTGGAATATAATATCCCAAAGGTAAAAGGATCCAGAATTAAAACCAAGAATCACCTACCCAGCAAAACGGAGTTTAACACTTCAGGGGAAAAAAATGGACATCCAGGGCAGAGCCAAGATGGCGGAGTAGAAACAGCACCTCCAAGCCACTCTTCCCCCAGACTACTTCCAAGCTATGTAAAAGGGGACTCTGAACAACTTCTGGAGCCCCAGCACCCACAAAACTACACAGAGAAGCTAACCTCTTTCTGAGGACAGCCCAGCAGCCCTGCAGGAAGGACCAGCACAGCGCTGGCAGCGAAGCATGCAGTGCACAGGGAGCCAAGCACAGGTCCGCATGAGCTGCGGTTTTAGCCCCAGGGCGGCCGGGCTAGTAGCCTGCTGGAGGGACCCCAAAACACCAGCAGCTGTGGCGATTCCAGAATTATCAACATAGACATGACTAGGACAAAGTGAGAGGTTAGTGCCCTATGGACTTTGGGACCAGTATTTGGGGAACACGGGTTGGCTTCCTCCCCTGGGGGCTAGAAGCTGCTGAGGAGACACACCATTTTGTAGTTTTCAGAGTCTGCTCCAGCTCCTGGCCTGAAAACTGTAGGGAGATCCAGCGATCAGTCTTGGGGGGTAATTGATCTTGCTTGAACCTCCCTGGATCTGGATTGTGATCTGGGGTAGAGGTTGTGGGTGGGTTTCCAGCTTGCCAGAAACTGAAGTTGCCCCCCCCACAAACACATTCAGGAAGAAAGTTCCCCTGTCTGGGGGCAGAGCAATACAGTGGCAACAAGCCCAAAAGTCAAGTAATTAAGTGGTAACATGCCAAGGCAAAGGAAACAAATTAAACAGAAAAATGCAACCTTAGACTCCTACTTTGGGGGTAAAGAGGATCAAAACATAGAACAGGAGGAGGGCTCTGAGGTCAGAAATCCTGCTCCAAAAGCCCCAAAGGAAAACATGAGCGGGTTAAAAGCCATAGATAACCTTAAGAAGGACTTTAAAAATCAAATGAGAGAAGTGGAAGAAAAGATGGGAAGAGAAATGAGAAGGATGCAAGAAAAATATGAAATGAGGGTCAACAGCCTGACTGAGGAAAACAACACCTTAAAAAATAGACTAACTCAAATGGCAAAGGAGGCCCAAAAGGGCAATGAGGAGAAGAATGCCTTAAAAAGTCGAATTTGCCAGATGGAAAAAGAATCTCAAAAGTTCACTGAGGAGATTCATTCCTTCAGAGTTAGACTGGAGCAAATGGAAGCTAATGACTTTATGAGAAAACAAGATGCTGTTAAGCAGATCCAAACAAACAAAAGATTAGAAGGCAATGTGAAATATCTCATGGGAAAAACCACTGACCTGGAAAAGAGATCCAAGAGAGACAATTTAAAAATTATTGGACTACCTGAAAGCCATGATCAAAGAAAGAACCTAGAAATCACCCTTCAAGAAATTCTCAAGGAAAATTGCCCTGATGTTTTAGATCCAGAGGGCAAAATTGAAAGAATCCACCTATCACCTCCTGAAAAAGATCCCAAAAAGAAAACTCCCAGGAATATTATAGTCAGGTTCCAGAATCCCCAGATCAAGGAGAAAATACTCCAAGCAGCCAGGAAGAAACAATTTCAATATTGTGGAAACACAATCAGAACAGCCCAGGACCTGGCAGCTTCTACACTGAGGGATCAAAGGGCATGGAATATGATATTCCAGAGGGCAAGAGAGCTGGGACTGAACCCAAGGGTCACCTACCCATGAAAACTGAGTATTTTGTTTCAGGGGAAAATATGGTCATTCAGTTGAATAGAGGACTTTCAAGCACTTGTGAGGAAAAAACCAGAATTGAATAGAAAATTTGACATCCAGACACAAGAAGCAAGAGATGTCTGAGAAGGTAATCAGGGAAAAGAAATCAAAAGGAACTTATCAAAGTTGACCTATTTACATTCCTACATGGAAAAACAATAACTGTGACTGTTGAGACCTTCCTAATTATGAAAACAATGGAATAAGGGTGTATTGTCATATGAATACCTATGTAAATGTGTGTATATATGTTTACAGTTATATATGGATAGAGGGCATGGGTTGAATTTGTTGGGAAGGGAGGATTCTCAAGGGCTGAAATTATGAGGTGAGAGAGGAAAGTGGCAAGAAGAGATAGGGAGAGACAGGATAGGGTAAACTATCTCATGTAGAAGAAGCAAGGGGAAGTGGTTGCAAGGGAGGGGGAGAATAGGAAGGCAAAAAGGCAAAACCACATTCTCAATGAATTTGGTTCAGGGAGAGAATGACATACATACTAAATGGGATATCTCAACCTGCAGAAGAATAGGGGGAAGGGGGATGAGAGGAGGGATGATGAATGGGAGGGCATCCTTGGGGGGGACGGGTGGTTGGAAGAACCCACTGTAGAAGAGGGAGAGGATCAAGTAGGGAATGGATCAGGTGGGGGGTGGAATGAGTGGGAGGGAATTATAAGCAGCCTTGTACAATATATCTACTATAGTAATGTTTTGCATAGCTAGACATGTACAACATATATTGAATTACTTATCTTTCCAGAGGGAATGGGTGACAAGGGAGGAAGGGAATGGATCTGAAATTCAAGGTCTTAAAATTAAATGTTTCAAATATATATAAATACTATTATTAATACTCGTTTGCTTGTAATTGGGAGATAAGATGTGCAGGCATTGGGACACAGAAATTCACCTTCCTCTAATAGAAAAATCGAAGGGGGTATGGGAGAAGGTATGGGAGAAAGCAGATTGGAGGAAGTGATATCTTGTGGGACTGCTATTCTGGGAGGGTGGGTAGGGGAAAAACAGGGTGGGGAAATAATTGTACCACCAAATCTGGCGGAAATGAATGATGTAAAACAGAAGTTAATAAAGCATTTGTTTAAAAAAATAATAAAATAAAAAAAAGTAAAAATAGAAGAGGACCAACCACAAAAAAAAAAAAAATTGTTAGCTTCCATTTGCTCCAATCTAATTCTGAAGAAATTATTCTCTTCAGTGAGTTTTTTAAATTCCTTTTCCATCTGGCAAATTCAGCTTTTTAGGGTATGATTCTCCTCATTAGCTTTTTGGGCCTCTTTTGCCATTTGAGTTAGTTCATTTTTTAAGGTTTTGTTTTCTTCACTATTTTTGGGTCTCCTTTAGCATACTATTAACTCACTTTTCATGATTCAATGCAGCAATCCAGATCCCAAGCTGGCCAAAGCAAGAGTGTTTGCCCTCTGAATGGTCACTTGGTCTCCTTACAATCTGCCTGCCAGGGAATAGGAGGCAGCCAGGAAGTAGCAGCTGCAGCCACCATGCCTCTGCCACCTCTCACCCTGGAGGTAGAGGCCAGACCATGCTCTTCTGTCTCCTGGTTCCAACAGAGTTGCCCACTGATCTTTTACTTTCTCTTTGGTGTTTATGGGTTGAGAAGTCTGGAAACCACCACAGCTGCTGATGATTCATTCTCCTGAAGTGTGTGTGGCCAGTCTGTGCCACTCGTTGGGGATGCCCCACGTCCAGACCCATGTGGCTCATGCAACACTGTGCTCAGCTCCATGCATGGTGCAAAAGACCTTTACTGTTGGCCTGTCAGGCTTCCTTCACTGGGAGACTTGTGTCTCTCTGTCACTTTGTGGGTTCTGTATCTCTAAAATTTATTTAGAGTCATATTTTTCAGGTATTGGATGTGGCTGGTGTGGGAGCTCACAGACGTTTCTAACATCTTGGCTCCGCCCCACCAGTAGATTCTTTCAACACTTGTTTTGACCTCTGGTTCTGGGATATCAGGGCAATTTTCCTTCCTAATTTTTTGAAAGATGTCATCCAGATCTTTTTTTTTTTCATCTTAAGCTCTAGCAGTTTGTATTTTATGCTTTTTAGAAGATATCAAATTTTTATGAAGTTCTTTAAGGTTTGCAAAGTGTGTTACATGTTAAAATGTCTCATTTTATTCTGTTTACAGGTAATATTCTTTTTTTTCTATTAAACAAATGCTTTATTAACTTCTGTTTTACATCATTCATTTCTGCCAGATTTTGAGTTAAAATCATTTTCCCCCCATTATTCCCCTACCCAACCTCCCAGAATAGTAGTCCCACAAGATATCGCTTCCTCCAATCTGCTCTCTCCCATACCTTCTCCCATACCCACTTCAACTTTTCCATTAGAGGAAGGTGAATCTTTGTGACCCAATGCCTGCACATCTTATCTCCCAATTATAAGCAAGAGTATTAATAATAGTATTTATATATATTTGGAACATTTAATGTTAAGACCTCGACTTTCAGATCCATTTCCTTCTTCCCTTGTCACCCATTCCCTCTGGGGAGATAAGGAATTCAGTATATGTTGTACATGTCTAGCTATGCAAAACATTATCATAGTAGATATATTGTACAAGGCTGCTTACAATTCCCTCCCACTCATCCCACCCCCCACCTGGTCCATTCCCCACATGATCTTGTCCCTCTTCTATAGTGGGTACTTCCAACCACCCTTCCCCCCCAAGGATGCCCTCCCATACATCTTCCCTCCTCTCATCGCCCTTCCCCCTATTCTGCTGCAGGTTGAGATATCCCATTTAGCATGTATGTCATTCTCTCCCTGAACCAAATTCAATGAGAATGTGGTTTTGCCTTTTTGCCTTCCTATTCGTCCCCCTCTTACAACCACTTGCCCTTGCTTCTTCTACATGAGATAGTTTACCCTACCCTATCTGTCCCCATCGCCTCTTGCCACTTTCCTCTCTCACCTCATAATTTCATCCCTTGAGTATTCTCCCTTCCCAACAAATTCAACCTATGCCCTCTATCCATATATAACTGTAACCATATACACACACATTCACATATGTACTCATATGACCAAACACCCTTCTTCCATTATTTTCATAGTGAGGAAGATATCGTCAGTCACAGTTATTGCTTTTCCATATAGGAATGTAAATAGTTCAACTTTGATAAGTTCCTTTTGATTTCGTTTCCCTGATTACCTTCTCAGGCATCTCTTCCTTCTTGTGTCTGGATGTCAAATTTTCTATTCAACTCTGGTTTTTTCATCAAGAATGCTTGAAAGTCCTCTATTCCACTGAATGACCATAATTTCCCCTAAAACTAAATACTCAGTTTTGCTGGGTAGGTGACCCTTGACTTCATTCCCAGTTCTTTTGCCCTCTGGAATATCCTATTCCATGCCCTTCGATCCCTCAGTGTAGAAGCTGCCAGGTCCTGGGCTATTCTGATTGTGTTTCCACAATATTGAAATTGTTTCTTCCTGGCTGCGTGGAGTATTTTCTCCTTGATCTGGGGATACTGGAACCTGGCTATAATATTCCTAGCAGTTTTCTTTTTGGGATCTTTTTCAGGAGGTGATAGGTGGATTCTTTCAACCTCTATTTTGCCCTCTGGATCTAAAACATCAAGGCAGTTTTCCTTGAGAATTTCTTGAAGTGTGGTTTCTAGGTTCTTTCTTTGATCATGGCATTCAGGTAGTCCAATAATTTTTAAATTGTCTCTCCTGGATCTATTTTCCAGGTCAGTGGTTTTTCCCATAAGATATTTCACATTGCCTTCTAATCTTTCGTTTGTTTGGATCTGCTTAACAGCATCTTGATTTCTCATAAAGTCATTAGCTTCCATTTGCTCCAGTCTAACTCTGAAGGAATGAATCTCCTCAGTGAACTTTTGAGATTCTTTTTTCTGTCTGGCAAATTCGACTTTTTAAGGCATTCTTCTCCTCATTGGCCTTTTGGGCTTCCTTTGCCATTTGAGTTAGTCTATTTTTTAAGGTGTTTTCCTCAGTCAGGCTGTTGACCCTCATTTCGTACTTTTCCTGCATCCTTTTCATTTCTCTTTCCAATTTTTCCTCCACTTCTCTTATTTGATTTTTAAAGTCCTTCTTAAGGTCCTCTATGGCCTGCAACCCGCTCATGTTTTTCCCTGGGGCTTTTGGAGCAGGACTTCTGACCTCACAGTCCTTTTCCCGCTCTATGCCCCCAAAATAGGAGTCTAGGGTTGCATTTTTCTGTTTTCTTTGCCTTGGCATGTTGCCACTTAATTACTTGAGTTTTGGGCTTGTTGCCACACTATGGCTTTAAGTCCAGCTAGAGGAATTTTCGTCCCGAACATGTGGGGGGCAACTCCCATTTCTGGCAAGCTGTAATCTCACCCATGACTTCCACCCTAGAACACAATCCAGATCCAGGGAGGTTAAAGCAAGAGTGATTACCCCCCAAGACTGATTGCTGGATCTCCCTACAATTAATTGCAGGCCAGGAGCTGGAGCTGCGTCTGAAAACTACAAAATGGCATGTCTCCTCAGTGGCTTCTAGCCCCCAGGGGAGGAAGCTGACGCATTCCCCAAATATAGGTCCCAAAGTCCATAGGACACTAACCACTTACTTTGTCTTAGGCATGCCTATGTTGATAATTCTGGAGTCGCCACAGCTACTGGTGTTCTGGGGTTCCTCCAGCTGGCTGTTGGCCCTGGTGCCCTGGGGCTAAAACCTTGGCTCACGGGGACCTCAGCTCCAGCTCGGCTTTACTTCCCGCACTCTGCACGCTGCGCACTGCCAGCTCCCAGACCGCTGCGCTGGTCCTTCCTGCAGGACTGCTGGGCTGTACTCAGTGGGAGGTTAGCTTCTCTGTGTCATTCTGTGGGTGCTGGGGCTCCAGAAGTTGTTCAGAGTCCCCTTTTACATACTTTGGGGGGAATCTGGGGGCAGTGGCTTGAATGAGCTGTTTCTACTCCGCCATCTTGGCTCCGCCCCCCAGATCTTCTTTTTGGTTATGACTTTCAAGTAGCCCAATATTTTTGACCTTGTCTCTCCTGGATCTCTTTTCCAGGTTGTTTGTTTTGTTTTACTTTGTTTTTCTGATGAGGTATTTTACATTTCCTGGATTTTTTTTTCATACTTTTGAAATTGTTTGAATGTTTTTTGATGTTTCCTGGGGCCATTAGCTTCTACTAGACAAATTTTAACTTTTAAGGATTTTTTTTCCTGTTAACTTTTATAGTTCTTTTTTCATTTCACCAATTATACTTCTTAAAAAGTTGTCTTCAGGGGTGGCTAGGTGGCACAGTGAGTAGAGCATCAGCCCTGGAGTTAGAAGGACCTGACTTCAGATCCAGCTTCAGACACATAACACACACAAACAACAACCTAGCCGTGTTACCTTGGGCAAGTTACTTAACCCCAATTGCCCTCCAAAAAGAAAAAAAAAGTTGTCCTCTTTACTAGAGGTTTGTATCTCCTTTTTCACTTGGTCAATTCTACTTTTTAAGGTATTGTTTACCTTTTTCCAAATGATTGACTCATTTCTTTTTCAAAATTCTCTTGCATCACTCTAATTTTTCTTCTCAATTGTTTCTACCTTTCTTATATGATTTTAAGTTCTTTTTTGAGTTCTTCAGTAAGTTCTTTCTGGGTTTGAGACTACTTCCAATTTTTCTTTAAAGTCACACCCAAAGTTTTGCCATTGTCCTCATCTGATCTTCCCTGTCAGCATAATAACTTTCTATAGTCAGATTCTTTGTTGTTTTTTGCTCATTTTTTCAGCCTTTTTTCCTTTTTTTAAACTTTGAGCTCTGCTCATATAGTGGAAGGGCACTATATTAGATTTCTTGTGTTAGGGACTTTAGGCTATTTATCCAGTGCTACAATGATGTAAGAGGAAGGGCAGAAGAGGAAGGAGCTGAGAATATTAAAGAATGAGCACAAGCTGGAACCTAGCAGAGCTGAGAGGGAGAACACTTATGGTGTCAGCAGTTTGTCCATCTGTTCTGTGTTGATTTGTGTTTGTGTTACACTATCAGATAGAAGCACTCTGTGTTAATGTCACTTTGTCAGACGTGTCTGTTGACAGAGGATGTTGCTGTTGTTACAGAAGCCCTGGGACCTTTCTGCTGGTTTAGAAACCCTGAAAGAGAACTTTCCTGCTTTCTGTTTACAGACATCTTTAAGGAAGGTTTTTACTGACGTTTTCAGAGGTCCTAGAACTTTACTGATTATTTGTGTTTGGTTTCTCAGACAGAAGCCTTGTCTGTTGTTCTGTGTTAATTTCCCAGACAGAGTTGGTCTGTGTTGATTTCACAGGCAGAAAGTTAATTGATGATAGTACCAGCAATGTGTGTGAATATTGTTGTAACTCTGCAAAGTTTGATTGTGTAGATACTGTTCTGGCTCTGTTAAGCTTTGTCTTCCCTGAAACACTTTCCTCGAAGGGCTTGACATGTACTGGTCACAGTGATATTCAAGCAGGATCTGGAGCAAGAGCTGGAGCAGGAGCTGGGAGCTGCCTACCTATGAAACAGGTAATAGTTGGGTGAATTCAGTAAAGAGCTGGGGGCATGGAAGAAGAACCATAAAGTTTGAAAGTCAGTCTCCAGTCAAGATGAAAGGATCTTCACTTGCCAGCTGAGAGGTTAAGACAATGTTAACTAGGGGTAAAAGACCTTTGTACTCTGTAATTTTACCTCTTAAAGTTATTCACAACAACAGTCCTCAGGAGAGCTGCTTGTGCTTGTCTTTACAGTTTTCAGATTTTCCAAGGTGGTATGATCTAAGGAGAGGTTTGGTCATTGATCTCCTAATCTGTATGTGAGAGGCCACAAGGCACTCTTTTCCACCCTGAAGCTGTGTCCAGTATTTCCAATCCTGCTAGTTCTCCTTCTTGCCATGGGACTATGAACCAGGACAGAGTCTTACTCCCAGGTCCAGGAAAAATTTTCCTGTAACCTCTTTCTGACCAATTCTCTAACCCCTTTGCTTTCTGTAGACTGAGAGTTATGGAATTTATGACTACTGATGGACATGCCCCCAAGGTCTGTTTGTTTGCTGAACATGATCTGCCCTGGATTACTCTCTACACTTATCTCAATGAGACAGACCTTTCCTACCAAACTTGAAAACTTTCTTGGGCTAGAAAACTCTTCCATCCTGACCTGCTGTAGGTTCTACCATCCCATTCATTTTGAGGCATTAGTTTAATGTTATTTGCAGGGATATTTGGGAGAGCTCAGGCAAGTCCTTGTCTTTACTTCACTGTTTGCTTCACCCTTAGAAACAGAGATTTCACATTCACCTTAGACTTAAATTATTTACATAACTCACAAAATTTTTCAGGAAAAGTTGGTAAGGTCCAGATCTTTGGCCTATGCAAAGAAAGCATGCTATTCTTCAATCCTCAGGTAAAGGATATCTCTTCTGAGAACAATGTTAAGGAAATATTCTCTTATTGGGTAACTGGTATCTGAATCTAGAGCTAGGTAACTTTCAACCAGCAAAGAAGTTGTCAGGACAGGAAATGCCCTTTTGTTCAGTATTTCTAACTTCTGCTCTGTTCTCAAAACAATAAAAACAGTCAAGCAGAAGTAGTTTGGAACACAAGAACTAATACAGCCCAATCTAAGGCTTGCCTGGGCAGTTTCAGGTTGATTACAATTGCATATGTTTTTCTTACCATATGCCATTTTTCCTATAGATTACATGAATAAGAAATTATATCTTAATCATCTGCTGGTTCTCAGACTAGGAGTTAAAGGGAAATAAAATATTTAAAAATGGAGTAAGGTCCAGTGGGAGAGTAGACACATTAGTCTTTCCTCATATGTATCACATAAGCAGAAGGTTCTTCTACTAACCCTACCAGTCATCAATGCTCAGGAAGAAGCCGTCAGCAAACAAGAACAATTCATTCTCTCAGCAAGAACTTGTGTACATATTCAATTCCATGGAAGGTGCCCTTTGCTAACAAAACTCTACACAGGGCTAAAGGGGTTTATTTATGCAGAGCTATTAAGTATTGAAACTCTAACATAAGCCTTTCACTCTGAAGCCAATGATCTAGGGAATTCCCAAGGAGGAAAAGTTGGACAGAGGAGACTGGTGCATGTTTTATGTGAGTGTGTATGTGTTAGTATGTGTATACATACATACACACATACATATACATACATACACACATATACCATTGTTTATAATATCTTTAGACTTTTTTTTCATTGTTTTGTAACATCACTTGCTAAAACTATTTGCAGGTACAGTACACAATAGAAAAAGGCATTGACTTTCTAGGAATCAAGATGGCAGAGTAGAAACAGGACTTCCACGTGGCTCCAGCTTCCACCTTCCCCAATCCATGCAAAAGGGGACTCTGAACAAACTCTGGAGCTACAGAACCCACAGAGAAGCTGAACTCCTGCTGAGGACAGCCCAGCAGTACAGCAGGGAGTGGCTAGAAAAGCTCTCTGGGAGCGAAACTCAGCCCCAGGTAAGCCAGAGGTTTTAGCCCCAGGGTGGGCCTGACCAACACCTGGCTGAAGGGACTTCAGAACACCAGTAGCTGTGGCCATTTCCATAATTATCAACACATAGATGTCAAGGACAACGTGAGAGGTAAGTGCACTGTGGACTTTGGAGAGCAGTTTGGAGAGCAAGGGCTTTTGTCTTCAGGGCAAGAAGCCATTGAGATGCCTCAGCACAGCTTCAGCTCCTGGCCTGCAGACTGTAGGGGAACCAGGCAACCAGTCTGAGGGGTAATTGCTCTTACTTTAACCTTCTTGGATCTGGACTGCATTCTGGGTTGGGAGTCCTTGGATATGTGACCAGCTTGCCAGAGATGTGGAGGATACAGAGAGGGCACCCAACTAATACCTCTGGCAGTTGAGAAAACCCCAGTGTTTGGGAAGGAAGCTCCCTTGTCTGGTGGCAGAGTCCTACTGTGGCAAAAAGCCTAAAAGTCAAGTAATTGAGTGGCAATAAGCCCAAGCAAAGGAAGCAAAACAAACAGAAAAATCCAACATTAGACTCCTATTTTGGGAACAATAAGGGTCAAAGCATGGAATAGGAGGAAGACAGTGAGGTCAGAACTCCTGTACCAAAAGCTTCAAAGGAAGATACGAGCTGGTTAATGGCCATAGAGGACCTTAAGAAGCACATAAGAGAAGTGCAGGAAAAATTGGAAAGATAAATAAAAAATATGTAAGAAAAGTATAAAATGAGAGTCAACAGCCTGACTGAGGAAAATGACACCTTAAAAATGGAATAACTCAAATGGCAAAAGAGGCTCAAAAAAGGCGATGAGGAGAAGAATGCCTTAAAAAGCCAAATTTGCCGGATGGAAAAAGTATCTCAAAAGCTCACTGAGGACAATCTTTCCTTCGGATTTAGAATAGAGCAAACAGAAACTAGTGACTTTATGAGAAATCAAGATGCTGTTAAACAGATCCAAACAAATCAAAGAATAGAAGGCAATGTGAAATATCTCATGGGAAAAACCACTGACCTAGAAAATAGATCCAGGAGAGATAATTTAAAAATAATTAGACTACCTGAAAGCCATGATCAAAGAAAGAACCTAGAAATCATCCTCCAAGAAATTCTCAAGGAAAACTGCCCTGATGTTTTAGAACCAGAAGGCAAATAGATGTTGAAAGAATCCAGAAATCACCTACTGAAAAAGATCCCAAAAAGAAAACTCCTAGGAATATTATAGCCAGGTTCTGGAATTCCCAGAACAAGGAGAGAATATTACAAGCAGCCAGGAAGAAACAATTTTAATATTGTGGAAACACAGACAGGATAACACAGGATCTGGCAGCTTCTACACTGAGGGATTGAAGGGTTTGGAATATGATATTCCAGAGGTCAAAGGAGCATTAAAACCAAGAATCACTTAGCCAGCAAAACTGAGTATCATGTTTCAGGGGAAAATATGGTCATTCACTTGAATAGAGGACTTTCAAGCATTCTTGATGAAAAAACCTGAGTTGAATAGAAAATTTGACTTTCAAATACAAGAAGCAAGAGAAGCATGAGAAGGTAAACAGGGAAAAGGAATCCTAAGGAACTTATCAAAGTTGAACTATTTACATTCCTACATGGAAAAATGATAATTATAACTGATTAAACTTTTCTCAGTCTGGAAATAGTTGAAGGGAATAGATAGATAGATAGATAGATAGATAGATAGATAGATAGATAGATATAGATATAGTCTTTATCAGAGGGCATATCGAATATATATATATAGTCTTTATCAGAGGGCATATAGGCATATGAATACATATGTGAATGTGTGTGTGTGTGTGTGTGTATGTTTACAGGTATACATAGATAGAGGGCACAGGACAAATTTAATGGGAAATGGCACTTAAAAGGTGAAATCAAGAGGTGAGAGAAGAATATAATGAGAGGAGATGGGGAGAGACAGAATGGAGCAAACTATCTCATATAGAAAAGGCAAGGGAAAATGGGTACAATGGAGGGGAAGAACAGGAAGGCATAAGGGAATGGGTCAATCTTATAATCATTGAATTTGCCTCAAGGAGGGAATGACATACACACTAAATAGGGTATCTCACCCTACAGGAGAGTAGGGAGGCAGGGGATGAGAGGGGGGATTATGGAAGGGAAGGCAGGCTGGGGGGTGGGAAGTTGGAAGCACAGACTTTTGAAAAGGGAAAGGACAAAAGCAGAGAATAGAACAAGTGGGAGGTGGGAGGGAAATATAATCAGTCCTCTACAATATATCTACTACGGTAATGTTTTGCATTAGCTACCCATGTACAACCTATATTGAATTGCTTATCTTCCCAGTAAAGATGGATGACAAAGGAGGAAGGGAATGAATCTGGAATTCAAAGTTTTAAAACCAAATGTTTAAATATATATATACTATTATTAATCCTATTTTACATGAAATTGGGAAATAAGAGGAGGGGATATCCTGGGGTGTGCTATTTTGGGGAGGTGGGTAGGAGAAAAACAGGGGGAAATTTGTAACACAAAAACTGGCAGAAATAAATGAAGTAAACCAGAAGTTAATAAAGTGTTCTGAAATAAAAGAAAGAAAAGAAAGAGACACTGATATAAGAGGATCTAGATTCAAATCCTGTCAGAGTTATTACTAATTATGTTTTACTGAGTGAGTCACAATTTCCCTGGGTCTCAGTTTTCTCTCTTGTAAAATGAGGGGGTTGGGCTTGATGATCTCTAAGGTAACTTCCATATCTTGAACTGAGGGACTATGATTTTTTCCTTATATCTTTCTGAGGCGGAACAACCCTCTAAAAGATGGAAGAACTTGCCCTCTCATTTTGCTGAAATATAAATTTTGGATTCCCTTCTCTACACTAGTTATAAGCATTATAAGTGCATACAACTTGTCAGGGCTAAACTGACAGAGACTGATGAGATTAATGCCACTTTCCCCTGCATGAGCAATGTGACCTGTATTAAAGAGATGCTCTGAATACTTAGACACAGTGTGGAGAGAAGCCTGAGAATACTAAATTATCACCAGTCAATAAGCAGAAAGTAGACTAGTTTTGTTAAAAGAGAAAACGAGAAGATCTGTTAAATCTCTCTGACTCCTGTGCATTGCTCACAGAAATAAGTGTGCAATCTCCCACATAGGAGCATAAGATTAAATGCTGAGATGAACCCTAGTGTTTATCTATTTGAATTTACTCATTTTATAATAATAGAAATATGCAAGTTCTATCGTTTCCCGCACAGCACCTAACACAGTTCTTTCAAAGAGAAGGAAAAAAAAGAAGGTGCCGTCCACTATGTGCCATACACTATGATCAGCACTTTTACAAATGTTATCTCTTCATTTGATCCTCACAGAAACACTATGAGGTATTACTATTCCCACTTTACAATGGAGGAAACCAAGTTATATGACTGCCTAGGGTTACACAGTTAATAAGTATTTCAGAATTTATTTGAACTTAATTCTCCCTGATGCCAGGCCCAGAATTCTATCCACTGTACCACCAATTGCTTTCTTTTGACTTAGCAGGGCCTGAATAAACACTCATTGATGGGTTGTTGATTGAACCTGATATGTCATAATCCTAGTAATATTATCATGTGAGTTCTGATCTTAACAAAGCTACTGCACCAGTGGAATAACTTGAAGTTGTATTAACTGCAATCAGGCTTCAAGCCAAAATATATATTTTTTTTTATCCCTGCATCCCTCCTACATACTCCTCAATGCCTCTCTTAACAGCCCCCACATATATCATCTCATCAGTATTCTTTCAAAGTTGCCTGAGGGGCCTCAAGAGGAGAATTAAATGCTGGAATACTACCTAACAGTCACTATTTGTAGCCTGGAGTCTCACCCTTACCCCCATGAGCTGCACTTGAGTTTATGGAACTACTGGAATAAGCATAGCTTTGAGCTCTGATCAGTAGAATTCTCATGGAATCCTCAACATGGAATCCTCAATATATCTTGAGAATTCTGACTTCTTGGTACAGTAACTTGACAAAATTGATACATCCTTTTTATACCTTGGCTGCTCAGGGCAGTTTCCACTTTATAGCTGTTATGACTCTTTCAACTCTATACCACTGTTTTTATTCAATCCCTGCATTCAGTAATAAAGCTTCCCTGTAGTCTTATGTCCCTAAGTAATCTCCAATGAGTAACAGTTCCATATGTAATAGAATTCTGGATAATTAAAAGCTTCTACAGAAATCACCCATTAAGCAAAATAGTCCATGGAAAGCAGTGTTTAATTGAACCTGGCATTTCCTTGGTACAAGTACTGTGTCAATTGGTACAGATTATAATCCATTCATCCCTTTTAATTCTATGTAATTCTTGCCCATATCTGTCCACAGATATTCCACAGATGTGGAACTTTAGTTAATTTATCAGAGTAATATTCAGAATATCCATCAGTACTTTCTCATTCTTGACTTTCTTAACTAATCAGTTTAACTCTAATTTTGTGGAAGATTACTAATAGGCCATTTGCCACAGGATAATGATAGCAACCCATTAGATCACCAAAAATTATAGGGAAAATTCATCATTTTTTCCTACCTAGTGAAATTGATTTGGGCCTCTTCTTTACTGTGCAAAAAATGACAAATGAATGAATAGGAGAACTACATAAGGCACCTTGTGTCTTAGATGAATCATATTATCTTCTTTGGGGGAAAAAAACCCAGAAACAACTCACATGAAGCTCTATAAGGCTTTAAATGAGCAGTCAAGAATCAGTGATTACTTTCATAATCTGACATCTGGAAAAAAAATCCTAATATAGCAGCATTGTTGTAAATTACTTGCCCAAAAGGCCATGTGTTACTTGGAGCTTTTTCTCTCTAAGTCATTTATTCCAGTCTTACATCTTACTTAGCATTTTGGAAAGCATTTTTCATCCTAAAATGCTGTCAATGACTGAACACAGGAAAGCTTTATTGCAATATGGCAACAGTTGTCATAAATGTGCATTATTTACTGAAATCATAGCATTATACCTATGTTCCTATCCTTTATTTTGAAGTCGATTATGTGATCTGTATTCTCATAATAAATGCCCTCCTAAATATTAAAAAGTTTTTAGAAGTCTTTGAGGGAAATTGAATTTTGAGAGATAATTGAAAGTCCATTTGATTCATAATTTAACCTGTTCCACTTTCCTCCCTGTTCTGGAAAATGCATATATAATCAGAAGTAGTAAAAAAGAGAAAACCCTTCTCACATAATCTAACATTGTTTGAATTAGACCTCTGGGAGTTTGGATTGAGGTTCGTATTTTTTTAAATAGGAAGGAGTCTGGGGGAGAAGAGCACATCTAAAGGCAGTGGAATGTAATAGAAAGGTTATGCTAAGCATTCAGATGACTTAAATTGCATCGCTTTTTGCATGACCTTAGGCAATGGACTATTTTACCTCTGAAGACCTAATCTGTCTCCTGAGCCCCAATCCCATATTATCATCTTCCTATTTGACATTTCAAATCAGATGCCCAGCAAACATCTCAAAAACAACATACCTGGGGACAGCTAGGCGGCACAGTGAGTAGAGCACCGGCCCTGGAGTTAGAAGGACCTGAGTTTGGATTTGGCCTCAGACACTTAACACACATAAACTAAAACCTAGCTGTGTGACCTTGGGCAAGTTACTTAACCCCAATTGCTCTCCAAAAAGAAAAAAAAAAACATACCTAAAACAGAACACATTCTTAATCCCAAATCCCTACCCCAAAAGCAAGGTTGTTGATAGTGCTCCTAACCTTATGACTTCTTTTTAAATGCCATATCTTTTATTATAATAATACATATTTATATAATGAACTTTGACTATAAAGTGTGTTACAAGTATTATATGATTTAATCATGACAGCATCCCATCTTCTGCAAGAAGCTTTTCCCAATAACCTTTAATTCTCCTGTCTTCCGTCCATCGATTATCTTCAATTTATCTCATCTCTATGTTATTTATTTAGTTATTTATGTGTTTTCTCCCCCATTACATTGTGAGATTCTTGAAAGAAGGGACTCTTTTTTGTCTTTCTTCATATCTCCATCTCTTAGCATAATTTCTGGCACATACAGGCATATAATAATAGGCATATAATAAATATTTATTGATTGGTGATCATATTGAACTGTGTATATGACTTATAAATTGTCCTTGTGGATTCTAAGATTCAAGCTTTGTGTATTAATTTTTCTTTGTTTCCCCTGTGCCTAGCTCTATCTCCCTCACCTTGCTGGTGCTTTACAAATACTTGTTGAAATCAAGACAGCATGTTGTCATAGGAAAAGTTCTCTATTAGGAGTCAGAAAAGGACTAGGATCTAATCCTGCCTCTGATACTCAGTAGCTGGGTGACCCTGAGTAAGTGATTTAACCCCTATAAATGTCAGTTTCCTCTTTTATCTAATATGGATGATAAGAAAGATATTACCTATTTCACCCTGTTCTTAGGGTCAAATGTAAAGGCCACATAAATGTCAGTTACTTACATCATAATTCTGAATGGAAATGAATTACTCAATATGTGGTAACATCTGTCCTCAAGGCAACAACAAAACAAAGCAAAAAAGATTTACACACATGAAGCAACTGGAAAAGGAAGAAGGCACAATGTCTATATAACAAGAGTCAAGCAAAGTGTCTACATAATAAGAGTTAGGCAGACAGTTATTACAGAAGGTCAGAAAGGAGATTCTGATGGCATACATTTTTAGTTATCTCACATTTTAGTTATCCACTCAGGATACATTGTACAAGAGTTCTTACTGTAACACCTTTTGTCCCTATAGGGTAGAATATTTTGCTGAGTATGTGGGAGTAGATTTAATGTTTGACTGAGAGATTGCTAAGATATGATGCTGTATATCTGCACAAGGGAAAATGTATTTATTTAGATCAATCATTGGAGGCCTTTGAGAAAGGTGACCATGAGAGGTGGAGAGTAATTTTTTGAGTGACTATTAGGAGTTTTCAGACTTACATACACATAGGAAAATTCAGTCTCCAAAATGCTCATTAATTTCCAGAATTTACAAGTCTAGTTATTTCTAAGGATAGATTCACAACGGTGAGATTGTTCATGTTCTCCTTGGTTAAGATGAAAATGTGTCATTCCAGAAAGAAAACAAAAACAAAGATTCCTTTGCTCTCATATATTATTTATTGTGTTCTAATCTACATAACTTCCCTAATTTTGGTTTACTTTCCATTTTGATATTTTGTGTAATCACTATTGATAGAAAGCAATTAAAAATGATAGTAAGCTCAGTATTACCTTCCCCTGAAGAATGATCAGGCAAAGTGATGTTTATTTTTCTATAAGCAACATTTGAATTATGGTGGATAAATAGATTTCTGTTCATTACTCTTGTAGATTGGTGAAAAGAATGACCACTCCCCCTGCCACTGCTTCTCTTAAAGGCAAAAATCACATCTCCCATGCAATGTAGTGGGACAGATCATAGATAATCCATCTGAACATTTAAATAGGAGATATAGGTATACAGATATATTTACTCACATGTATTCTACATGATTCCCTCTTTGGTTTCTATTTTTCCAGGGACATAATTTTCATGTGGCTCTTTGAAGCTCAGGATGTATTCCTGCTATACATATCATGGAAAGAATTTGTTCAAAGAGAAATTGGCCCCATGCCCTTAACTCTTTTGGGACCTAATTGGAACCTAAGGAGCCAAAGAGCTTCAAATAATGCAAGGTACCTTCCATATCTTTAGAGTTGAACAGCTACCAATCTCTTTGTCTTAGGCAATGAGTTTGCATTCTTTTTCTTTTTCTTTTTTAGCACTCTCCCTCAGACTTTGTTTTGCTTCATGCTCCTACACTCTCTAATTTATATTACAGCAGGACATTTGCCATTGGGTTACTAGTGGAGCTTCTAAAAGTGTCAGTTGCAAGAGGAAAAGAAAACCTAATTCTTTGGGGCATCAATGACTTGGAACAGATGATACCTTTGTGCCATGGGCTCATCATGCAGTTCTAAGTGTCTAAATTTAGACGGGAAAAATCTTATACTTTGGGTTTTATGTAAATTAAGACCTTTCTCATAGTAGTAATCCTGATTATCTCTAACCTGCTTCTAGAGACACTCAAGCAAGGCCTTGATTCTTACCTCTAAGAAACTTTAGGGGCCACAGACCTCCTCACTTCCCACCTTTGGAACTGACTCTTTTCATTATCACTAGTCTTTAGGACAGAGTATAAAACCTAACTTCTTCAACTGATCCATTTTTAGAAGGACATGTGATGAGAGATATATGGAAATGTGGACAAATTAATTTGTTTCCAACTATTCTATTGTTTTTGCTTTCTAGCCTTGTATTGTATGATGCTGCATTTATTTGATTATTTTAAAGCTTCATGTCCCTTTAGATGATGAGATTTGCATGTTTTACTTGTCTAAAGCATCAGAAAAGCAGACAATGAATTTGAACGATTTTCAAATACCACTCAGAAAGGCCTTTTGAAAAGAAAATCCTGACACTCTGTAATGTTGTGGGGATATGTTTTCCTTTGCACTGCTAAAATTCTTCAAATCTATCTAGAAAATAATTTGGGAATTCTTACATGCTAATAGTGTGAGTCTCTCAGTGCTTAGTCCTGGCCCTCCTTCCTTTCTGCCTCTATTATGTTATATTTGGTGATCTCATCACCTCCCATGAATTCAATTATCCTCTCTATTCTGATGATTCTCAGGATTATATATCCAACCTGATCTTCTTTTCTGACCTCTATACTCCTGTCTCCAATTGTCAGTTAGACATTTTGAACTGGATATGTCATGGACTCTTGAACTCAAAATATCTAAAGCTGAAATTCTCATCTTCTCCTCTCCCCCACACACTCCCTTCTTCCTATTCTTTTTTCTTACTCAATCAGTTAATAAACAATTATTAAGCACCTACTATGTGTCAGGAACTTTGTTCACAATTAGAGTTCTATTACTGTGAAGAGTACCACAATTCTCTCAAGTCTCCCAGTTTTGCAGTCAAGCTGTTACCATCAACTAACTCAGGCTCTTCACTCCGCATATGCTATGTTGCCAATTCCTTTTGACTCTATCTTCATAACTTCTACGATGTGCTTCTTTTTCTTCTGACCCTGACAACTCCCTAGAGTAGGCCATCATACCTCATTCCTCAACTAGTACAATAGCTTTCTGACTGCTCTCTCTACCTCTTGTCTTTTCCCACTCTAGTCCATCTACCAATCAGATGTCCAACCAAACGTCCTAAAGTCTGACAATGCCCCCTGCCTCTTTACAAAAACTTCAATGGACCTTGATCACTTCCAGGATGAAAAATAAAATACTGTCTATGGTATTAAAAGTCTTTTGTGATCTGCCTCCTGCTTTTACAACATTATTAAACCTTAGTCACCTAATTAACTGAACCTAAATTTGGCCATTTTGGTTGAATGAGTATTTGGGTGGATAAAGCAAAGGTATGTAGAATGAATTGATATGATCATATTATTGAATCTGAGAGATGAGGTAGACTGAGCCAAGGGTGGAGAACCCATGGCCTTGAGGTCACATGTGGCTTTCTAGGTCCTTGGGTGCAGCCTTTTGACTGAGTCCAAGTTTTGCAGAACAAATCCTTTTATCAGGGGGACTTATTTTGTGAAGTTTGGATTCAGTGAAAGGGTCACACTTAAGGACCTAGAGGGCCACATGTGGCCTTGAGGCCACAGGTTCCCCACTCCTGTGAGCAATGATCTTAGGCAACCACTTTACTTAGCAAAAGTGGAAAGGTAGAGTCCAAGACAGGAAGTAATTTGAACGACATTACAAGGTTAATCACTGGCAAAAGAAGAAATAAAACCAAGGTCTCTTTTTGCACTCACCTCAAACTGATAAATTTTGCTTAATAGTTATGAAGTGAATATCTATCATGTACCCATTTCTGTATCAAGGGATAGCAAGGAAGCACAAAACATGGTAGTACAGGGGTTTTATTCTCTCATTAAAATATTACAATTAAATTATCTTTTGTACTCAGTGAAGAATTTGTAACACTTGTCTTCACATAATTAAGTTTTCCTCATTGGGACTTCCATTTTTCAAGGGCAAGCATACGTTAAATTTGCAGAGACATAAGCAGAAGAGTTTTCTAGTTTGATAAGTCAACAAGTCCAGCAGAACTGTAAGGGAGGTATATTTTGCAAGCAGCATTGATGGGAAAAGAAAAGATCTCTTTAATCCCTGTCCCTTTCTTATCTATTCAATGAAAATATTACTACTTTCTTTTCCAAAATCTTTTCATTGACCCTTTCCCCCCCCCCAAAAAAAAAGCCAGAAACACAATAATCTAGTTCAATTCTAATTCTTCCATAAAATCTTTCTTGTAAACTCCTGACCACCAAAATCTCTTTTTTTACCTTCTATAATAACTACTACTGCATATCACTTGTTAGACATTCTGCCTAACTCTTATTATACAGACATTAAGTGCTTATGATGTGCCAGGCACTATGGTATAGTAAAGTACAAAACAGGGAGTTAAACTATTAGGAACAATCAAAGTGTGGAGGACTTGTATGCCAGACACAATACTAAGTACCTTATCTTTCAAGAAATGATGAGCCATCACCAATAGAATGCAAATTTTTAAGATCAGTGGCTATTTATTTTTATTTTCGTGTAACAGTATTTTATACATACTAGGCCATTAATATTATTTTATTGACTGATTGACCAAAAGGGGTTTTTTTGCCTTTTTTTGGGAGGGCAATCAGGGTTAAGTGACTTGCCCAAGGTCACATGGCTAGTAAGTGTTAAGTGTCTGAGCATGGATTTGAACTCAGGTCCTCCTGACTCCAGGGCCAGTGCTCTATTCATTGTGTCACCTAGCTGCCACCTGACCAAAAGTTTTGAAGCACAGGTCAAAAGTGGCTCTTTAGGAAAAATAATCTTGTGGAATTTGAAATTAATTAGAGGGACTAGAGACAGGAAGTTGATAGACTAGTTAGGATGCTCTTGCAATGAACCAGGCATTGAACCATTGAACTGTAGCTTTTAGATTAGGACAGACTAGGGATAATCTAGCCTACATTTCTTTTTATTTTAGGCATAAAGATACAGAGGTACATGGGCAGTAAGGGCACCAAGTGGTAGAGTTGTGAGTAGCATTCAGATCTTCTCTTGCTAGCTTGCTTTCCCTTATGCTATGGCTTCCTGCATAATTCGGAGGAGTTTTATGGGAATCAATTAAGCAATATATAGAAAAGCACTTTGAAAAGTACAGGCTGCACCAATATAAAACATTCTGGAGTTATAGACATTTCTACCTTTCACTTTCCACACCACTTTGATAACCCCATTGACCTACCGTAGCCTTCTGACAGTGGTAACAAACTATATCTATAACTAAATCCCCATAAGAATAACTTCCTTTTTTCTCTCCCTAGACAGGCACTTAAACAGGAAATTATTTCTTTTTGTTTTTGCTGAGTGGAGATCTGCTTCTTCTGGAGAGATGCCTGGTAAATTCTGAATATCTTAGGTTTCCTTGACATTATAATACATGATGCAAATAATAGAGCCATTAAAAAAGAGTGGGGTACTTAGAACAACCACTCACAAAACTTGGGATTAGAAAGGCTTGAAATACGAACAGGAAACATCAACTCAAATGTATCCTTCACTCCAGCAGAGTGAAAATGGGGGAGTTGAGGGCTAGAGCACTTGGTTAACATATGATATTACATTACAGAGACAATTTGGAGGTTAACGCAACAAGCGGTGTTTCAGCACTTAATGTGGCAAGATTAAGAATTCTAATGTGATATTTCTCATTTCTCAATGTATCATGAAAAATCTCAGAGACCCATTACAACTGTAGCCTGAGGCAGCTGAAAGAGCCATTTCATCAGGCTAAAACCTCTCTATTGAGGTCATCATGTAAACAGTTAATGAAGCAGAAACTCTCTGGGGATTCATTGACTGAGCATATTTAGATGGATTCTTTAGAAACATTCAATCGTCAGTAAGGAAATTACTTCAATGATGCTTTTAAGAAACTGTGGACATTCTACCCTCCCTGCACTCAATGGAGTGTTCATAATTAATTTCTTATTTTCTGAGCCCATGTAACAGTTGGCTATAACTTTTTATTATAAGCATAAAAAGTTAAAGCCAGAGGTCACATACTATATAAACTATCTGGGACAATGGAAATAGAAAATACAATTTGATAGCATGATAAAGGCTATCTGGTATAGCCCCAGATTTTCAGTGTATTTATCTCACTGAATTCTTCCATTGACTTTTAATTAATAATCATCACAGTTCTATAAGAGGACCATGCTTCAAATGTCTGTGAGTTTAGAATGTAAGGTCCATGAAGATAGATGTTTTTGTCTGTGTGTGTGTGTGTGTGTGTGTGTGTGTGTGTGTTTATTTAACTTTGTATCCTCATGGACTTAGTAGGGACTTAGAAAAATGCTTCTTGGCTCGGATTATTTGTGTACATACTGCATCCCCCAGTAGAATGTAAGCTCCTTTAGGGAAACAACTGTCTCATTCTCTCTTAATAGAACCAAACCTAGCAGAGTTCCTGAAAATAGTAGCTTCTTAATAGATATTTCTTTGATTCAGTTAATCAATCAACATTTATTGTCTCACTTAACCCTGTTTGCCTTAGTTTCCTCATCTGTACAATGAGCCAGAGAAGAAAATGGTAAACCACTCCAATATCTTTGCCAGAAATACTCCAGATGGGATCACAAAGAGTTGGACATGACTGAAATAACTCAGCAGCAGCAGCAGCAGCAGCAGCAGCAACAACATAATATTCTCAGTACTGGGCACCAAGCATACAATGAAAAAAGACAGTTTCTGCCCTCAAGGACTAAACTGAATCCCCATCATCTTTACCTCCTTCATCATTCTTTAGTAAATAGTCTGCATATAGAAGAGGAAATTAAACAAAATATATTGATGGTAGAAATTATAGAACTTTCTTCTTCCTCTTATCTTCAATATGATTATTTCTGTTACATTTCTTCTTTCTTGTGTGACATTAGCCAAATTAGTATATGGCTTCAACATTTACAAAAACCTTTGCATAAATTTGTTCCTCAGAACTACTCAATTTAATTAAATTAATATTTCTTAAATACCTACTATGTTCCAGGCACTGTGAAAAAGATATAAATAAGGTAGATATAGTCCCTACCCTCAATTAGCTTACAACACATAAAAGGAAGTCGAAAAAAGTATGAGGGGAAATGCAAGTCTGAACCCTGAAAGTTCCTTTCCTGGATTTGGGTCTGAGCAAACATTGATTACTACATGTAGCCCCTATCAGCCAGCTTCAAAGATCTGCTTGCCTAAAGTGACAGAAATTCAGGCCTCCCTTTGGTCAGGGATTCCTGCCCTAATTATTCCTCGGCAGGAGTGGAAACTAAGACCCTGCTCTCTTCCTGAAATTTGAACTGCCCTGCTACTGCTTGATCTGAGTTTCCTCCCCTTGCTGCTAGTCTATGGCTATTTCTTGCCCCTTTTTAGTCCACCCTAAATCTGTAATAAAGTACTTGCAAAGTAGAAATGGACAGAGACCTGCATCAAGCTAGCAATCTGATATGGGTATGAGACATCATATTTTATGAGAATGATTTGAAATGGACATTGGGATGAGAAGACTCTGTTTTGGTACCACGAAATACCTCTTGAAATTTTTTTTTTAAACAAATGCTTTATTAACTTCTGTTTTACATCATTCATTTCCGCCAGATTTTGAGTTACAATCATTTTCCCCCCATTATTCCCCTACCCAACCTCCCAGAATAGTAGTCCCACAAGATATCACTTCCTCCAATCTGCTTCTCCCATACTTTCTCCCATACCCCCATCGACTTTTCCATTAGAGGAAGGTGAATCTTTGTGTCCCAATGCCTGCACATCTTATCTCCCTATTACAAGCGAAAGAGTATTACTAATAGTATTTATATATATTTGAAACATTTAATGTTACGACCTCGAATTTCAGATCCATTTCCTTCCTCCCTTGTCACCCATTCCTTCTTGGGAGATAAGTAATTCAGTATATGTTGTACATGTCTAGCTATGCAAAACATTATCATAGTAGATATATTGTACAAGGCTGCTTATAATTCCCTCCCACTCATCCCACCCCCCACCTGGTCCATTCCCTACATGATCCTGTCCCTCTTCTATAGTGGGTACTTCCAACCTCCCCTCCCCCCAAGGATGCCCTCCCATCCATCATCCCTCCTCTCATCCCCCTTCCCCCTATCCTGCTGCAGGTTGAGATATCCCATTTAGTATGTATGTCATTTCTCCCTGAACCAAATTCAATGGGAATGTGGTTTTGCCTTTTTAGCCTTCCTTATTCTCCCCCTCCTTTGCAACCACTTCCCCTGCTTCTTCTACATGGGATAGTTTACCCTACCCTGTCTCTCCCCATCTCCTCTTGCCACTTTCCTCTCTCACCTCATAATTTCATCCCTTGAGTATTCTCCCTTCCCAACAAATTCAACCTATGCCCTCTATCCATATAACTGTAACCATATACACACACATTCATATGTATTCATATGACCACACCCCCTTCTTCCATTATTTTCATAGTGAGAAAGATATCATCAGTCACAGTTATTGCTTTTCCATATAGGAATGTAAATAGTTCAACTTTGATAAGTTCCTTTTGATTTCTTTTCCCTGATTACCTTCTCAGGCATCTCTTCCTTCTTGTGTCTGGATGTCAAATTTTCTATTCAACTCTGGTTTTTTCCTCAAGAATGCTTGAAAGTCCTCTATTCCACTGAATGACCATATTTTCCCCTGAAACAAAATACTCAGTTTTGCTGGGTAGGTGACCCTTGGGTTCATTCCCAGTTCTTTTGCCCTCTGGAATATCATATTCCATGCCCTTCAATCCCTCAGTGTAGAAGCTGCCAGGTCCTGGGCTATTCTGATTGTGTTTCCACAATATTGAAATTGTTTCTTCCTGGCTGCTTGTAGTATTTTCTCCTTGATCTGGGGATTCTGGAACCTGGCTATAATATTCCTGGGAGTTTTCTTTTTGGGATCTTTTTCAGGAGGTGATCGGTGGATTCTTTCAACCTCTATTTTGCCCTCTGGATCTAAAACATCAGGGCAGTTTTCCTTGAGAATTTCTTGAAGGGTGATTTCTAGGTTCTTTCCTTGATCATGGCTTTCAGGTAGTCCAATAATTTTTAAATTGTCTCTCCTGGATCTATTCTCCAGGTCAGTGGTTTTTCCCATGAGATATTTCACATTGCCTTCTAATCTTTCGTTTGTTTGGATCTGCTTAACAGCATCTTGATTTCTCATAAAGTCATTAGCTTCCATTTGCTCCAGTCTAACTCTGAAGGAATGAATCTCCTCAGTGAACTTTTGAGATTCTTTTTCCATCTGGCAAATTCGACTTTTTAAGGCATTCTTCTCCTCATTGCCCTTTTGGGCCTCCTTTGCCATTTGAGCTAGTCTATTTTTTAAGGTGTTGTTTTCCTCAGTCAGGCTGTTGACCCTCATTTCATACTTTTCCTGCATCCTTCTCATTTCTCTTTCTAATTTTTCCTCCACTTCTCTTATTTGATTTTTAAAGTCCTTCTTAAGGTCCTCTATGGCCTGCAACCCGCTCATGTTTTCCCCTGGGGCTTTTGGAGTAGGACTTCTGACCTCACAGTCCTTTTCCCGCTCTATGCCCCCAAAATAGGAGTCTAGGGTTGCATTTTTCTGTTTCCTTTGCCTTGGCATGTTGCCACTTAATTGCTTGACTTTTGGGCTTGTTGCCACACTATGGCTTTAAGGCCAGCTAGAGGAATTTTCGTCCCGAATGTGTGGGGGGCAACTTCCGTTTCTGGCAAGCTGTAAACCCACCCACAACTTCCACCCTAGATCACAATCCAGATCCAGGGAGGTTAAAGCAAGAGCGATTACCCCCCAAGACTGATCGCTGGATCTCCCCACGATTTGTAGGCTGGGAGCCGGAAATGCCTATGAAAACTACACAATGGCGTGTCTCCTCAGCAGCTTCTAGCCCCCAGGGGAGGGAGCTGACGCATTCCCCAAATACAGGCCCCAAAGACCATAGGACACTAACCTCTTACTTTGTCCTAGGCATGTCTATGTTGATAATTCTGGAGTCGCCACAGCTCCTGGTGTTCTGGGGTTCCTCCAGCCGGCTGCTGGCCCTGCCGCCCTGGAGCTAAAACCTCGGCTCACGCGGACCTGGGCTCGGCTCCTGCGCTCTGCGCGTTGTGCGCTGCCGGCTCCCAGACCGCTGCGCTGGTCCTTCCTGCAGGGCTGCTGGGCTGTCCTCAGCGGGAGGTTAGCTTCTCTGTGTCGTTCTGTGGGTGCTGGGGCTCCAGAAGTTGTTCACAGTCCTTTTTTACATAGTTTGTGGGGAATCTGGGGGCAGAGAGGCTTGGAAGAGCTGTTTCTACTCCGCCATCTTGGCTCCGCACCCCCTCTTGAAATTTTTAATGTTGATTCCTTGGAACTAATTTCTACTATAAGTGACAGTAAGTATAACTTGCAGCAAGCTATAAGTTATAGTTATGTTGTTGATATAAGCATATTTTCTTTCAGTAAACTCTTCTAAAATTGTGACTTGTTTACTTAATAAGTGGGGATCTCCTAACAACTTTCTAATCCACTGAATAGCAATATTTTCCCCAGTCTCTAGGTGGGAACTTAGAACAAGAGAATTGAGATCACACACTATTCTTCATTATCATCATGGAATCTTGGGAAAGCCAACTCACCCTGTCAACCAGAATACTCTCTTCACTACCTCCCACTTTTACCAATTTCTCTTGGATCACACATATGCTATCTGGATCCTTTCTGACATAGACATTCCTAGCCTGTACTGATACAATACTATTAATGTCTGAAAATCATATAGCGCTTTAAAATTTGAAAGTGACATTACTTGCTTAAATTAATTTGACTTATCCAAAAATCTTGAGGGCAACATTTCAAGTTTATGTCCTTATTCTTACCTTAGATTCAGAAGGAAGGGACACTGAAAGATGGAAGTGACCTTAGGAGTCATCTAATATAATGTTATCCTTGGACACTTAAGGAAATTGAGGCCCAGAGAGGTGGAATGAATAGCCCCAAATCATACCAGGGTAGAAAGTATTAAAGTCAAGTCCTGTCTCTATATACAATACTCTTTCCACTATATTGCATTGCTTCTCTGTCACTAACTTGCCATTACTACTGCCATCATCCTGGCTTAGTCCCTTATATTTCTGTAAGGTGAACTCCACATGTGGAGAAATTGAAGTGTTGCAAGGTGCTGTTTCCTCACATGTAGTTATGGGGAAGGGTTTGTAGCAGCAGGTTATATTTATTTCTGAAGGTCAGATAAACTAAATGAGGAGAAGCTCATAATTAGAAGGCTGTCCATCAAGGGACAAATTATTTTTAATGTAGAAACCCATGAAGAATATCCAGTGAGACAGGGAAGGCTTGTTATCTGTATTGGGAAAGGGATAATGTCATATACATCATGAAATACTAAAGTATTAGTTTTATGATAAAAATATTGCTTTCTTGTCTTAAGTAGAATTTTAATGGTTTCTGTTTGTTTTCAGTGGTCATTTAAAATGCCATCTCATGGATCTTGTCCAATGTTGGGAGGGGATAATAAGAGAGCAGGACCAGAACCAGATGTGGGTTATGGCTGAAGCAGATTCAGCGTTTGGTAGAGAACAAAATTTCTCATCTAAAAAGTATAACAGTAAAGTATCCATTTTGATAGAATTCTTGTGGATGGAGAAGAAGTGAAATTGAAAAAGACCATTGGCTAAGAAAAGTATCTGGGAGGGAAACAGGGTCTAAACCAGATATTCATAAGATTTTAAGACAGAGAAAGGTAAGATTAGGGTTTTTTAGACTATAAAGTTTAATACTGAGATATAAATAGGAAATTAGCATACAAAATACCACACAGGTAGTGACAGGTTTAAGGTTGTCCATATGCTAGCCTTCTAACACGTCCAAATCTAACCAGCTAGAGAACTACTATTCTTCATAATCATCATGGAATCTTGGGGAAGCCAATTCACCCTGTCAACCAAAATACTCCCTTCACCACCTCCTACCTTTGCCAATCTCTCTAGCATTCAAAGATTTTAGATAATATCTTTCTATTCTGTACTTTTAATACCCTGGTGCCTAGTAACCATACATGCTATTAAGTACAAATTGAATCTGGCACAGAAAGGCAAAATAAATTAATGGGTTCAAAAATGTTCTTCCATGCCTTCAAAGCACCATTGGCTATCCTAGAGAATCCAAGTTCTGTACTCTGCTGAAGCCTTAGAACTGGTCTTTGTTCAAAGATTTGGACAAATAGTAATAAATGTTGATTGCCCTTATCTGATCGTAATTTGTATCAATCTACACTACAAGTGTAATAAACATCAGAGTAACCACCACATAACAACAACAAAAGCAGCCTCAAATCAAACTCAATATCCCATAAATGTGTCACTGTTGGAGCTCTAGAGATTGACTGCAGACTTGTAACACAATAAGGTCTGAGAAATTACCATGAAAATGTTTTCTTTCAATCAATTGTAATTGGTATTCTTCAAGTGAGGGGAAGAAAATAAAGGGGATGATATCTTTCGATTTGTTGGCTTTTATTTGGAATTGCACCAAATCACAAGTAACCATAGGGCACATTGACATTTTTCTCAGTTGAGTTGTAACCTTTTCCTCCTCTTCTTTCCTCTCAGATTTGTAAACAAAGTGGCCTCAGTCAGAACATTTTTAAAGTTGGCCTATGTCCAAATTCCTAATGCTGAAATCCAAGGTCCTCTCTACTTTGACCACCATTTATCTTTCCATCTTTGTCCCCCACTGTTCCCTAATACAAACTCTCAACTCTGGGCAGGAATTTCTTTTCTGCCCCATCCTTATGCCAAACTCATCCCTACCTTTCCTTTTGTTTTTCCAATGTCTGGAATGTTCTCCCTTCCTCTTTACTTATTCAACTCTCTTTTTTTTTAAGGTTTGAGTTGTACTTTCTCCTTGAAGCTATACCTCTATGCCTTTAACCCTACTGACAGTTACGGGATCAAAGAAGAAGGTAGTTTGGAAGGAAATAAAGATTTTTAAATAGGAGAAATGAAAAGTGAACATGTTCTAGCTGGGAGAGTTAAGAGACTAAAGGTAGAAAATGGAAAATAATCAGTCATCCAGTTCATACAGAACATATAGAGTATGTGAGGGGAGGTAGAATGAAGAAATTAGCCTAGAAAAGCAGTCTGAAGTCTCTTTGAGCTCTAGTTCTCTGTCACTACCTACTGATAGGATATTTCAAACTAAATGTCTCATGAGCATAACCAATTCAATATATTCAAAACAGAACCCATCCTCTTTTCCCTTAAACCTTTCCCTCCTGTGAATTTCATTACTTGACTCCTCACTCTTTTTTATACCACATATCTAATATATCACCAAGTCATAAAGGTTTACATTTATGGAATCTCTCATGTATGTTGCATTCTCTTTACTAATATACCCACTGACCTAGCTAATATCCTATTCATCTTTTTTTTTTTTAAAGCAATTGGGGTTAAGTAACTTGCTCAAGGTTACACGGCTAGTCATTATTTATGCGTGGGTGCTCATTTTCTGAGGCCGGATCTGATCTCGGGTCATCCAAACTCCGAGGCCGGCGCTCTTACTCACTGCGCCACCTAGCCGCCCCTTTAGGGCAATTGGGGTTAAGTAACTTGCCCAAGGTTACACGGCTAGGTTTTTGTTTGTATGGATTAAGTGTCGGAGGCCGGCTCCGAACTCAGGTCCTTCTGATTCCAGGGCAGGAGCTCTATTCACTGCGCCACCTAGCCGCCCCTAATCCTATTCATCTTTAATCTAGACTGTTGTAAAATCTTATAGTTCTTTCCTATCTCCCTTTCCCCCCTCCAGTCCATATTCTACACAAGTGCCAAAATATTTTTCCTAAAATGTAGATATGGATATGTCAAAAATTTCCCTACTTGATAAAATCCAGAGGTTCTCTATTGCCTCAGATCAAATGAAAATTCATTTGAAGATTTTTATATCATGGTGCCTCCCTAGCTTTCTAATGGCACTAAAATCTAATCCTCTCTATGCAAGGGAAGGGGAAATAAGCATTTAGTACAAAACTCTAAGATTTAACCATATTGGGTTAACCCAATCTCCCATCCATGTTTCTTTTATTCTGGCTTCCCTATCTTCCTGGAATATTTTCCCTCCTTACCTCTAACTCTTACAAACCTTGGCCTCATCTGAGATAAAAACCCATTTTCTACAGGAGGCATTTCCTTCTTCTCCATCACATCCCATTGTTAGACAATACCCTCTGTAAAGTAACATTTCATCTATCTCGTTTGTACCCTTTAGTGCACACCTTTTCTGTACTATTTTGTGCATATAGTATCTCTCCTATTAAAATACATGCTCCTTTATGGTAGAGGCTGTTTCATTTTTTTTTTTTTTGGTGTCCTCGGTGCTTAGAATACTGCCTGGCAAATGGTAAGGACTTAATAAATGCTTGCTGATTGACTGATTGATTGATCCTGGAGAACCCTGAATGTTAGTCTAAGGAGAAAATGTTTTATCCTATAGACAACAAACTTAAAGATTATTATGCAAGGGAATTACACAGTAAAACTTTATGAAAAAGGAAGATTATATTGATGCTTTCTTCAGGAGAAAAGTTATAGAGGAGAGAAGGCAGAAAAATCTTTATCAGACTATTTGTATCCAGACCCATGAAAATGTTGATACATGGCCATGAGGAGAGAGTGTGGATAGAAAGCTATCACAAAACAAGTTCTGATTCAGGCAAATATCTTGCCTGACCCAAATTACTTAAAAGTTTTTCCTGTTTATTTTTCGTTTTACACATCTTACTCATGATGATTTCCCAGCTGTGAACCACTTCTATGAACTTCACCATGGCGTCTACCCCACCTTTGGGAACTATTTCCCTTATTAATACTGGTTTTCCCAATCTCCAATTGGATCTTGCCTTCTTTCCCGGAGTGTTTCTTGTTCTCTCAGGCATTATAATTGTCCTCAACACTGGAAAGCTTCAACCTCATTTACCCACAGGTTTTGGAAATACAGCATGGATGGACTCACTTAAGTAGTGTGAATCACTAAGGGAGGTCCCTAAAAGTGGTAAAGGGAGAAAAACCAGGCAGCTGAGGCATCATGGTTAGGCCAATATAATAAAAGACTACAGTAAGATGTTTTACCAAAAAGGAAGAAAACAGTTTCTGGCAAGTCTAGTTGCTAAAAAAAGATGATGATCCATAAAGGAAGGTCATGATTATCAAAGAGGTCTGACAGCAAAGAGGATCCCAAGACATAAAGACAGAAGTGGTCTTGAGGAACTTCTAGGTCAATCTCATCTTTATATATGGAAAAAAATGGAGATTCAGGGATTTGCAGTACTTGCCCAAGATCAAGTAACCAAGAGTAACAAAGGCAAATTCAAAGTCAAGTTCTATGATTATAAATCCAGTGTTGTTTGCATAAGTAAAGAAAGACATTATGTGACATTTTCTATGCAAAGTCTAACAATGTGGTTTAGCAAAGACTTTATGATAACCCTCAATAAGTAATGGAAACTGACATTAGTCTAAAAGGCTAGTTTCACTTTTTATGTAAACCAAATGTATTAAGAAATTTTCCCTCCCCCTTAAGTCACCCAACTCAACCCTAGGCTCCCATTCAAGTGTGAACTGTTGGATTTTTAAACCAATTTAGGAGAGAAACAATCACAAAGTGTATGGAGAACTCATAAACCAAGTGGGCATTTTCGTCTAAAATATATAATCCCCTCATGTGGTTAATGATAAACATTAGCTTAAAAATTAGGATAAAGTTTCACAAAAAAGAAATTAGGACTTTGTCAGACCCTTTATAACAGCTGTGTTCTCCACAGCATACTTTAGTAAAATTCCAGCCATAGAATAATTTGTGGGCAATGGACTAGAAGAAACCAAGTTTCTAATCCTGAAACTATCTCTAAGTACCTGTGTGACTTTGGGCCATTTAAGAGCCCAGGCCTCAGTTTTCTTGTGTACAAAATAAGTCAATGAATATATAGTTTTTAAAAGCCCTTCTGGATTTAAAATAACATGGTAACTATATGGTACAATGAATAGAATGCTGGACTTGGAGTCAGTAAAAATACATTCAAATCATGTCTCAAACACTTACTAGCTATGTGACACTGGGTAAATCATTTAACTACTGTTAACCTCAGTTTCATCGTATGTAAAATGGGAAAAAATAATGTCTAATATGAAAGTATTTGCAGATCCTATTCTGGACTATATGCTGTCATGGGGGGTAGGAGGAGGGAGGGAAAGGAAATTTGAAAATCAAGGAACTATAGAATTGAATCTTGTTAACTAAAACTAAACTAATAAATTAATAAAAAAAAATAAAATAAAATGGGAAAAAATAATAGCATCTACCTCACATGGTTGTTGTGAAGATACAATGGGATACTTGCACTGTTTACCAAATCTTAAAGTGCTTTACACATTTTAGCCATTATTACTGTTCTAACTAAATGGCAATCTGGGGTCCAAAAAGAGTTACAACTGGTTTCAAGGATAATTAATTTAACAATGCTGGGATCCATGAGCTATTCAGTACCAGTTGTAATTGATAAGGTTAAGTTAGATTTTACTTTTTTTTGAAGTCTTGCATACTATTTTTTATTGACAAAATCAATTTTATCTTATCAAAGTTAAGACATTTAGTAATTCTAACAACTGATGAAAATGATTGACATACTATCCAAACTTATGTGGCATAGAATTTTAAAGTTTTGGTAACTACTTTCATATGTGTTATTTTGTTTTATATCCCCAGTATCTTTTTTATTAATTTATTAGTTTAGTTTTAGTTAACAAGATTCAATGCCATAGTTCCTTGATTTTCAAATTTTCTTTACCTCCCTCCCCCCATGACAGCATATAGTGCAATATAGGATCTGCAGATACATTCCTATTAGACATTAGTCCAATTACAAAGGCATATTGTACTAGGTAGGATGAAAAACAGTAAAGAAGAAATAAAACCAAACAATGAAAAGAAAAAGATCAATTAGTTTGCTTCCATCAGGATTCAAGCTCAGCTCTTTCTAGTTATATCTCTGGATGTCGCATTTCTCTCCTTCATGAGTCTTTCGGGATTGACTTATATCACTGCATTGCTGAAAAGAGTCCAGTCTGTTATAGTTGGTCATCACACATATGTTGTGTCTCTGTATACAAATGGATACTATTTTTAAAATGTAGAACTTTATCAATTAAAAATTATGACACATATATTTATATACTAGGTGTCACAGTGGATAGAGTGCAGGAGGATCTGACCACAAATTCAGTCTCAAACACTTAGTATCTGTGTGACCCTGGGCAAGTCTCCTCACCCTGTTTGCCTCAGTTCCTCATGTATAAAATGAGCTGGAAAAGGAAATGGCAAACAACTCCAGTATCTCTCCAAAGAAAACCTCAAATGAAGTCACAAAGAATCATGTGGGACTGAAATGACTAAACACAGACATGAATGTCTCAAGTAAAAAAAAACAAAAATTAAAAAGTTTTATTTGTGTGTGTGTGTGTGAAATTATAGGTCATTATTATTCCTAGCACCAACGAAAGTTAGAGAGCAAAGAAAACAGTAAGATTAATCCAAACTTTTCATGTCTTAAGATGAGGAAACATTGCATTATTTCCCCCCCACCTCCCAGGAAAAATAGGAACTCTCCCCCTACCCCATCTAGTTAGAGGCATCATCAGGACTAAGACTCAGTTTCTCCTGCCACCTATGCAATGATTATTTATTGCATCAAAACACAAATTAAGTAATTACATCCTATGTGGTAGGGTTGGGAATGAAGACCATAGGAGTTGTAACAAAATATAACATTTTGATATGCCTTATATAGTTATAGTAAATGAACTGATCTTCCCCAAGCCAACACATCTATGTATACCTCTCCTTTCATCCTTGCCTCTTGTTTAAGAGGTATTATCTTTAAAGAGTAATGCTTCACTTTCAGTCTGAGATCTCATGTCCTCTCCAAAATCTGTATTCTTTCCCTTTCCACCTTTCTTTTTCTCCCAACTAACAAACATCCATCCATAAGTTTCCACTACTAAGACCCTATGCGATATGGACAGATTGCTACATATTTCTAAGATGACTTGCATTTCAGAAATAATGAAAAGTATATCCTCTTAGATAAATAAGAATGAAAAAACAATCACAAAAATTAGTTGGAAAAATTGAGGATGTTTATCCTGAAAGGGAAAAAAAGTAGGGGGAAGGTCATTTGATACCTGTCTTCAAAAAGAAAGCTACTTTGTGTATATCATTGTGCTAGCCACCTGGCATCTACAATTTCCAAGTAAAACTGTCCTTTTCCTCAAGGACCTTGAAAGTTTTGCAGATTGCCTGACTTGTATTATTTCAATAGATCTTCTTAACATCCCTGTGTGGAAAATATAAAATGGAGTTATCACCATTATAAAATAGAGAAAGGTTACAACCCATCCCAAGTTAGGCTAACTGATAAGTGATTTCCCAAAGGTCATATAGCTAGTCATTAATTGAGTTAAGAACAGAATTCAGATTTCCTAATTCCTGGTTTATGCTTTGCCTGTCTGTGTTCCCTATGAGATTCCACATTCTGACTGTGTGTGTGTTTGTGTGTGTGTGTTTGTGTGTTTGTATGCATTCCACTCTTCCCTTCAACCCACTTTTTTAGTATCACATATAATCATTTGTGAATCCATTCCCCAACTGATAGATATGCTCTGAGATTCACATTTTTTGCTACCACAAAATAAGTAAATGAAAATGTATCTATCTACATAGCTATCTATCTATAAAATATCAAATATCATATCTATAAACATACATATGTACACATGGGACTATATAGAGGAAGTATTTTTTTTATTTTAACTTTCTTTATCATTGTTCTTTTGAAGTCCACTTTCAAATATTTATTGGAGTTTGTGTGAGAAAGTTGGAAATCTTTATCATTTTTCATACCATTATCTTACCTGGAGAACTCAAAATGTTGTTTTTACAACCTGAAAGGATTCTCCATTTATTTCATTCCATCAATATTTCCTGAGGATTCAATCAGTCAATAAGTATTTATTAAGAACTTACTGTGTGACAAGGACAGCTATTCTTAGCCTAGTTATGTGATTGTTTCTGTGTCAGATCCAAGAGAAGGAAAAGGCATCTTTTCACTGAAATAATTTCTAGACAAGGCAAAGACATGGAAGAGAGAACAGAAATACTAAAAGTGACATTGAGTACAATTATAGTTTAGCTCTAAAATTTGATTATCCTATAATTTAGAATTGAAAGAATACATAAATCTGCTTCTGGGTAGGCCTGACACCAAGTAAGAGTAAATGCTAACAGTACAATAAGTATTCAGGAATGAGAGGAAAGTGTCTGTCCCAAGATATCACAGGCACTCCATAGTCACAGTTCTAAAATGATGTAATAAGCAGATATTATGCCTTGAAGGGCCATCTGAGATCATCCAGGCCAGTGCCCTTAAATTGCATAAGGAAAAAAATCACTGAATCCAATAGAAATAAAGTGATTTTCTCAAGGCCATGCAGTTAGTTAGTAGGAGAGTTAAGAATGTTGGGATTTTTCTTTTTAAAAAATGGTATATTCATGTGCGTACATATTTATTTTGTTTTGATCCACAAAAATCTCAAATGTACTCCCTTATAAAGTATATTCACTGAAAAAGTTAATAAATGTTTACATAAACAAAGGATATATCCTTTAAATTTCAGGGTTGAGGTTAATAGTTTGTTAAAAATCAATCGGGGCGGCTAGGTGGCGCAGTGAGTAGAGAGTTAGCCCTGGAGTCAGAAGGACCTGAGTTCGGATCCGGCCTCAGACACTTAACGCACACACAAACAAAAACCTAGCCGTGTGACCTTGGGCAAGTTACTTAACCCCAATTGCCCTCCAAAAGGCAAAAAAACAAAAACAAAACAAAAATCAATCAAACAAACAAAAGAAAAAAACCTGGAAAAAAAGTTTTGTTTTGTTTTTTTGCTTTTTGGAGGGCAATTGGGGTTAAGTAACTTGCCCAAGGTCACACGGCTAGGTTTTTGTTTGTGTGTGCGTTAAGTGTCTGAGGCCGGAACCGAACTCAGGTCCTTCTGACTCCAGGGCCAGCGCTCTACTCACTTGTGCCACCTACCCGCCCCAAAGCTGGAAATTTTAATGGACTGCAAACAAAGAAAGGAGACAACAATATGACATGGTTATGCAAACATGGGCTATATTTATGGTGACTGTGGGTACTGTGGATATTGCATTGGCACTACATTTGGTGGGGAGGATGGGATTTAAAGGTATAAGACATATATTTGGAGACAGAAGAGATTTAGAAGAAGAAATGGCTGTCTCAGGATGGGAGGTTTTTTCTTATTCTTCCCTAGTAAAGGGGTAGTCTACAAGTACTGGGTTCTGTAAAACCTGGGAATAGAGGCCACAACAGGGACAACTTAGAGATTTAGAAACATGTTTAGAAAGAATACCAATAACATCTGGAAGAGAGCTGAAGGCAATATATAGAAGGGGCTGGTTTTTACTAACAGGTTACCATATTTTGTGTAAAAGCAGAGACAAGCTCTTACAAGAGAAAACTCAAATGAAAAAGGAGTTGGCTGAGTTACAGTATTCACGCTCTCCTTTAGAAGATCAAGCTAGATCACAGGTGGTAGAAGAGAGGTATGTTATGAATTTGTTACAGAAAAAGAAGCAGAAAAGTAACAGGAGTAAAGTTCATAGTCTTCAAAAAGACTGAGCCTAGTTGCCATGATGACAACTGCAAGGAGAATGTCTGGGTGGCAAGCAATATAATGTTAAATGATGAAGCTTTTACAAGGGGAGAAACTCACCCTGTACTGAGAAGAAAACAGAAGAATCAGGGAGGACAGAGTTCAGGGAGATATTTGAGGTTTTCAGTCAACAAGAGATTACTGAATATATTAAGCACATTCACCCAAAGGATGGGAGAATCCTTGGTGTCTTGGTTGGTGAGAATCAGCAATGAAAGGGCCAAAGGAGTATGGGTAGATAGTGTGAACAGCTTAAAATGTATAGGTATTTGTCAGAATCCTTTTGTCCAGCAAACTTTTAAAGATTTTCATATGGCAGGAGGTAACAATACAGCCAATCTCTTAGCTTTAGTTGCTGATGCATGCAATAAAATGAATCCCACTGATTCCAACAAATGAACTATATAAAATGTACCAAAATAAGGGGCTTAATGTCAGATGAAATAGAGAAGTGAGAACTACCATTACAGATCCCCCTTAACCATTGTATGCAAGTTCATCACACCTGTAGGGAGAATAGGAAACTGGCCAAGGCCCAGTTAAGATTAAATAAATACACAAAGGAGATTGCAGACCCCATATCAATCTGACTATATATTGGAAAAATGGAACAAATACTATAACCAGGGTATTGATAGATACTATGTTGGAGGCTTCCTTTATTCATGGGAACTCTGACAAATTCAAGCATGGATCTCCTATTGCCATCTCAGGACTGGAAGGGGCTAAAATATCACCCAGACAAGTCAAACTAATGATAATTGTACAATTACCTAAGAAACAATATACTGTGGTTATTGTACCCATTCCTGAATACATGATTGGAATAGATATGTATGACCCTGAATTTACCTGAAGGAAGATAGCAATTTGCAGTAAGGACGATAGGAATTAATATTGTTTTAGTAGGAAAAATAATAATTAACCCTATCACTTTACCTGAGCCTTCTGAAGTAATTACTTTAAAGCATATGCCAGTTGGGCAAGATGAAATTACCAATACCATAAAGGAATATGTTGAAGCAGGAGTGTTAGTCCCTATAACCACACACTGAAAGAATCCTGTCTGGCCAGTATGAATATCAGATGGGATCTGGAGAATGGCAGTAGATTATAGACAACTGAATAAGGCAACTTCTCCCTTATATGCTGCTGTTCCAGGTAAAATCACCTTAAATAGAAAGGATCAAGAAATATGATGGGACTAGATATGTAGTTATCAGCTCCTCTATTTGTCAGGACTGTAGCTGAAAATTTGGATGAATTAAAGCTACCTGGTGTACAGCTTACCCACTACATTCATGATGTTATGATACAGAGAAAAATGTAAAAGAAATGGAGTAGAGTTTGACACTTTTGATTGAACATATGAAAAGCAAAGGGTGGGAAATTAATCCTGCAAAGATTCAAACAACAGCTCAAAATGTAAAATTTTGGGGTATACAATGGAATAAGGAACTGAGAGAGATTCTTCCACAAGTTCAACAAAAAATTCAGGATTTTCCTTTCCCTACCAATAAAAAGAGGCTAAAATTTTTATAGGATTATTTTAATTTGGTGATATTACATACCATATCTGGAAGATATTTTGAAACCCTTATTTAAAGTTACTTGGAAGAAAAATGTATTTGATTGGGGACTTGAGCAGAGTAAAGTTTTTGAAGAAGCCAAACTTCTATACAATTGTTCCTAAATTTATGGCCAAAACAAAATGCTCTGGTGGAATAACAAGAGACCATACAGTATGATAATGCAAACTGGAGTTTATGGCAAAAAAAACTAATTAGGATTTTGGTCCAGGAAAATCCCTTCATCTAGAATTCAATATCCTCCTTGTGAAAAGCAGTTGTTAGCTGTATATTGGGCTTTGACAGAGACTGAACAACTGACTCTGGACCATGAAGTGATATTAAGGGTTGGAGTCCTGATTGTGACCTGGGTATTGAGTACCCCAGCTTCTCACAGAATTGGACATGCCAAAGAGGCCAACATAATTAAAAGGAAATGCTATATTCAAAATAGAGCCAAAACAGTTAAAAGTGGAGTATCAGCTCTACATGAATCTATAGCAAACATCGATGGTGAGGGAAATGTTACATCCCCTGAACCAAAGCAATAGTTGGTACAGTCCTTGGTAAAATGGAATAATGGATATGAGGGATTAACTGAAGAAGAGAATAAACATTCATGGTTTACTGATAGGACAGCAAAATATTTGAGAAATAGAAGACATTGGAAAGCAGTAGCCTGTGACCCATGTACTAGGTGGACATTGGAAAGTACTGGGATACATGGAAGTGGTCAATATGCTAAAGTTATAGCAGTACATCAAGCCATCAAAACAAAACAAAGAGGACAGTGTCATAAATATATTAATTCATGGGAGGTAGATAATGGGTTAGCTACATGGATGCCCATGTGGAAAAAATCAAAACTTGGAAATTCATGGTAAACAGGTCTAGGGCAAAGAATTATAGGAAGGTACATGGGATATGTCATTGGTTACTAAGTTGTCAGTTTTTCATGTAGATACTCATGTGGCCCTCACCATGCCAGAACATGAGTACAATGAATATGTTGAGCAATCAACTAGTAAAGATTGCTACTCCACATATTGTCGATACTCTGACAGTAACTAACGATCCAGTACTAGCAAAATGGGTCCAGCAAAGGGCTAGTCATTTAGGGATCTAGGCCACACACCAGTGGGAACAGGATCGACGTATTAGTATCTCTTCTTCATTGTTAAAACAGATACCAGAAGGATGTCATATATTTCAATTGGAAAAGGAATGAATTCTTCCTTGAGCAGTAACTAGGAAGACAGGAAGTGGAAAAGTCCCAGCCCAAATTTGGTAAATAGATTATATTGATCCTCTATCACAAGATAAAGGATGAAAATTTATACGCACTTGTGCTGACACCTATTCAGGTGTATTAGTAGCTTGTCTTTATAAGAATGAGACCCAGAAAAACACCTGTAAAACTCTAGATCTCATAAATCTATATTATGGAACCCCAATGCAGATTCAATGTGACAAAAGGTGACATTTCAAATGTAATGAAGTGAAGATCTATTGTATATTAAACAATATAAAATGAATATATTAAATTCCGTAGTATCCACAAGCATCTGGGTTAACTGAAAGAATGAATGGATTAATGAAAGAACAATTAGGGTAGTTAAGTTCTAATAATTTGTATCAATATTGGAAAGGTAATGTGTTCACCACTTTCCATAATTTGAATGGTAGACCACTGGGAGAATGTATGCCTCGAGTCAGAATGGTGGCCCCAAATCTGAAAATTAGAAAATAGCAGACACATAAGATCCCAAATATTGAGTATTAAACTATAAAGCAAAATGTCCCAGCGCTGTTTCCAGGAATACCTGGTTCACCGGAATATGGTTTACATTGTTGGGAAAACTTTTGGTTGGATAAAAAATAAATAAGAAACATTTCTACTGGAATATGTATGAGGATCCCTAAAAACCATTTTGGGTAGATATTACCTAAATCCTGTTTAGCAGCTTGAGGAATACATACATTGGCTGGAATAATAGATTCTAATTATCAAGGAGAAATTATCGTGACATTTCAAAATTTGATGAAGAAGTTTGTTTTGTAAAAATGATAAAATAGTTTGAGTGATCATTATTCCCTGTGAAACAATATCCCTTGTGAAAACTGACCCTCCTTCTGAAATAACCGTGAGAGGAACTGAAGGGTTTGATTCTACTAATAGAATAAAATTGGGAGGTAAAGTATGGATAAAGTAGAAGCCAGATGATCCACAAGTTGCAGAGATTATAGCACATGGGAAAGACAATACCATGGCTGTTGTTTATTTAGAAGATGATTGCCAAATTGTACCTTTCACTGATATATTCATCCATGAATGAGGCTATGATAATGGACTCCAGAAGCAAGGCTGACTCTATATTTGTCTCTTTGTGGCTTTTCATTTGTTAAACTTGTTTGCAAAATTTGTTTCCTGCAGGTTTAGTATCCTCCACCTAAAGATGCCTGACTGCTTAAGCCAGATGCCACACACTATCCATGACTGCAATGCACCACCCCTGAACCTGGCATTGACCAAGTTTCAGATGCCAGCTAAATAACTGACCTCTCAAATGGGACCTCTTGAGGCAGGGACTGCTCATTTTCCAATTTCAGTTGGAAGTAGCTATGGAGAAAAGATCTTCACCCCTTAACCCAAGATTTTGTGCCCTATTCATTCAAGGCGGGAAAGATAGAGTGCTTGTGCCAAGCCCTATGATATCATTTTATTTATTTATTTCTTATTATCCTTGTTACATTGTTGCAAAGTTCTATTGACAACAGTTTACCCTTAAACTCTCATTAATCTTTGTAATGAAATGTAGTGTTAATGTATTTTTGTTTTGTGAGGGACATAAAGATCTTGGGGCCAAATGTAATAGTAATGGGAATTTGAAGATCTTCCCTGCTTTGAAAATAATCTCTGCCCCCTAATAGACTGGATGTAATCACATGGAACCTGTGGTGGGAGGTGTTTCCTAAAGGGTGGAGCAGAGCCCACAGGAAGCTGGGAGTCAGAGCAAGCTAGATGGTTGGGAGGAGAGAATGCTTCCAAAGGAGACTGATAGGCTTGTAACTAAATATTGGTCTTGTGTTGGTTTGTGGGAAGGCTAAAGGATGCTGTGGTTCTCTGTGCTGTTGTGGATCATTAACTTCTTTGCTACTATGATGGAATTAGTTTACTGGTTTGGGGATTCAGTTTTCTGAATAAATGTTTTGTTTCTGTCTTCTATATGGAGAGTCTGCTATACTTTGTGATGGAATACCATACAAGTATATTTATAATGACCATGGGAGCTGTGAATATTGCTTTGGCGCTACAGTCAAACAATTGGGGAGTGGCTAAACAAACTGTGGCTTATGAATGTAACAGAATACTATTATATAAGAAGAAATGATTAACAGGCAGACCAGGAAAAAAAAAAAACTTTGAAAGACTTGTACAAATTGATACAAAATGAATTGAGAGAACCAGAAAAACATCATACACAGTACAAGCAACATTGTGTGATGATTAACTATGAAAAATTTAGCTCTTCTTAGCAACACAACAATACAAGAAAAGACAAAGGACTTAAGAAGGAAAATGCTATGCACATCCACATAAAGAATTGATGGATTCTGAATACAGATTGAAGCATACTTTTTTCACTCTTCTTTTTTGTGTTTTTTTTTGTCTTTTGTTCTGTTCCTTCTTTCACAACTGTGACTAATACAGATTTTTTTTTTTACATGGTAGCACATATATAATCTATATCAAATTGCCTATGATTTTCAGAAGAGGGGAGGGAAGGGAGAGAGGGAGAACAATTTAGAACTCAAAAATCTTGTAAAAATGTATGGCAAAAATTCCCTTGACATGTAACTGGGAAAAATAAAATACTATTTAAAATTAAATATAAAAAATAGGGATTGATTAAGTCAATATGTCAACTCACTCCCATCCATTTAACCTACAGGTTCTTCTATTTTTTCTAATTTATCACAGATCCCCTGACAACCTCTCAATACCTATAAATCCCTTTTTAGAATAATGAATTTCAATGCATATAATACATAGGGTTCCCAAGGAAACATCGTATAGTTAAAATAAATATGTATTTTTCTTCCAAATATATTGACCTCTTAAATGGAAAAAAAAATAAATCCAATTAGTCTGACTTTACTTCATGGGAAAATCCTAGAAAAAAATCATTAAAATTTGATTGGTAAAAGTTAAGAAAGGTAAGTCACTTAACCTCCATGACTTCATCAAATACAGAGCATTTCAGACTAATCAGAATTCCTTTTAGGATTGGATTAGTATACTAGTTGTTGAAGCAAATACTGGAGATATAATTTCCCTATATTATAGTATTATTTAGTATCTTAAACAATTCTTAAGCAGAATTTGGAGGTATTATAGATTATATGATAATGCAATCAGATAATATCTGAACTGGTTGGAAGGGCAAACTCAGAGAATAGGTGTTTATGATCAGTGTTAATATGACAGGATGTTTAAAAGGAAGAAATTTAAAAATCTATAATTCTTAACATTTTTATCAGTGATTTGGGGAAAAAAAAGTAGAGATGGTATATTTATGAAATTTCCAGACCATACAAAGTTGAGAGGGTAGCTAACACAATGGATCAAAATTAATATCCAAAGGGATCTTGACAGTCTAGCAAATCACTAAAAATCCAACTAGATAAAATGTAATAGGAATTGCATTTTATTACAATAGGGTACTTAGGTACCAAAATGTCAGTTTCTGAAGTATAAAGTGAAAAAGGAATGGTGAAGTAGTCGTTATTCTACAAAAAATCAGGAGGTTTTTGGTAGTGTATAAAATATGATTCTGCAACTGTGAAAATCTGCAAATGTGAAAACTAAAAAAGAAATGTTCTTTTAGGCTGTATTAAGACATACACTTTCTTGGAATAGGGAAGCTATTGTCCTATTATCTTATGACTATATCATGCCTTGTTTGGATTGTTTTATTTATATCTTAGAACTATAGTTTAAGAAAGATATTACTGAACTGGAAAGTCTCTCAAGGAAGATAATCAAGATGGTAAAGGATGTGGATCATGTACTATGAGAATCAATTGATAAAACTAGAGACATTTAGACTAGAGAACAAAAGGCTTGAGGGAGGATGTGGAGCTGAGGGAAAGAGAAAGCTAACTTTAAGTATTTTAAGGGCTGTTATGTAGAGTTATGATTAGAATTATTTCAATAATCCCCAAAGGGTCAAATCTGGACAAATAGGCCAAAGTTGCTAAGAGGCCAATTTACATTTTGCATCAAGAAAACAAAACCAAACAAATAAGCCTCTCTAATAATTCAAGATGCTGAGAGAGACAGAAAGATGCTACAAGAGAGTGTCTAGGTTCCCTGTCTTTCAAGCAGAGGTTAGTGGACTATTTGTGGATATATTACAGTGGAAATTTTATTTTTATACATAGATTGTACTAGTTGGTCAATATCGTCCCTTGCAATTTTCAAATCCTATTATTTTGCAATTCTGTTATTTCCCAAATGTGTATAGGAAGCCAAGAAGACATTGGAAATTCTAAGACAATTTTCTTCAACAAAGGATAGTAATTCACCCCTAAATATAGAGGAGGAGATGATGATGATGATGATGATGATGATGATGATGATGATGATGATACTTTAGTATAGATGCATCCTTCCTAGCTTTTGTTTTGTATCCTTTAAATTTGTGTTGCAACATATTGATTCAAACTATTAAAGACCTGTCAACATCTCCCCAAATCAAATATTGTCTAATCACTGCACCCTAGAGCACAAAAACTGAGATTGAAAGAAACATCTTCTCTATTTATAACCTGTCACATGTAATACCTTTGTACATGCCTCTCCATAAGCATACATTGTTCCTTAGTGTTCCCCTGCAGGCAGGTTTGCTAGGTATTTCCATGATTCACTTTTATGCTGTGTATATTTCTAGTGAAGCCTACCTCTGTTTATGGGGGAAATGTTATACTAATATTTTTAGTTGACTATTAGTTCATTAAATGTTTTTGCTTTAAACATTGTCTTCTGTGTGATTAAAAGAAACACATTAGCAGTGGTGCCTAAGACAAGGTTTAAGTGAATGTGTATCTATAGATTACTTTAAATCTCAAATAACTCTTTTTTTGGCAGGAGGAGGGGTGCATTTGTATGTGAGTGGACAGTACACCCAAGTATTATATACTAGAAAGAACAATGGTTTGGGAGGTAGACTGCATAATATGAATCAACCTCCTCTGAATTCCAGTTCTGCCACTTGAGTGAAATCTGTATGACCCTGAGTCAGTCATTTATTCTAGGTAGGTTTCAGTTTTTTCATATGTAAAATGAAAAGATTGAGTAAGATGTCCTTTACGGTCCCTTCTGACTCTAATTCTATGAGCCTCAGAGGTCTCTTCGCCCCTTGAGAAGATACAATTCTTTATGTCTATGACTTATGTGGTTCTTCGGATACAGAAATCGTTTTCCAAATCATAACCATATAGCATCACTTGGAGAATATGGGCACTAAAAAGCCTGGGTTTTGCAGGAACAAGCAATTTGTAATCACTGAAATAGCTTTGCAATTTCCCAAATATGATCCAGCCCATTTTCCTCCTCCTATTCAATTCTAGGCCAAGCTCCATGAAACCTATTTACAGATTATTCCAGAAATAATAGCCACTCCCCAGGCCTTCCCTCTCCTATCCCTTCACACCCCCTCACCAACTCCTACACAGCCCCAGAACAAAGCCACCTGGTTCTCATCTAGTTAATCCTTCCAGCTCTCCTTTGGCAGTCTACACACAAGCAGTATTAAAGTAACGGGAATAAATAAAGATACTTAAAGGCTCAATTAAAAATACATTAAGGGCTCACAATCTTCATTCAAATTTCTTTTACCAGCCAATTTCTTTTATTTCCCAAAATGTGTGTTTAGATTAAAACGGGATTATGAAAAAATGTATTTATGTATTTGCTTTGGTTGTTTTTATTATTTCAATCAACAACTACGTATTGATTGCTATAAATATAGTCTGTGGTTTTTGGAAATAAGTACTGGGGTGTCTCCATTTTCCCTGGGAAATATGTGAATCTGAACATATCTACTTTGGGGGACTCCGTAACACTATCACTTCTATCAAACGAGAGTTGACTCATGATAAAAGCAAATTAATCCACTAACTAGACTTTCCCTCTTTTCAGCTAATATCCCCTATCCCAACTAGGAAATAAAAATTGCTTGGGTGAAGGAGAGACTTCAACCCTTCTCCCATTCATTTTGCATGGAATTTTAGCTTCCATTGAACCACACTGCTTGAAATGTAACCTATGTAGATGGAAAAAACAGTGTAGGAATAGGAAAACAGACATTAGTTTTCAAGTCAGAAAATCTGAGTTTGAATTCCTAACTTCTCTATGGACTACATGTATGCAACCCTATTGGTTATCTCTCTAGGCCTCAGTTCTCACATTCCTAAAAATATAGCATCTAAAACGTTCAGTTAGCATGAAATCCTATAAGTTTCTGTGAGAGTTCTCTCCAAAGAGGCCAAGTACAATGAAACATATTCTGAACCAGAGGCAAGACTTGAATATATGTATATAGAATTTTTCTAAAGAAAATGCACAAGATCACCCACAATTTGATATTTTTAAATTTTAAGTAAGTAACTGAATTCTGCAGCTGTTATTCTCTATTTATGTTTGATTACAATAACAACTTCATGGAAATCTTTAAGATGACTCAGAATCTTTTCAGCTAGTATGAACCAGGGTCAGGCTAAGGCAATGGTGACACAATGGACATGACTTGGGAATTGTGCCAGGGATAATACCATCCGTTTAGTGTGATTAGCAGCACACTGAATGGCAAACTATAGCTACAATGCCATTGAGAGAGATGGCAGTCTATCGCATAGATAGGCCTTTTCCAACTCTTGTGAGATTTGGGGACAGAAAATAAACCCCATGGAAATAGAAACATGAGAATAGGACTGGGTAAAGGAGAAAGATCTGTGTTAGTGAAAGCCAGAGGAGGACTCTGAAATCTAGGGGTAGCAAAATCCAGACACCATAGGAAAGCAATCCCTCCCTGACCCTGAGGAAGAAGCACAACACTTTAGATGTTTTCTTGGAGTAAAACTGGTGCCACAAATCATAAGTATGGAACTATGTTTAAAGTTACTTAAGAGATTTCTCAACAATTCTGCACTCCTGTGACATATGTAGTATTAATACTATCTATGGTCAAGAAATATAGTAACTATTAAGTACACAAAACTTAAATGAGACATAGTCCGTCTATCACAGAATATTTTAAAGTCTCCATCTTGAATTTTTTAGTAATATCTGATAAAGTCTTAGTAAGGCACTTTTGAAGGACTACTCCTTACATATATAACACATATTCATTTCACATTTCATTTAATTATGTTTAAAGAATAGCTTTTAAGCATCTATTGAGTGGAGACAATGTGCCAGGCAATGAGATAGGTGGCAAGTTTTATAGGTAACAGAATCCCTTTCCTCATGATGCTTACAGTCTGACAAATTTAGTAATGAGAGCTACAATAGGAGAAAAAGCAAGTATTATATCTATCTGTAATAAGTAATGACATTCAAGTCTAGAGTACTGTAGTGCCAATGCAATATTTGTGGTGTCAATAGTCACTATAAATATACCTGCATGGCACTGAATCACAAAATATGACAGACTTTCCATAGAGAAGACAGAAGCAAAACATTTCTTCAGATACCAGAAAACCAAATCCCAAAACCAGTACTATCATAGTAGCAAAAAAGCTAATGAGCCACAACAGCACAAAGAGCCACAGCATCCTTTAGTCTTCCCATATACCAACACAAGCCTACCTGTCACAGCAGGTGGCAAATACCAACTTACAGACCTATCTCCTTCAGATGTGTCCTTTCCTCCCAACCATGTCTAGCTGCTGTGACTCTCAGCTTCCTGTGGGCTCTGCTCTACCCTTCAGCAAACTCCTCCCACCATGTGATTTCATTCAGCCTAGTAGAGGGAAGAAAATATTTTCAAAGCAGGGAATGTACTCAAATTCCCTTAGGGTTATGAAGGGGCAGGGAAGATCTTCAAATTCCCATTACCATTATGACTATAAAATATCCTTGAGACATCCTCAAAGTCGGGAGCTATTGTTGACCTATTAGTACAATGTACAGGCTTGAGTATATTTGTGATTGCACACATACTCTGTGCCATTTTGAGTCTGGCATTTTGAAAGTCTAGGAGACTGGTACCTGGACAACAAGAATCATGAGTCTTAGGTATTGGAGACTATTGTTCTAGAGTTTAGAGCCCTAAGACTTTGTGTAGATAAAGGTTCTTTCTTGTTATAATCCTAATGTGAAATATCTTCTTGTCAGAGTGAGAGTAACAGTAAAAACCTCGATATGTAAATATTTGATTTGGAACATTTTGATCTCCCAATATTCTTTGCATGGGAAAAGAGACCACTTGGAGAAAAAAAAAAACAATGGAATAAAGAGTCTGGAAAAGAGCATTATAAGGGTAAGATGGTGATGTACTTACAAATATGTAGGAGCAAGTTCATGCAGGAATTATCATCAATAAAATGGAAGCAATTCTATTTTCCCCATGTATCATAGAGGATTTAGCAAAGATTGTATGATGTTTACAGTAAAATGAAGGGAGCTCTTGATAGTGATATTTAGGATTTTCAAGCAGAATTATTACCTGCAGAAGTCACATTACCTGACTTCCCATGTCCTGCTATGGAATTGATATGGAATTATGGAATAAGGTCACCATGTCTGTTTTCAAGAAGACCTTTTGAAATTCTAATATCTCTAGATCGTACTTAAATGCCCTCAAAAAGTTCATTGCCACATACAGACTAACTATATTCTAAGCCACAGAGAGAACTGGCACATGTGACTTGCTGAGAAACTTAGCAATCTATTAAATGGAATGAAAAAAACATTTCAGTACACAAAGAAATGTCAATGACATGACTTAAAAAAAAAGGAAGGGTCAAAGGTGAGGATTCCTCAAACTATTGACCATTAGACTTGACAATTCTTGGAAACATTTTGGAATGTATGATTAAAAGAATATTTTATATTGGTATTTTTAATATTTAAAAAGGGATTAATATTTTAGAAAATGAATCACTAAGAAATAGCATAAATTCATTAAAAATATACCATGACAGACTAACTTCTTTTTTTCTCTTTTAACCACATAAATAGTATTGTTTGACAGAATGACAAACAATATTAATGCTAGGTAAGACTTGCCATGGGAGGATCTATGTTACACAAAAGTATTTGCCACTGTGATAGATGTCTTATTCAAGATCCAAATGACAGAGGAATTCTCTAGGGACTGTGAGTGACTCCAGATGTTCCTTTTGTTCATGTGCTGTATTGCTGATTGCATAAAACCTGAGAACATTAAAGGGCCTCCTCAATGAGATCCATAATTTTTGGAGAGTGATCAGCTTAACAACTCATATAAGAAAAATGAAATAGATGAAAAATATCTACTGTTCATATTCTCCCATACAGTCGAATGGCCAGATCATTGAGGTTCAATATCAGCATGAATATCTGGGAAAGACACTCAAAATAGAAAATTAGTTGGGCCAAAAATTGAATGGGATGAGACTATTCTGTGTTATATTCAGAGAATTACACAACGTTTTCTGTGATCCCAAACTGATCTATGGTATTTCATGTTTCCATATTTCCCTTCTCCTAAGGAATAATATCTGGTTGTAAATCTGGAAGAGCCTAAGTTGCAGATTGTTCAGTAGGAATATGGAGAGATACATAGTTAATATAGATAGACTATACCCTGTTTCTAATAATAACTTACACACTGGAAGTGTTGCAAAGAATTTAATTGAAGTTTGCTATCAGAAATGGAAATAGACAAGTATTGTAATGGGAGTAAAGAGTTACAAATGGAAAAAAATCCAACAATATTGCAACAGTACCTGTAAAATGTAAAAATGGCTTAACAGAAGGCATCTAGCAAATTTCATGGGTCCTTTGTGGAGGAACTAGTAAAGAACATTGATAGGAATTACCCAGAATAAGAAGGGGTTTAATACATTGTGATATGCCCAGATGGAAGGAATATTCATATTGATAATAATATAGATTCATGGAAATAATAAAGTAATTATACATTTAGATAAGGTAAATAATATAGATATTATATCCCAAGATTTAAGGAAAGCAATTGGAATCATTTTATGACCTCATTCTTTGGACATGACAGTACATATATTAAGTCCACTGGTTGGGTGGCCCCCCAAAAATATAGTCATCATTAATTAGGAAGAATACTGTTTTGGAAGTCAGAAGACCTATATTCAAATTCCATCTCTATCAATTAGAACTTGTCATTTAAATTTTCTATATCTCAGTTTCCTCACTTTCAAAATACAGAGATTGAACTATATAGAATTGATGGCTCGTGTCAAACTTAAATTTGTGATCCTATGAACTTGGAAGGGTTTATAGTGGAGTTTTCAATTGGTCCCTCCTTTATTATTTTTATCAATTACTTGTATAAAGACATAGATGGCTTGCTCAAAAACATTGTAGGTGATATGAATGATTTATTGCAATGGTTGACAGAATCAAGAACTAAAGAAACTATTGAGAGCTCTAAATGAAAGGCCAAATCAAATGATAACATTTTTAAAGGGACAAAATTCTACAGAAGGGTTTTAAAAAATCAACCAAAACAGGGGATCAAGGATAATCTTTGACATCTCTCTGCTTGGCAAGAAAATTGTGTTTTTGCTTGCTGAGTTGGTCTCTGGGTTCATTTAGACATCATTTTGTCAGCTTCTTTACATTGTTTAACTTATCTTATAATCTTAATAGATGCAATGTCTTCCTTACTATCTCTTTCTTATCTTTTAAAATCTCCAGATAGCTTGAATAGGGCAGTTCATATAAATTTCCAATGCCTCATTCTTACCCATTCTTCATATTTGGTTTTCACTTTAACTTTTGTTCAGCCAGGCAATGATCTGACTTCAGAAAGATAATTCATTCAGAGCTGAATGAAACAGCTATACTTAGTAATTTCCTGTTTTTATATAGTCAACTTAATCTTTTCTGTTGCCTGTCAATACTTTGTCAAAGCTAGTACATTTCATTTCTGTTTCCTTTTTCTTTTAACTACTGTTCTTTAAGAGAGTATATGGTCATGAAGCTTTTGAGTAGTCTATAAGACCTTGACTTCTATCATTCCTTTGTCTTTAGCCATATATTTTTATATGGTTTTTGCGTTCCCTCCCTGTGATAACTTTCTTATTGAAGTCACTCATTAGCTGGAGGAATTTGTGCAGTTTTCACAGACCTGGTCCACCTTTTTCTCCATCCTATAAAATGAGGGAGTTGGACTTAACTTCAAATGTCACTTCTAGCACTAAATTATATGAGCCTTCATATAACTAATGTGGTATTAATAAGATATATAAGAAATCACTAGAGGTCCATATAAAAATAAAGATATTTTCAAAGCATTATGTACCTTGACAATTAAGAAATCTCTAGTGTCTAGGTAAAGTAGGAGTTATTATTCCCATTTTGTAGATGAGAAAAGAAGGTTTAGCGAGACTAAATGATTTGCCCAAATCAGTATCAGCATAAGGACTAGAACCCTATCTCTAGACTTTGACTCCTGGACTTAATTTCCTATGCCACTTCTGCCTCCCTACACACAGGTTCTCCGAGCATTGGGGAAAAGAACAGGGCTCATTAATACATTTCTTTACATGTCATATTAGGAACTTCTCACATCACTGCAAGTACCCAATTAATTACATGTAAATCACTGGTGGGCTGACACTGCTGGAGAGGAGGGATTACTCCCCTCTGCTAGCAGTCATCAATGGAATGGCACAGGGATTTGGGAGAACAAATTGCCACCCGATGGAAAAGAACCAAACTCATTAAAGTTTCAGCATTTTTATGAATTGAATCTTTTATTTGTAAAAGGAAATGGATCCCAGTCCTGGCAGATACTACTGCCTGGGGCTTTCTTGCCTTTGAATAAATCTGCCAGCTGTAGCATTGTAGAGGAATAACAAAGGTGTTTTAATGAGCATTCTTTCTCATAGGACATGGCCACAGTCTATCCTTAATACATGGCAATCTGAACATTGTCTCCAAGCTCCTCAGTGAAAGTGTTCAAGGTTTCCAGTGCACCCCAGAGAATCTCTATATCTTTCAAGGCAAAGAAATAATCTTAGAATACTGGAGTTGAAAGAGACCTTAGAGATACTCACTTTAGACCAGTTCCTGCTAGATTATAAACTGTGGAAGTGCATAAACTATGTTTTTATTATCTTGAATCTCTCCTGGTACCTGAAAATTTACTCTGCATACAGTAGGCACTTACTACATGACTGCTGAATGAATAAAAACTCTCAATTTACAGTATGATTCTGTGATTATGTTCAAAAGTCTTTCATGTCACCCTCTTTCTTAACAAGTTTAATTGAAACTTTTTTTGTCTGGTATTCAGAACACTCCACAAATTGTTTCTACACCATATTTTTGAGGTCATCTCAAATTGCTCCTTCCATGTATTCTCTGATTTAATCAAACTCAACAGTTCTCAGTCCTTTAAACATGTCTACAATACTTCCTCCTCTGCCTTTGCTCTTTCAGTCCCTATGCTGAAGGCCCAATCTTCAATCTTTAAATGCTGAATGGCTGCTGCATTTTAAATTTTACCTCAAATGTCACCTCTTTCATGAAACCTTCTTTATTTATCAAAATTTGCACTGATCTCCCTCCTTCATATCTCATATAGATCTTTGTTCTGCACCTCTTTAATAGACTTGCTATGTGTGTTGTTTTTTGTCAAAATTTTTTGTTTTTGTCTTATCTTCTGACTATACCATATATTTTATAATAGGGTCTATGTGTATTCTAGATTATATATATATATATATATAAAACTTATTTTTAATTTTCAATTTTCATTTCTATAAGATTTTGAGTTCTAAATTTTCTAACTCTCCCTCCTGTCCCCTTCCCCAAGATGGTATGCAATCTGATATAAGTTATACAGGTACAATCATAAAAATCTATTTCTACATTAATCATGTTGTAAAGAATAATTAGAACCAAAGGGGAAAACTGTGAGATAGAAACAAGAAAAAAGAGAGAGCAAATAGTATGCTTCAGTATGCATTCAGACTCCATAGTTCTTTCTCTAGATATGGATAGCATTTTTCATTATGAGTCTTTTGTAATTGAATTAGATAGTTGCATTGCTGAGAAAAGCAAAGTCTATCAAAGGTGGTCATCACACAAAGTTACAGTTACTGTGTACAATGTTCTCCTGGCTTCACTCACTTCACTAAGCATCAGTTCACACAAGTCTTTTTTCTGAAATCTTTCTGCTCATCATTTCTTACGAACAATAGCGCTCTACTCCACTCATATAACACAACTTGCTCAGCCATTCCCCAACTGATGGGCATCCCCTCAATGTCTAATTCCTAGATACCACAAAAAGAGCTGCTACAAACATTCTTATACATGTGAATCCTTTTCCCTTTTTATGATCTCTTTGGGATACAGATCCAGAAGTGGTATTGCTGGGTCAAAGTGTATGCACAATTCCATAGCCCTTTGGGCATATTCTGGGCATTTTCTCCAGAATGGCCAGATCAGCCCACAACTCCACCAACAATGCATTAGTGTTCCAACCTTCCCAAGTCTTCTCCAATCTTTATCATTTTCCCTTTTAATTATGTGTCTTTCCCAATTCTTAGAACTGTGGTGTGGGGGAGGGGAGCTCAGTCTGTGAGAATGCTCACAGTCAGAATATAGAATGTGTCCCATGAAGAATAGCAAGAAAACCAATGTAAATGGATTGCAGGGTGCAAAATTTGGGGGAAGGAGTAAGGTCCTTCACAATAAGACTGAAAATATTGATGGAGTCAGGTAATTAAGGTTTTTGAATACCAAATGAAGGTGTAATATTTGTTCCTCAGAGAGATAGTCAGTCACTGAAGTTTTATTAAATTAAAACAGTGAGTATAAAATGGTTAGATCTGTACTTTAGAAAGACAAATTGACAACTACATGGATGATAGGTTGAATAGGGGAAAAAAAAACTTGAAGCAAGGAGAGCAACCACCAGGTTAGTTTTAGCATGAGGTGATGAAGATCTATACTTGATTGGCGGCAGTGGCAGGTGAGAGAAGGGGGAGTATATGAGAGATATTATAGCAGGAATATCAACAGGACTTTGGGATATAAATTGAACTGAGGACTCAACAACAATCCACGTGTTGTGAACCTGGTTCATCAAGAGGATGGGTAGCAATCTCTATAATAAAAGGGAAATTTAGAAGAAGGAGGAAGTAGATTTCAGTTTTGAATATGCTAAGTAGAAGATATTTATAGGATGCCAATTTCTATTTCTATATGTCCAAAAGGCATTCGGGGGTGTGAGATTGGAGTTTAGGGGAAAATTTAGAGCTTTGAGAAACACTCACCTCAGGAAAAGGAGAATGACAGGATAAGAGTGGCACAAAAACCTGTAGACAAATATAAAATACTACATATATAATCCTATAGTGTGAGAACTGGCAGGGAGAATTACTACTATGAGACTGTATATGAGCCTCAATTGTCAAAGATTCATCTATTGACGTGTACTAATTCAGTGTAATGGAAAGGGCCTAGCATTTGGATTCATGATGAACACTTTTTAGTTTTGGCAACAACACTTATTTACTTTGAATTCTTGTGTAAGTTACATAATTACTCTCTGTTTTGGTTTCTTATTCTGGTAACTATGCTCGTAACTTCACTGGATTATTAAAAGAAGAATACAAAATATATAACACTATGTAAATTAAATGAATATAAATTATTGGAAAATGTAACCATTAAATTATTAATTAAACCAATACAAATAGATAAAAAAAACCCTATAGACAAAAGAGGATCAGGCAGAAGATGCTGATCAACATGCCAAATGTAGTGGAGTCTCTGATTATATGTAGAATTCTCAAAGAGTTTAACCACAAAAGAGAGGAAAAACATAGGACAAAATCTATTGACAATAGACCTATCAGGTGAAGGGTTTTTGAAGATAGGCAAGACTCAGGAATTTATTCAGTAAAGAAGAAGCCAGTAGACAGAGAGATATTGAAAAGGAGTGAGATAGCAGTGATGATAAATGGAGAAATCTCTTCAAGAAGATGAGATGGAATACGTTCACATATTCATGTAGAAAGTATTTGCTTGGAAAGGAAAATAGACAGTGCATTCACATGAGACAAGGGTAACAAAGATAGGTAAAAAAAGGCATCTCCATGATATGACATGAGAAGGAGGAGAGAAGAGGAAATTAATTCCCAGTAAATGTTCTTAATTTTTTCAGTGAAATATGATTCAAGGCTCACAAGTCAAGTTTAGATGGTGGGAGGAGAGAAAAAAAGGGAGGCTTGAGAAGAGTTGAAATTCACTATGATGACTATGGTAATGAATCAGTTATGGAGGTATAAAATAATTTGTTTCAGTAAGTTGATTAATTGAGATTATGCTGATAATGTTATGTATAATGTAAATTTATGTGGACATGGTTAGCACAGTTTCATGATTTTTCCCAATTTTATTCATACACCAATTAGTAGGAGCAAAGGCATCTGGTTTAGGGAGCAATCAAGGCTGAGGTTTGGCAGGGAAAATCAGTGATAGGATAAGAAGGCAAGGGACCTGAGAAAAGATGGTGATGTAGAGTTTAAATGGTTCACCAGGAGGTCAAAATGGGTATGGAAATAGTTCAAGGGTAACAACCTCAGAAGTAACTGTAGAGATTGGAGGATATGATGAGAAAGAATAGCCTTTGAGGCTATATGACAGAGGGAAAGGAGGAATGAAAATAGGTTGTGATCTAATAAGGGAATTTCAGAATTCTGAATATAGAGGTGATATATTTCCAGTTGATGGCAAGATCAAGAGTACATACACCTCTGTGTGTGGCTAAGAAGGGATTGAGGATTATATCTGGGGAAATGAGTAAATTGAAGAATTGTGAAGTTAAATATTTGAGGGACTTTTCATATCTATGTTGAGGCTCCATAGTATGAGGGAAACAGTGGTAAAGAGTGAAAGACTGTGACCCTGTTGCTGAAATCACTGAGAAAAGAAGGGGAGTATCATGGTGGTAAATGACAACTATTACCAGAATCTTGATTTTGTGTTAGATATGGATTGTGTGAACATCAAGAGGAGAGCTTACTGAGTGATGGTGGGAAAGAGAAAACTTAAAATGGAAGTAAGAAAAAAGGAATATTTGAATTCTCCCATCTCAACAAGTGAGGTGGGGGAATGAGGATGCTGAAAAAGGTGGCCAGAGAGGCTGTGTCATCAGGAACCAGGTGAGAATGAAAACCACAAAATGTGAAGAGCGGGAAAGGAAAAGATTTAAGAAAAAAAGCAAATGTGTTAAACATGGAACAGGCATTCCAGGAAGCACAATTAAAGGGATGGGTAGATTTAGACTAAGAGATTGGTGAGATTGGGTTGAGAGGGAGAAGAATGAGGGAGCCAGCAATGACAAAAAAAAAAAAAAAAGGATTTAAATTCAGAATTATTGGTATGGGAAGAGCATAACCAGGTGGGAGCTCCTTAATCTTTTAGGAAAGACTTCTGTTAGTTTATCAATATTCCTAGGAATTTGGCCTCAGGGTGGCATACTCTCAAGTTCCTAGGCAGCTAAGGTAATTTGACTTCAGGATAAAAATCTCTCAGGAGATGAGAAGGGGCTGATGCCATGACAATAGATCATTGACTTCATGCAAGAACCCTAGAATCGCCTTCAGTGTGATATTTTAAGTACAGCAAGATATCATGGGGGAGACAATTTGGACATTATATATATCCTGAAATTTACAAGATATACCTATAAAAGTTGAATAAAAACATGAGTTCTATTTATGTTTAATAATAATATTGTTCTGAAAATGAGATGCTTTCAAAAGGGAAAAGAATAGTTAAATATGGAACTAGGAAATATGCTGAAAGTATGATATTAAGATTAAATTAAGTAAAGCCTTTTAAAGGTAGAGATAGTAAGGATAGTAGCTAATTTTATGGACTTTTTTTTGCTTGGACAAGGAAGAAATGTTTGATGAACCCCTTGTGAAAAAAATAACTTGTAATCCTGAGATTCTGTAACTTTTAAATTTCATATAATTGATTTTTCTGACAATTTTAGTTCTTTGAGTTGAATCAGAGACATAAGATTGAACAACAACAAATCCTTTTCCTGTAGGATTTCTATCTATTCCTTCTCTGCTTCATGTCATCTCTAGATTTCATAAGCATTGCAATGATGTGCTTCTTCCATTATTTCAAAAACAAAACAAAAAGGATGTCCAACAGAAGAGAAGGTAAATATCCTGCAACTTTCCATTATAAACATTCTTCTGAGCTATAATTAAGCTACTAATCACCATTCTTCCCCAACCCAGGTTATTCAGTTAGGTCCAAATCTACATAATTATGTAGGTAAGAAATACTACAGCCTTCCACTATGTCTATCAGTTATCTTAAAATATCCAATATGAAGTGAAATCTGGAATGTCTGTCTATATGTAGTCCTGAAACATATATCCTTTTGTCCCTGCTTCCTTGACATTCAGAAACTATGGCCTTTTTTAAGGTTTGTCAGATATGGTTCCTCTGGAACAAGCTATTGAAACATATATAGGATATCTAAATGCTATCTTACCTTTCACTCAGAAGCAGAAAAACCACAGAGGTTGGAGGTATCTCAAAGAGTATCTAGCCTAGAGCTATCAGAGACCTGACCCACAAGCTTCAATAGGACCCTACAACATTCCCAGTGATAGCTAACCAGATTAAAGTACAATGGGAGAGTATTTAACAAAATAAATAAAATTACAATTGAACATAAAGAATGTTAAGATGTGGTCTTCTCAATCATTATGCAACCCTCAGGAATCCTAATATACACTTTAGTGGTCACAATTTCTTTTTTGAGTTTGACAGCACTATTGTTTCTGTTGACTTGTTTCTGATTCTTCATGACCCCATGTGGGGTTTTCTTGCTAAGATCCTTAAGTGGTTGGTCATTTCCTTCTCCATCTCATTTTATAGATAAGGAACTGAGACAAATAGAGTCAAGTGATTTGTCCAAGGTCACACAGTTAAATAAATGTGTAAGGCCAGATTTGAACTCACAAAGATGAGTCTTTCTGACTAGGCCTGGCTTTCTATGCACTGCAACACCTAGCTACCTCTTAATCGCACTGGCTGAGTTTAAATGAAGCACCTAATCCTACAGGAAAATGATTTGTCTTTCAATCTTACATCTCTGATTCAATTTAAGAACACATGACATATTGATGAATGGGTAAAAAGTTTTATATTTTGACATGTTAGGGTAAAAAGGAAATTAGCTCCACTGGGTCACAAATTCACTTGATTAGGTAGGGATACCTTGAAATTCTTATTTTGATTTAAAGGCAAACAATGAAGTGAGCTGAATTTTTGTGATTAAAATTTCTGGTCCAAAAATTATTGGATTGTATTCTTTTATGTATATATATATATATATGTATGTATGTATATCTATATTATGTATATATATACACATATAATATTATATATTATATATATATATACACATATAATATTACCTAGAAAAATGCATGGTTAATGGGCTGCAGCTAATGAAAATTTAAGCCTTGAAGATGTCAACGCTGGTCCTTTGGCTCCTATATCACCAGATGTTCTTCCAAATTATAGAATTGACTCGTCCAAAGATATTTAAATCAAGATAGATTTTTCTCTGTTTAGGATGATTTTATTCAAGATTTGAATGGGATTAAGTGATATGCATGGATTGAAAGCTGCACATCAATGAGATTGCCAATACCTTGAAGTATAGAATTAAGTTAGATATGTTAGGTGAGTAAATATAAGCAAGCTATCAATTGCCCTCTTGATATCCATTCTCTCAAAGCCTATAGCATAGTAAATCATTACAGGGAATATAACTCTAATCTTAAATTTCACCTGTTTAATCTTAGAACTCCATATACTTGGGTTTTACCTATATTTATGTTAAACTTTGATTTATCTGATTAGTTAGCCCTCATAAATTTTAATATATTTTAGCATTTTTAATTTGTTATTCATTATATATATATATATGTGTGTGTGTGTGTGTGTGTGTGTGTGTGTGTGTGTGTGTATGTATGTATGCATGTTTTTTTTTTCTTTTTAACCAGAGCTATTATATCACTGGTGTAAGGAACTTAAAGAAACTCCCCAAAGTTCTTCTCAAACCCAATTCAACCCAGTGAATAAGCAAGAACAATGTGAATTTGTATTCTCTACCTCAGAGGTGTCAATCATGTAGTTATGGGCCTCAGGGGCCTACCAATACTCCCAATTGCATCCTAAATCAGATTGAAATGGCATTGGGAAATATTTAAAAAAATAAATAAAAATAAAATAAAACATTGGTAACATTATATTTTAAAGCTAAGTCAATATGTACCGACAGGTGTCCTCATGTAAGGATGGTTTTTATTTGAGTTTGACACCACTGGTCTACATCTTTTAGTCAATTGTAGGATGATAAGGATATAATCTACAACGGAATATCATTGTTGAAACCCTGACTGTCTCACTATTAATAACCACATCAAGAATGTCATTTAACCTAATGAATAATTGAAAAAAAATTTAATATCATTAGAAGTCAAAAATATTTGTTTGAAGACAAACAAATATTATGCAAATTATTTCTGGGGTGGGGGCATGGAGATACTTGACTTCAGACTGCCAAGATAGTTTGTGAGAATTAAGAAAATAAATCAATGATCTCAAATTGACCAAATAAACTGTTATGCTACAATGTTGTGAACATCATGCTTTAGTTTCTTCAATGTTTTGCTTTAGTTTGTGGCTGAATAAATAGAGAGTTCACTATACTATGAGATTAGAACCTTAAATTTATCCACAGTGGCAGTTCTCAGGAGAGCTGCTCATCATTGACTTTACAAGTATATTTGTAATGGAAATGCCAGGAGCAGTGGTCTTCTGCTTGAGGAGAAGGAAGCCAGAAGTTTGGAATTCAGCCACAGGACAAGATAAGGACTGTGAGGCAAAGCTGGGACACTGAATGTGTTTCCTTGCTGCATCCACAGTTTGGGACCCAGGGGGAGGATGGACTTGTGACTATGGTGGGTGGGGTGAAGTGCCTTGGACCCCCAAGAGCCCCACGTTGGTTTTGTTGCCCAGCCCCCTTTCTGGACTTGGAAGCAGGGGCTGGAGCAGTGTTATGGGAAGGACACCCCCCTCCTCCCAAGAGAACTTTATTTGGATTCTTGTTTTGGATTGATGTGATAATGTAATGTACTTTGGGTTTAAGGCCCAGTGGCCAGTTTGGTAACTTTAGTTCTGTACCTGGAAAATGTGACCTAAGAGATGTTTAGTGCTAATTCAAATGTAAATTGTGAATGCTATGGGCATGAAAGATCTTGGGGCTGAATGTAATGGAAATACACATTTAAAGATCTTCCCTGCCCCTAGGTTAAGTGCACCTGGAGCCTGTGGTGGGAGGCTTGTTTTTCAGGAAAGCCCACACCTTGATACTTTGTGATTGGGCTGTGGGTCAAAAAGGTTGTTACATTCTCTGAGCCAGGAGAAGGCTATATAAACCCTGATCAGAGGCTTTGCTTAGGGGCTCACTTTGAGAAGTGTTATGTGATTTGACCAGATGAGACTCTGGGTAGCCATTCTGTTTGATCAGTCTGTATACTCTGAAGTTCGTTCGGGGTGCTGACCTTTTCCCCCTGAACTAGGTAATATATATTTCTTTGATTAAAGTGAGCTTATTAACCGATTTTGAGTTGCTTTCCTTTACAAAAGCGGATCTAAGGAACTGTGTTGGCAGCCACCCTGGGGGTGTTGGGGTGCTTGCTGCTACAATATTTTGAAAGATTTAGTAATTTAAAAATTAATTTTAAGAATAGTTCATGTTTATATTGTTCACCATTGGTAGAGACCTTTCCTCATAGCAATTTTATGATTGTGAGTCATACAAATGTCATTATCATCATTTTAGAAGTGAGCAAACTATAACTGAGAAAAGTTAACAAGAACTCACATTTATAGACCATTTTAAAATTGTTTTCCCGTATACAAGTCTCTCCCCAATGCATTCCATCCTCCCTTCAGCTGTCAAAGTGATCATAGTAATGAACAGATCTGATCACATTATCTATTCCCCACTCCTCAGTCAACTCCAGGTGACTCTTTATTATCTCCAGAAACAAATATAAAATTATTTGTTTGGAGTTCATAATCTGCATAGCCCTTAAAACCTCTTCCCTCAATTACCTTTAAAGTATTCTTATACCTTATACCAACATCCCTCATCGGTCTCCACTACATTTTTCTTTTAAAAAAATATTCCACTAGCTGATTCCATTCTCACTGGCTGCCCCTATAGGAAGGAGGGCAGGAAGAAAGACAGGAAGTCAGGAACGCAGGAAAAGAAGGTAGAGAGGGAGGTAGGGAGAGAAGAAAGAAGAAAAAGAGGGATGGAGAGAGGGAGGAAGGAAATAAGCATTTATTAAGAATAATAAGCTCCTACAGTGTGCCAAGCACTGTTTTTCACATATTATAATCTCATTAAATCTTTATAATAAACTTCATAGGTTATATTAGTATTCCCATTTTACAGTTCAGGAAACTGAGGAGAATGGAAGTTAAGTGATTTGCCCAGGGTCATACAACTAGCAAATATTAGAGACTGGATAAAACTTAAATTTTCTTGACTTGAGGCTCAGGATGCTTTTCACTGTGCCATTAAGCTGCCTAAACATGAGGTGTTTTGAGCTAAGGAGTAGAGGATTGGAATGGGGATTCATAAATCTGTAGGCAGGAACAAATTTTGCTTTTGTGGAAGAATAATGGGAAATTAAATTAGACATGTAGGCTTTGAATAGATTACTGGTTGTCTTTAATGCCAGGCTAAGGGATTTGTCCCTTATCCTTCAAACAATATCGAGTCAATGAAAATTTTTGAGATACCTAGGAGTATGTCATGATGAAAGCAATCTTTTTTTAGGAAAATCATTCTGTCATAAAGATGTAAGCAACATGGGGAGAGAAAAACTAGATGTGGGGAATTTTGACATTAATAAGTAAACATATTCCAGGTATGCAGTGGTAAGAGCCTAAACTTGTTTATTTGGGCAAGAAAAATGAAAAAAGAAATGATAGAGAAAAAATTGTAAGATTTTGTTTCTGGTTAAATCTATGGGGTTAAGAAGGGATCTGAATCAGAGATGGTCAATGATTTTCAGTCTGGGTGGCATTGAAATAAATAATTAAATCAAGAGAAGAGTTGGAATTAGGGAGAGAAAAATATTGAGTTAATTCCAGACATCTTGAGTTTGAATTAATGGCAAGGTAATCAAGTAGAATTATATAAACATAAACCAGAGCTTAGATTATTCTTAAAAGATTTTTAGAGTCAGGAGAACCTTAAAAGTCACATAATCTAACCTTTTTCCTTTACATATGGGGAAGCAGAGATTCAGAAAAGATATGTGACTAAAACTGAGGGAAATGTCAATACTTAGGGTAAAGATTATAGAATCATTTTTAATTATGGTATTAGAATCTATACTTGTGCATAATCACTCTGAGGGGAAAGACAATAAAGAAGGAACTAGAGAGGACCAAACTCTTGAATCTTGGTGAACACACACACACACACACACACACACACACACACACACACACACACACAGCTCTGAAACAGTGAAGGAGGTAGAAACAGAAAATGAGTACACTGTAATACCCTAGTTGTAAAGAGAGAAAAGCATTTTGAAGAAGAGTTGGGTAATAAATGCTGCCCAAACACAAGGAGAAAGAGCTGAGAAAAGGTCACTGGATTTGACAGCATCAAATATAGAATCTCAGACTGGGAAGAGACCTCAGATGTCATCTACTCCAACTCAGGTCTGAAGAGGAATTCCCACTACAACCTCCCAACAGGTCATCATCCTGCATCTCCTTGAAGTAAGGAGGTCATCGGCTCAGTTCCAAAAGAGTACAGGGGACAGAAACCAATTTGCAGAATGACATGGAAAGAATGCTAACAGCTGTTTTAATCACTTTGCTCTAGTGTCTGTAGAGTACCCTAAGCTAGAAGCAACACAATTATGTCAGTAAACTCAGAGTAAATCAGTGTGATGTTAGCTGGGCCAGCCCTAGGCAAAGATGTCAAATTATTCTCAGCACATCTTCCACTTCCTATTTCAGAAGTCTTCTTTCTTGTTATGTGCTATCCCACTTAGAACCCAGGTCTTCCTATTCATTCATACATTCACTTAACTATTTATTGAGTCCCTGCTGATAGCTCAGCATTGTATTCAGTCCTATGGAAATGAAAACTTATTTTAAATCTTGTTCTTTGCTACTCATGCTTTTCTATGATTTGATATACCAAGAATGGGTAACAAGCAAAATGACCTAGAAATCTTCAGCAAGGAAGTACATTTTGCTTTGTAGTTAATACTTATTTTTCTATATGAAACCATAAAATTATTTTGAATAATTTTGTTTTTATTGAATTGATAATTAAGCATCAGAATATCCATAAATGGACTTTGTTATTGGTGGGATAAAATCCAAGGCTGGGATGTGCATCTGGAAATGTAGAACTTTTCATATGGGGGTGAGGAGGTGGTAAATTTCTAAAAAGTAATAGTACGAAAGATGAAGGCAGTGACTGTCTCATTATATTCCAGTCTGGTCAGATTGCATGGCATTCAGTTCTGTGTATTACACTTTAGGAAGAACATAAAGAATTTGGAACATGAACAGAGGAAAGCATTCAGGATGACAGAAGGTCTCCTGAAGTTCAGAGAGGGCTTGCCAAGAATTCCATGCAAAGGCCTACCAAGACATATCTTGATGAGTAGTAGACTCATTACATCTAATCCCTATTAAAAGTTCCTTTATTAACACTATCACACTATAAGTATCTTCTTCAATGAGTTACACTGAAGTGCTGATGTCTGATACTTATCTAACATTTCTGGATATATGATGTCTCAATTCAAAAGATAATTTATTCACTACTAAAGCTTCTAGAAACTTTAAAAATTGTCTAGTCCAACCTTGAAATCTTAGGCACGAGAAGACATTGACCTGGGAAGGCTAATTGATTTGGCCCCCACTCAGGACTGTTCTGATAAACATTTAACAAATGATGACGTTGCATGGTGCTGTTATGTGCATATATGTGAATGTTTAGATTTAATCTACATTACTAGCATTTTCTCCATCACTTTCTTAAGTCTAGAGGAGACAATCAGCAAAACAATAAATCAAATCCTGAATTGTAGTATTTGCTGATTTCTGAAGTGCAAATGCTCATGCTGAAAATTTAATAATAAGCTCTCTTTAGCATAGGAGCTGGCTATAGGACAGTCCCTATATGCATTATCATTAGATTGTTTCAAAGTCAGAATACAAACCTAGGTTTCTTTATACCAATTCCAGTGCTCTCTCTACTCTATCCTACACATCTTGCTAATGGTGGAATTTGAAGTAACAAAAAATACGTACAGTTGGTTAAGGAAAAGTGTGGAAAGCTGGAAAGAGCATCCCGTAATGCCCTAATTCATATCCCTGGGCAGTCACTTTGACTTTCAAAGGGTAAGGTCAATATTGAATGCAAAGAAGGCAGGAATTCACTCAAACTGGTACAAAATAACAGCTGACCTCAGGTGAATGACAAAACCAGGCTTGGGAAATATATTTGACTTTTTTTTTTTTTTAAATTAAAGGCCTCAGAATTTAAAGGAAGATCTGAAGCCCAAGCATTTAATCCAGTTGCATTAATCCAGCTGTGAAATATATTAACTCCCTATCAGAAAGAAAAAATATCATTTACTCTGACTTAAATATTAAGTTTTTTGCCTATGGGTACTTTAGGAGTAAAACTCTTTAGCATGAACTACCTTTTTCTATATGAACCAATGTCTTTAAGTAGGATCCCTCTGACATGTCAATGATGGTAGATGTACATTAAATAAATTTACACAGATTATCATGTCAGAACATCTAAAGAATAAAAATAAAGGGGAAAAATCATTCAGATTGATGATATGGTTTCATATCAATAAAATAAGTAGGAAAGCAAATGAAAATTTTTATTTTCTTCATTTTATTTTTTAAAAAATTTATTCTATTTTTAATTTATGGAGTAAAAATCATTGCTATAACACAGAATAATAAAAATAACTCACATGAAATTTCAAATCTATTATGTACAATTATTTATTCCTTCTAAATATATAATAGTGTTATCATGTAAATTTATTTTTCCTCTTTTTCTTCCTTCCCCCTTACTCCACCCTAGAAGTAACTACCATTAGATGAGAATGTATGCCTATGTGCAAAATTATTTTATACATATTTGTATTTTTCAATTCTTTCTCTGGATGTAGATAGTGTCTTTCTTCATATGTGCTTTGTTTTTTTCTGTATTTTTAATGGTCAAAATGAATTAGTCACTCAAGTCATTCTTAAAACAATATTCTTATAAAAAATGTTGCATGGTATATACAATATTCTCTTGGTTTTGCACATTTTTCTCTTCACCATTCCAGGTAAGTCTTTCTATGCCTTTCTAAGATCATTATGTCCATCACTTCTTATAACACAGTGGTATTCCATGACAACCATACACCACTTATATATCTATTCCTCAATTGATGGGGATCCCTGAAGTTTCCAGTTCTTTTCCACCCTAAAGAGAACTGCCATAAACATCCCATTCACATCCTCCCTCCCTTTTATTTTGCTCACTATTTTCTTTCTCAGTCTCTCTTTTTCTCTCCTCACCCTCCACTCCCTATTCCACATATCCCTCCAAGAGCCCTCTTCACATCTCCTCCCATCCATCCAATCCCAATACACACCCTTCTCCAAAAGTCCCTCTACCATCTTCTTCCCCGACCCTCCCAAATCCCAATTTACAGACACCTACCCCACCCTGTCCTCCTGTTTCCTTACCTCTCTGTATGTACATAAGATTTCTTCCAGATGCACATTATTTCCTCTTCAACCCAGATGAGAGTAGTGACATTACCAATCCTGTACCCCCATCTGCTTCCTCTATATTAGTTCTTCCTTTCACACCCATTTTATAATATAATTTCTCCCTCTTCCTATCCAATTCTGATTTTTAGAATCACCCCGTCATACACAACTCAGCTCCGACCTTTCTTTCCAACTACCTTAGTAATGCTGAGTACTGAATACTGAGAGAGAATTTTGACCTTAATAAATGCTTTATAATTATTACTTAATATTTTCCTTATATTCCTTATGGATCTTTTATATCAAATTTTCTATTGAGTCCTGGTATTGTTGTTTGTTTGTTTGTTTTGTTTTCTTTCTTTTTTTTTTTGTCTTTTTGGAGGGGGAAGGCAGGGTAATTGAGGTTAAGTGACATGCCCAAGGTCACACAGCTAGTAAGTATTAAATATTTGAGGCCAGATTTGAACTCAGGTATTCCTCATTCCAGGGCCAGTGCTCTATTCACTGCATTACCTATCTAACTCAAGTTCTGCTCTTTTTGTTACAAATACTTGAAAGTCTTTCAATTAGTCAAATATTCTTTTTTTTTTCATTCAGGATTATACTCAACTTTGCTGGGTATGTTACTCTTGGATACTACCTCAGCCCTCTTGCTCTTTGAAATAAAATGCTCCAAGACCTGTGATATTTTAGTGTACAATCTATTAGAATTTGTGAAATCCTGACTGTATTTCCATAGAAATTAAATGTTTTTTTTTTCTTGTTACTTGAAATATATTCTCCTTAGCCTGGGAGTTTCAAAACTTGGCTTACATACTGTTGTATTGCTGTAAGATTTCTTCCTGTGATCTTTTTCAGGTGATCAATAGTATATTTTTTCTCTTTCTATTTTGTCCTCTTGTTCTAGAACTTCAGGGCAATTTTCCTTAATAATTTCTTGTAATATTGTATCCAGAATCTTTTTTTTATCATAACTTTCAGGTAATCTGACAATTCTTACATTCTCTCTCCTTGATCTGTTCTCCAGTTCAATTGTTTTTCCAATGAGATAGTTCAGATTCTCTTCTGCTTTTTCTAGTTTTATTATTTCTTGCTCTTATAATATCCTTTGATTCCTCTTTCCCAATTCTATTTTTCAAGAGATTATTTTCTTCCTTAACATTTTGTATATGTTTTTCTAATTTGTTATCTTTTTTTTTAATAATTTTCTTGGATTACTTTTTTTCCCTCTTTTTTCCTCAATCTCTATTATTTGACTTTTGAATTCCTTTTTAAGCCCTTCTGAAAACTCTTTTTGACCTTGTGACCATTTGAAATCAGTCTTTAGGGTAGCAGTGTTTTTTTTTTCCCTAACCTCTCTACCTTCCTCTGAATATGAACCCAGAGCTTCTTTTACACCCAAATAGCTGTCTATGGTTGTATTCTTTTTCCTTTGCTTACTCATTTTTACTTCTTTAAATTTATTTTTAGGGGGCGGAGCCAAAATGGCAGAGTAGAAACAGCATTTCCAATGTGCTATGCCCCACACAAATTTCAAACAATGTGAAAGGGAGCTCCGAACAGCTTCTGGAGCCACAGCACCCACAGAACATCACAGAGAAGCTAACCTCCTGCTGAGGACAGCCCAGCAGCCCTGCAGGGATCGGCCAGCTCAGCGCTCTGAGAGCAGGCCGCACAGCACGCTGGGAACCGACAGCGCAGCCCAAAGATCCAAGCCCAGGTCCGCGGTTTTAGCCCCAGGGCAGCCGGGCTTTCAGCTGGCTGGTGGAACCCCAGAACACCAGCAATTGTGGCGATTCCAGAATTATCAGCATATATATGCCTAGGACAAAGTGAGAAGTTAGTGCCCTATGGACTTTGGGACGAGTATTTGGGGAACATGTGGCTTCCTCCCCTGGGGGCAAAAAGCTGCTGAAGAAACAGCTGCACAGAAGCCATTTTGCAGTGTCAGTAGTGGCTCTAGCTCCTGGTCTGCGAACTGTAGGAAGATCCAGCAATCAGTCTGGGGGTTAAACGCTTTTGCTTTAAACTGCCTGGATCTGGATTGTGGTCTGTGGGGGAAGTTTGGGGTGGGTATCCAACTTGCCAGAGTGGGTGGAGGCTTTACAGAGGCCACCCAAATGGCAGAAGTTGTGAAGACCCCACGTTTGGGCAGAAGCTCCCCTGTCTGGTGGCAGAGTCCTACTGTGGCGACAAGCCCCAAAATCAGGTGATTAAATGGCAATATGCCTAGGCAAACGAAACAAAATAAACAGAAAAGTTCAACATTGGACTCCTATTTTAGGGGCAAAGAGGCTCAAAGAATGGAGGAGGACTGAGAGATCAGAACTCCTACAGCAAAAGCCCCAAATGAAAATACAAGCTGGCTACAGGCCATAGAGGACATTAAGAAGCAGATAAGAGAAGTGGGGGAAAATTTGGGAAGAGAAATGAAAAAGATGCAAGAAAAGTATGAAATGACAGTCAACAGCCTGACTGAGGAAAATAACACCCTAAAAAATAGACTAACTCAAATGGCCAAAGAGGCTCAGAAAGGCAATGAGAAGAATGCCTTAAAAAGTCGAATTTGCCAGATGGAAAAAGAATCTCAAAAGCTCACTGAGGAGATTCATTCCTTCAGAGTTAGACTGGAGCAAATGGAAGCTAGTGACTTTATGAGAAATCAAGATACTATTAAACAGATCCAAACAAATGAAAGAATAGAAGGCAATGTGAAATATCTCATGGGAAAAACCACTGACCTGGAAAATAGATCCAGGAGAGATAATTTAAAAATTATTGGACTACCTGAAAGCCATGATCAAAGAAAGAACCTAGAAATCACCCTTCAAGAAATTCTCAAGGAAAATTGCCCTGATGTTTTAGACCCAGAGGGCAAAATAGAGGTTGAAAGAATCCACCGATCACCTCCTGAAAAAGATCCCAAAAAGAAAACTCCCAGGAATATTATAGCCAGGTTCCAGAATCCCCAGATCAAGGAGAAAATACTACAAGCAGCCAGGAAGAAACAATTTCAATATTGTGGAAACACAATCAGAATAGCCCAGGACCTGGCAGCTTCTACACTGAGGGATCGAAGGGCATGGAATATGATATTCCAGAGGGCAAAAGAGCTGGGAATGAACCCAAGGGTCACCTACCCAGCAAAACTGAGTATCTTGTTTCAGGGGAAAATATGGTCATTCAGTGGAATAGAGGACTTTCAAGCATTCTTGATGAAAAAACCAGAGTTGAATAGAAAATTTGACATTCAGACACAAGAAGCAAGAGATGCTTGAGAAGGCAATCAAGGAAAAGAAATCAAAAGGAACTTATCAAAGTTGGACTATTTACAGTCCTACATGGAAAAACAATAACTGTGTTTGATGAAACCTTTCTCATTATGAAAATAATTGAAGAAGGGTACATGGCATATGTTCACAGGTATACATGGATAGAGGGCACAGGTTGAATTTGATGGGAAGGGATGATTATTTTTTTTTTTGGAGGGCAATTGGGGTTGGGTGACTTGCCCAGGTTCACATGGCTGGGTTTTTGTTTGTGTGTTGGGTGTCTGGGGCCAGATCTGAGCTCGGGTCCTTCTGGCTCTGGGGCTGGCTCTCTGCTCGCTGCGCCACCTAGCCGCCCCAAGGAAGGGATGATTCTTAAGGGGTGAAGTCAAGAGGTGAGAGAGGAAAGTGGCAAGAGGAGATGGAGAGAGACAGGGTAGGGCAAACTATCTCATGTAGAAGAGGCAAGGGGAAGTAGTTGCAGGGGAGGGGAAGAACAGGAAGGCAAAAAGGCAAAAGCATATTCTCATTGAAGTTGGCTCAAGGAGAGAATCACATACATACTAAATGGAATATCTTACCCTCACTCACTCTCCTGAGTAGGGGAAAGGGGGATGAGAGGGGGGATGATGGAGGGGAGGGCATTCTGGGGAGAGGGGAGGTTAGAAGTACCCACTATCAAAGAGGGACAGGATCAAAGTAGGGAATGGACCAGGTGGGAGGTGAGACAGGTGGGAGGGAAATATAAGCAGTCTTTAACAATATATCTACTATGCTAATGTTTTGCATAACTATACATGTACAACACATACTGAATTGCTTATCTTCTCAGAGGGAGTGGGTGACAGGGGAGAAAGGGAATGGATCTGAAAATCAAAGTTTTCAAATTAAATGTTTCATAAGATGTCCAGGCAGTGGGGCTCAGAGATTCACCTTGCCCTAATGGCAAAGTCGAAGGGGGTAGGGGAGAAGATATGGGAGAGAGCAGATTGAATGAGGGGATATCCTGTGGGCCTGCTATTCTGGGGTGGTGGGTAGGGAAAAATGGGGGAAAAATGTAACTCATAATCTGGTGGAAATGAATGATGTAAACCAGAAGTTAATAAAGCATTTGTTTAATTAATTAAATTTATTTTTAGTACCTTATTATTATCATAAGATTTTAATCCAGAGATGTGGGTAATGTTGCCCTAGGCCTCAGGTCCTCCTTACTGTTATTTTCTGGATTCTCCTCCTCTAAGCCATGGCTTTTTCACAATTCATTAGTAAGACCAAAAATCTATGTAGGACCTAAACATTTACAAAACTTTTGACATAGTAATAGCTAACATTTATATCGTACTTTTATATTAGGAACATGCTTCAACTGTTATCTCATTTGGTCTTCACAACCACCCTAGAAGGTAGTTGTATTATTATTTAAATTTTACAGATGAGGAAACTGGGTCTAAGATAGTTTAAATGACTTAACTAGGTTCCCACAGCTAGTAAGTATCTATAGTAGGGTCCAGACACAGGTAATATTGAGTTTAAGTTCAACATTATATTCATTGTACCGCTACCTGCCACATACACACTCACATTTGAGCATCAAAACAACCTTGTGTTTTAAGCATTTCAGTTATAATTATCCATACTTCATGGTAGAAGAAACTGAAGATAAGAGAGATTAATTTGCCTATCAATGTTCACACATTCAGTAAATGCCAGACATGTAACTAGAATCCTGGAATATACTTACTGTAAATACAAGTGGATTTATATTAAATCATTCTATTTCTCTAATTCGATGTTTCAGTTTATCTTAACTGTAGGCTTTTTGGAAAGAGACTTCAAACTCAACTTACTAGACAGGACCAACCTTCAACAAAATTATTGTTAATGACTTTAGACTTAGGAGACCTCTCACTTCCACTTTCACTCACTGTATAGTTCAGACCTCCTATGTCAGTATGCCATGAATGGCTACTGACCTGACTCAGTTTTACCTTTCCTTAGAGTCTGGATACAGTAAATCCTATTAGTCAACAAAAAATATTATCTGATTGTTTTGTCTTTTATCTGATTCCCTCTATCTTATGGCTTTTATATTATCAGTCAATAAGCAATCATTAATCTATATACCAGACACACATGGGTTTAAGGTTAATTATGGAAAATGTTCATTATGAAGGTATTTTCACTAATACAGACCACTATTAATATAATGAGTTACACACACACACACACACACACACACACACAACCTGCTCAAGAAGTAATGGAATTGAATGGATTTAACACCCCATTCCACTATTAGAAGAGAAATTTTGAACAAGGGAGACTTTTTAGAAGCCCTTAAATAGTGCTGATTATGGCTCAATCATAATATAAGGGAAAGAAATTGAATTTGGAGGCAGAAAACATTTGAATATAAATTTTGCTATTTAATACTTTTTTTTTCATTCTGACAAGTCACTTCCTACATCTAGGTCTAATTTTCTTTCTAGAAAATGGAGTGAGACTAGGTGATCAATAAGACCCCTCCCAAATTTCATATCTTATGATTCCTCCTTCCAGTTGAAGACACATATCCATTCTTACTTTTGAAACCAAGTAGAACATTTTTGACTAAAATGAATTGACCAACAAAATGTCTTCATTTTTCTTCCCTTCCCCTCTCCCTTTCCTTCTATCTTTCTTCTTTCATTTCCTTCTTTTTTCTCCCTTCCTCCCTTCCTTTCTTTTTTTCCCTTTCTTTCTTATAGAAGAAAATGACTTATAGGCTGAAAATCAGCTAACTTTTGCATGTGTAGATATTAGGCTTCAAGGAGACCAGGAAAACCATTTACCAATAAAAGTGACTTCAGGAACACAAGCACAAAATGTATATGAAAGAATGATAGGGGTAACATCTTTGGCAACCTGGCCTATATCTGGTCTTAAAGGCTTAACACTAATTCTTGGAGTCAGCCATTTTCTGCAGTCATTAGTGATTTCAAGGTTTCTGATTACCAAACAGCAAGCATCACCTTCATGCCATGAAAGTATTTTCTTCCCCTGACAAGAAAGCTAAGGGCTCAAAAATAGAAACCCTTTGTTCTCTTGTCAGTGTGGGATAAAATACTATTTCAAGACTTCTGAAAAGCAACATTAATGTCTTCCAAAGTGTGTACTGTGTGGCAAAATGAAAGTCAATTTAGTTGTTTACTAATCTCAGCTTAAGGCTCTGTTGTGTAGTTCCTAGAGATGAAATGACACAATGGGGAAAATAGTGAGATGTCCTAATGAAGTATCCTGATGTCTGATTTCCTTCACAGAGTAGGAGCTCATAGAGTTTGAATCACAGGCTGGAAATGGGAAAGTGAATCCTAAACCTCATGATAAATGAGAAAGTAGGCTTGTTTCCATGTAATGCCATGACTTTATTCTGTACTTATGAAGTGCTGATTGTTTGCACAGCCTTGTGTCAAGGGTATTACAAAACAAATATGAGTTTTGTTCCTTGCTTCCAAGAAGCTCATAAGCTAGCAAGAAAGTCAGCATGTATATATGTGGGAACATTTCATTTTTAATGACAGAGGTAAAGATGATAATAGCATTTCAAAGAAGGCAATGACTATAGCCTGGGATGGACAGAGAAGGCCTTCTCAAAGTATTGAATTTTTACTGGGCCTCAAAGGACAGGTACATAATCTCTTCTTTTCCTATTGAACTTTTTCCCTCACTGGTCCACAATAAAGATCTCTTTCTGTTTCACTGTCCCACATTACCTGCATACTCATATTTAATTCCAAAACCCACCTCCATGGCCCCAACAAAGAGTCAGACACAACTAAACAACAATATTTTGATGTCCTTAGAGCTAAACTTATAGCTTCTTAATTGACTGATTAATTGATTCTTTCTTCTGAGTCAAAGAAGACTCCAATTATGCATTCTCTAGAAATTGAGAGGAGAACTGTCCTTCTCAGTCCCCACTTTCTGATGCATATAGGAACAAATGACTCTAACTAGAAGAAAAGTAAATGTGTATATCACTTTAAATTTTCCAAAGCATTTTCCTTACAATAATTCTATGAGAAAAAATAGTGCAAGTATTATTTTCCCATCACATATACAAGGAAACTGAGTCTCACAAAGAGTAATTGTCTAGTAGTCTATACAGCTAACAAAAGAGAGGCTGGTACAATGTTCAAGAACCAGTTAATTATAATTCACTCAGAATTATCAAGCCCATTTTATTGCTAATAATATATTGCAAACACTTCCAGATTCAAATGAAGCAAAGTTGACCTCCTTCCCTCAGGAAGATATTTCATAATGCATTAGCCTATCCTGCAAGAAATTTGCTCTGACATCCAAATCCAACTATTGTGTCCCCAGGTTATTTATATTACTTTAAGTTGTCTTCTTATACTTCTTCCTAAACTATTTTAACTCGAGTTACCCAGTGCTATTGATATGCAGGAAAGGACACAAATATGCATAAAGAGGAGCAGAGTTATCTCTCTTAATGGACAGAAAGTTGGCCTAGAAGCCAAGAAGACTTGGATTCAAATCTCACTTCTGACATGTATGACTTGGAGGTATCTAATGTCTTGGTGTTCTGGACAACTCACCAGGTCTATAAATTATAGATAAAGTCTTGGTCTGTATTGTTAGAGGGAATTTTCTTACCTGAGAGTTTTTACTCTTTACTTTGTATGGCAAGTATCCAATCATAGCTTCCCCCCTGGCCTAAACACTGGAGGAGAAATTACTTGCAACAAACTTAAATATAGATGAAAGCCCACTCCTTTCCTCTTATTTATGTTTGAGGAAATTGTGTATTTTTGTTCAACAAATATGGATTCAGTATGCCTGACAAAAGTCCTTGCTCCTCTGTTTACGTGTTGTTTTATCATAAGAAAATAATTTCTTTGAATCTCAGTTTCCTTCTCTTTATTATGAAGGGGTTGGACTAGTAACCCACAAATTCCCTTTTAGCTCTAAATGTTATAAACAGGACAGAGGACTACTGAGCCAAAGGAGATAAAGTTACTTTCTATCACATGTCTTTATCACCCATTTTCTAATAGCTTCCATCTCTTTAAGACTGAGATAGAATAACTTCAACTTCCTTGGCCGGGGATATACAGAAATCAGTCCTGTTATTCATTCTAAGAAAGATCCCAGCTATAATGTCTGACTCAGAGCCAGTTTATCTCTTAGATTTTTTAGTCCAAATTGGGCCTAAGGCTCACAATTTACCCAAGTTTAGACTTCCTGGTGTACATTCACTAGCAAGGAGTCCCAGTCTGCTTTTCTAATTCATCCTGGCCCATTTGGTGACCTACCCTTATCTTGTCTTCAAAATTCTTTCAATACCAATTTTCAGATCACCTGAGTCTGTCCTCCATATAAGTAGCTAGCCTTGATGCCTGAGTACTGGAACAAATTTCCAGCTACCTTCTGATATTTTTGTCCTAACATTGTCCTTATCCACTCTAGAAAGAGGGAGCTCTGAAAAGTGGGTTAATCATTCCGTATCCTGGATGCTGGTTTAATCCAACCCAATTAAGCATTGGCTAAGCACCTACTATATTTAAATGACAATGCTAGTGCTGGAGAGTCTAACATATACACACATATACATATACATTCAATCTAGTATACAATCTACTAATGGAAAAGATATTGTGCACAAAAAATCAACAAGTTGGAAATTATTCAATGAAAATAAATTAAAGAAAGTAGCCTTAGAGATTTGAGGGAGAAGGAACCATTTCTAGATAGGTTGGTCAAAGAAGACTTATTGATCCCTCCAATCTTCATTCAAGTCTTACCTTTTCTGTGAAACCTCTCCTGACCAGATCAATAGAAACTAACATTTCCTCTTTCTCTGATAGCCAGAAGACTTACTGTCTATACCACTCATTTGGCATTTGGTATCTACCATTCTGTATTATTCTTAGTATTTTATGTGTGCCTTACCTCCCTCATAGGTACCTCATAAGTATCTTATGAATCTTGTATTGCTCTCCTATATGCTTCATTACAATCAGTACCTAGGACAGTGTCTGCCATATTACCTGCTCAATAAATATTTGTTGATTTTTTTTTAAAGAATACTTTTAAGACTATTTATCTTAAAAGTTCTAGGGCATGAAGTTTTGGGTAAATTATAATATAAATACTAATTCTTTTTTTCTAACCAATTTAATTCAAGACATGCTTATTAAGCACAGTTTAAGATATTCTGTCAGGTATTGAGGGGGTGGAGATTCATTACAAATTGACATCATATGACTCTTTTCAAAGTGCAATGCTTACAACCTTGTAAGGTAGGTAATCCATTCTACCTATTTCCTTTACCTAAAATAGAATGACTGGATATCTAATTTGAGATATTTTTAGTAGCTATTTTATATTAGTACCCATGATGGAAAACGCCTGAGAAAACATTCAGGGTTGCTGGCTAAAAGTTGGTAATTATTAACAAGGTAACCTTAATATTTTATTTTCCCCTTCTAAGTTGTTTCTACTTAATGAAACTCTTTCAGATGAAGCAACCCTAGTGATGGCCCTGAATTACACTATTTTAAGGGATCTTGAAATCACCTATTCCACCTACTTCTCCCTTAAATTTAAAAAGGAAGAAACTACAAAATTCTGGGTAGGCAGCATTAGCAAAATATTTGGCAAAGTATTTAATGTTTTACATATGGAAAAGATGGGTAAATATAGGGTAGAAATTATATATATATATATAATCGAGCTTGCTTTAGAACTGGTGGAATGACAGGAAACAAAGATGAGTCATTAATGGATTAACAACTTAGGGAAAAGGTTTTAAGTTAGTGTTCCAGGGATCTGTCCTTGGTTATCCTATTTAATATTTATAATTTATAGCTTGAATAAAAGTAGATTCATATCAAATTTTCATACATATGAGATTTTTAACTTACTGTGTGCAGGATATTATGTATGTTTTAAAAAGACTTGTATAGGTTAGATTGTTTGAATAAATCAAATTTCATTGAAATCAATGTAAAATTTTATACCAGGCTCAAAAAATCAACTCCACAAAGAAAAAATTGTGGAGACATTGTTAGACAATGTTTTCATAGTTCCTATGAAAAAGAAGGCTTTTCGTTTACTATAAAATCAATAAATATGAATTGACAGCATGATGACAATAAAAAAAAGAAAACTAATGCCATATAAGGCTATATAAAGGGACAGGTAATATCCCGGACTAGGAAGGTGATAACACCTCTGTTCTCAGTTCTAGTTAGGAAATATCTCTAGTATTTTAATCAGTTCTGCTCACCATGTTAGAAAGGACATTAAAAAGCTAGAGAATACATGTTGCAAAACAACCAAGATGTTGAAGGAACTCAAGTTCTTGACTTTTCAGTCTAGCTGGGGAAGACACCATATAGATATGTAGGTATAAACAGCTATATGGATAATATAAACAAAGCAAATATGAAGGGATTTTGAGGAGGGAGCACTACCAAGTAAGGAGATCAAGAAAGATTTCATATTGGAGGAAGCAACTGAACTGATTTTTGAAAGAAACTAGGGATTCTAGGAAGCAAAGTTAAGACAAGGATCAATTCTCCACATAGGTGACAGTAAAAATTTCCTGGAGAAAGCTCAAACTAATAGTGAAGAGCACATTACTAAATAATCAGGATTAACATTTTGAAAGTTGACAAATACTATAAATCTGAGTTTGGTTTTTGTTGTTGTGGATTGTCTAGACTCAAGAAAGAAATGAAGAAAATGTTAATAATGAAGATAAAACTTAAAAGTGTGTCATGCATACATTTTGATTTTTTCAGAAAGCCAAGTGTTAAACATTTACCAGCATACCACTAGACTGTACAGTCTGGCTGGGATGGGAGATGAATGAGGAATATAAGGAACAGAAAGTAAAATAACTTTGTGGAAATGTAGACTACAAGAAAAGAAGTGATATATAATTATCCTGAAAAGATAGCTTAGATTCAGATCATGAAACACCTTAAAAGCCAAACATATAAGTTTATATGCTATCCTAGTGGTAATGGGGAACCCTGGGAGTTTACTAAACAAGGGAGTTATATGATCAAAATTATGTCTTTAGGAATATCACTTTGGAAAATGTGTGCAGACTACATTAGATTGGGAGACTACTGAAGACTAGGAGACCAACAATTAAACTATTGCAATAATCTTGGAGACCACTGTGATAAATACAATGATCCATGATATTTCCAAAGGACTCATGTTGAACAGTACCATCCACATCCAGAAAGAGAACTGATAATCTCTGAGTGAAGACTGAATATTTTTTTTACTTTCCTTATTTTTCTTGATTTTTTTTATTTTGCAACATGGTTAATATTTTACAGGATTTCACATATATAATGAGAACCCTATTGCTTGGGATAGATGGAAAGAGAGAATTTGGAAATCTTTTTTCTTTGTAAGTGAATGTTTAATCTTAAAAAAAAAGAAAAAAGGACTTACCAAAAGAAAACAGGAATGAACATTTTGTTCAAAAGATTCATGAATGAAATCTGCATTATGATCCAGTCACTGATGTCCTTTATATTTCAATTTTTCAGTTTCAAGAAAAAAATTGAATGCATATTTATTAAGTAATTCACATTAATTTTATTTTAATTAGATATCACAAATGTCATTAAAATATACAACAAAAGGAGACTTTGAGACAGGCTATGAGTGGAAAAAAATCATATAAAAAAGGGAGAAGAGGCATTAAACATGTGTATATGAAAGGAAGGAGAAGTTTAATAAAGCAACGTTACCAAAAAATATATAGGGAAGGGAAACAAGGCACAAATAATGGAATTTGCACTACTGAGGGGATAAGAAAATCTTCTCTCCTGTGACAAAAGGGGAGGCTAAAGAAATCATCATAAGGATTTAGAAAGATAAACCATATGATACATGCAAGATCTGTGAAGATGTGGTATTAAACTTGAGGAAAGAAGAAAATATTTGAAACAGCTGTTATTTATTAGGGATGAAACTGAAAGATAAATGAATTGTCCAACGTTACATATTTAGTTGGTAACAAAGCTGAGAATATAACCCTGGGATCCTGATTCCCTTCTAGGGTTTTTCCCATTACATAATGAATGGCAGTTCTCATTCCATACCTCTGGTTAAGGGATGTCAAACCTGTAAGATTTTTTTCTAAATGAGAAAATAGCACATAATGAAATTGATTACATTAAATCATTTGAAGTAATTAAATTTATTCTCAGATACTTGCTGCCTTGTAACTTTGGGCAAATTATTTAACAGCCCTTGGCCTTAGTTTCCTCATCTGAAAAATCTAGACTAGATGATTTCTTAGTACTGACCAGTTCTAAATCAAAGGTTTTATTTAGCCCTTGTAGAATTTTGGGGAGAGAAACTTTTTTTTTGAACTACAGTGTCCTCTTCTGGAAAAGAAATGATACAAGAGATATATATGTATATATTAGAGGTTAGTACAATTATATATGAGATCTATGTAAGAGATAATAGGGAAGGAATTCAGAGAATTGGCAAGGAAGGCACATCCTTATAATGTACTACAGTGAGGGACTTTTTACTTTGTGGGGGCATTGCACACATATATGGTGTGGTCCACACTAAAAAGCACAGGATAACATTTAAAAAGAAGGAGTTAATAGAAACCAGACAAACTTTGCCAACATCAAAAATTTTATAAAGCTTCTGAATATTTTGGTCCCCCAAGTTGTGATAAGCAAAACATTTTAAGCAATTCAGGGATAAGGGTTTGTTTTATATATCATTAATCTTTGGCTAGAAAAATCAGAATAATCAAAATTCCAAACACCACACTTGTTCTGCAGGAACTGAACAAAAGAGATTCAGCTATCTTCATTAGAGTGTTAATGGCCTAGGTCAAATTTTTATAGACTTTCTGTCAAATTAATCAGACTACAAACCTGGCAGTCAACTTGACTTCCCTATCTCAAAGATCATTAAACTATAAGCCATAGCAATTAAATTGAGCAGCACTCATCTAGTTGCTGGGAAACCATCACCTCCTCTGGTCAAGGAGATATTGATGATCAAGAGAGGAGGCATTGCTTGGAAGTATGCCCATCTGGTAATATTTCTTAGTTACCAGAAGACTGGCATTCATAGAGTAAGTAAAATATTACCACCAGATAGTCCAATCCCCTCATTTCATAGAAAAATAATTTGGAAATAAAAGAGATAAAGTCAATTGTCAGTATGTAGCATATCTTTTATATATGCAGGATTCCTGACTCCATCTAAGAAATCTTTTCACTCTAAGATGTTGACTCTCAGTACACTTCAACATGAACAACATATTCCACAATACTTTTTTGTTGTCACCAATGCACAGAATGTTCACTCTCACCTCTACTGCTTTGTTTGTTTTTCTTCTTATTTTAACCTGTTTGATATATTCTCCCTTTGCTGGAAACAAACAATAAACAAACAAAACCCTTATCCATATCCCACTGCTTCCCCTCTTAGTTCATCTCAAATCTTACTTCCCTTAGGCAACCTTCCCTGGATATTTAAGATCACATGATTCCTATCTTCAACTTTCTATATTAGGTATCATCTATGCTACACAATTTGCCCCCTAGTAATAAATTGTTTTGTCTAGTTTTTGTTTTATATAACCAAATCTTTTCTTTCTAATTCCTAAAACATCTTGATATCATAGAATAAAATGGAACATGAAATATGTGGGCTTTTTTTTTCTTTTTACATCTCAGCAGTGTGTAGCCTATTGTTGATACTCAACAGAAGTTCCTTGGAATTATGGAAGCTCAGAATTGGAAGAGAATCCAGGACTGATCTAATCTGGGCCTGCATAACCTGCAGCATAGATCATGGGCATGTCAAAAGATCTCAGGCAGCCTGCAAAAAATGCAAAAGATGTTTTCCTCTACATTTTTCATGAGCTGCCTAAAATCCTTTGGCCTGCTGCAAGAGGCCCACAAGCCACAGGCTGTGCAGGCCTGATCTAATCTAACTCATAATTGGCTAGTTTGTTGATTCTATAATGTTGCCACAAAATGGTCTTATTTATAAATCTTGAGGGAAGAGGAACTCACTTTTTTATGAGGCAGTTCATTCTCTAGATAGCTTGTGAGCTACACAATTCCAATCTATAACAAAGGTTAATCTATAACAAAAGAACTCCAAGCATGATCAATTTATTAGGGATACAAGTAGTCACTAATCATTGGGTCCAAGACATTCCTCATGGTCAAGTCCCTCTCTGCTTGAAGAAAAATTGTTTTTATGGCCATTGAGGAAATATCAAAAAACATAATTACGGGGCACAATTCTATGATTGGTCAATTTCTGAAGCAGGGAAATCTTATGGTTGGCTAAGGAAAATATTCAACAATCATAACCAATTAGCCAACAAGTCTTCAATAAATCATTAGCTACAGGTCATCAACTGCAGGCCATCTCAGGAGGGGCTTACCAAAGATCATAAGACACTGTCAATAACATCTCAAGGCCTTTCACAGGTTATATGACCCTAATGTTTGATCAACAGTATCTTGTGTCCCAAGGAAGTAGTAGTTTGATGCAAAGATAATTAGGGAGTGGACAGAAGTGATTCATAGGAGTTAGGAGGCATTACTGGGGCTTCTGAAACTTATTTCAAGCATAACTTATGTGGGGAAGGAAGAGGAGGTTTTTCTAATGCATTAAATTCTTAAACTGGGCTAATACATATTCTTACAACAGGCCTAATACAGTGTGAATCTATCTAATAAATCCAATAGATACAATATAATAATCTATACATGGTAGATTAATTAATGAAGTCTGCCTAAATCTTATTCTTATAACAACAACTAAATCAAACTTAACTCTATTCTACTTATAAACATTGATACCCATAAAATCACAATGACATGAGCAAATATTGATTATTATAAATAGATTGATAGATTTATCTATCCAAATTTTTGAATTCTGTCCAAAAGGTTTTTCTAAACATTACTAAGTCTGTATTGCAAATATACTAAATAAAAAGGAAAAGAACCTTGTAAAAATGTACCAAAATATTTAAAGCACCTCTTTTTGTGGTAATAAAGACCTGGAAATTGAGGAGATGCCCATCAGTTGGGAAATGGCTAAACAAGTTGTAGAATATGATTATAATGGAACACTATTGTGCCATAAGAAATGATGAGCAGGAAGAGTTCAGAAAAACCTGGGAAAACTCATATGAATCAATGCAAATTAAAGGGAGCAGAACCAAAAGGAAATTTTGCATAGTGATATTGGAACAAAGATAAATTGTAAAAGACTTAGCTATTCTGATCAATCCAATGATTCAAGACAATTACAAAGGACTCATAAGGAAAAATATCCATTTTCAGAGAGAGAACTAATGAACTTGTAGTGCATATAGAGGTATATATTTTTATATTTATATATATATATATATATATATTTATTTATTTATATTTTTTCTTCTTTTTTTTACAACATAATTAATATAAAAAAGTCTTGCATTATTTCACGTGGGTAACTGATATGTTGCTTCCCTTCCCAATAATTGGGGAATGGGAAGGAATGAAAGAGAAAATTTGGAACTCATTTTTAAAAATAAATATTAAAATATTTGTTTAAAGTTTGCTCACAAAATAATGGGAAACAAAGGGATATATGCTGATGAATCACTGTTTTGTTTCTAAATCCTCTTTAATCTCCAAGTAGCTTCAGATTTGAACTAAAGGTAGACCACCTAGAATTTCATTGATTATGATCTGAGATGGGTCTTATTGGTAAGAGAACTACTAGAAAAAGTGAAATAGAAGAGGAACTAATTCTAAATGGAGAGACAAAAACAGAAGCAGCTGTTAAAAGATAAGCCTGGATAAACCACCAGAGGAGTGGTGATCTTTTGTTATGCTACTCCCACCAGTAAAGATAGCAGTCTGTGATCCATAGCCTAAGTGAAAGCATACTGGAATATCAGGACTGATTTCTGATCCTTTTCATTCCCTAGGGAAGTCTCTATTCCTCTTTCTGGTTGTTAGTCTAAGTAGCTGGATGTGCAATCTTTTATGTATTTTTTGTAATCTATTACTTTAATTCTCTCTCCCACTTCCCTCTAGACAGTCATGCTCTGTGTGCAGTTCGACATGAAAGCCAAATACCCTGGAAGGGAGGAAGAATGGATTTTCTAGAAAGGGAAAGCCACATCTCTGATGGGGAGGGAACTGCTAAGGAAAATATATCAACGTGAAGTTAGGTGTTTATGTTTTCTATATATTAAGATGAAATATTGCACTCTGCAGCTTCTACCCATTGTTCCTCCATTAGTTTTGTTCTCCAGGGAAGATAATTTTAATCCCTCCTCCATAGAATACTGCATTCTTCCAGGACATTTCTGAGTCATTCTTCTTGAAGACAAGATATTTTCTATATCTCTCTCCCACCAGAATCTGTATACTTTCCCCTTGAATCCTATAATTGGATTCTCTTTGTTTTTCTAGCCTAGAAACTAGACTCAGTTTACTTTGTGGACATTCCAAGCATTTTTTGGTTGAGAATAAACCCAAATCTGAAAAAAAAATTAGAATAAAGTTTATCAAATTGTTCCCTCAAACTCTTATAAGTTTTATATTACATAAAGTTCAACAAGGACACAAGTGTAATGGTAATAACCATTACACATAGGCAGTTTGAAGATAAAGAACTTGAGTTTTTTGAGATGTTTATCAGCAGATAAGTCAAAATATTCAATAAAATCTGAATTCCACGGGGGCGGCTAGGTGGCGCAGTGAGTAGAGCATCAGCCCTGGAGTCAGAAGGACCTGAGTTCAGATCCGGCCTCAGACACTTAACGTGCACACAAACAAAAACCTAGCCGTGTGACCTTGGGCAAGTTACTTACCTGCAATTGCCCTCCAAAAAGCAAAAAAAAAAAATCTGAATTCCAAGCATTCCAATAAGGTTACTATAATAAAAGATAATTACAGTCTAAGTTTATAAATTGTCATAATGACAAAGTTTTTTATTGTTCCCATAATTTCCTCTTTTGGGGCTTCTAAAGCTCAATACTCTTATACTCACTAGCAAAAGCAACATTATTGGAGTTGACAGCTAAATTAAGGTTTAAAGGAAGTTCATGAGAATAAACTGAGTCAGTGGAGATGACCTCCTCACTACTCATTTTATCTAGAACTTGATAGAATTCCCCTAAGAAAAGATAGGGACCAGATTAGTGGCAAAAGTCCAACAATTTCTCATGGACAGAGGAATGAAACTGAGAAAGCATCATGCATGTGATAGACTTGCACCAGGAAATAAGTATGCTACAAAATACAAATAGATTACTCAGGCACTGGAAACAAGAGCAGAGAAAAATACATATGGCCAGCAAGTATAACAAAAAAAAGTTTTATTTGTGTTTTTTTTAAAAGAACCATAATCTCATGCTTCCTTATAAAAGCTGCACAAATTTAGCTAAGAAATGCCATAATCGCATACATTCTCAATGAAAAAAAAAAACAAGTAATACAGACTCTATTGGAAAACTAAGTCAAGTTGCAGATTAAACTATATTTAAAGGCTACAGAGTAGCCTGTAAAAAAACACAACATCAGGGGAAATTGTCTCTTACAGAGCAAAAGGAATTACAGACAGGTTGCGGAGCTCAAACTTCCCTTTGGTTTCTACCTGAAGAATGTCTAAGAGTTAACAGCACTGTTTCATAATTTAGATTTTGGTCAGGTGAGGTTTTGGTTTTTTTTTTTTTTTTTTTAAAGCAATTGGGGTTAAGTAACTTGCTCAAGGTTACATGGCTAGTCATTATTTATGCGTGGGTGCTCATTTTCTGAGGCAGGATCTGATCTCGGGTCATCCCAACTCCGAGGCCGGTGCTCTTACTCACTGCGCCACCTAGCCGCCCCTTTAGGGCAATTGGGGTTAAGTAACTTGCCCAAGGTTACACGGCTAGGTTTTTGTTTGTGTGGATTAAGTGTCAGAGGCCGGCTCCGAACTCAGGTCCTTCTGATTCCAGGGCCGGCGCTCTATTCACTGCGCCACCCAGCCGCCCCGGGTTTTTTTGTTTTTTGTTTTTTGTTTTTTGTTTTTTTTTTATCAGAAGATAGTTGCAAGAGAAATGGCCTTGATTCCTGAAAAAAAAAAAAAAATATATATATATATATATACATACACATACACATATATATGTGTGTGTGTGTGTGTGTGTGTGTATATATATATATATATATATATATGTATGTATGTATATATATATATAAGAAGTTTGGGCTAGATATCTGCAGGAAAACATGAAAAGTCGGAAAAATGAAAGCAAGTGTAATACAATGATCATCACTGATATTAAATAACATAAATTCTCTTGTTCCTGGTTACCCCTTCCAAATGTCTATTTTAATCAGTATTTTTTATTTTAAATCTTACCTATGGGGCCACCTGATATTTGGAAACATTTCCCCTTGTAAATTCTGTAATAGACATCATCCTCAGGGCAGATCCATATGGATATTCCTCCTAGTAGATTCACTTCGCTGGTGCAAAGTTATATAGAGAGATTATCCATATAATACCACCAAAACCTGTTAGGGATAAAATAACACAATTTAATATAGCCTAGCACAAATTCTTAAATTTGTTTTTCAAATAACTAATTGATACGGTAAAAAGAAAACAATAAATAAACAAAACCCTTATCAAAAAAAAAAAACTTATGAGGTTAAATTTATTAACAACATATGAGAAAGAAGAACAACAAATTAGGAACCTATAATTCCCATGAATTACCATTTGCTCTATTTTTACCTGAAGCCCATGTCTGATATGGATTATACTACTATAGACAGAATGAAGAATTTTAAAATGGATATATAAGGGCCTGACTTATAAAATCAACTCCTCTCTCTTAAAATTATCAGGCAGAGACTTCAAAAGAGGAAAAAGAAACATGACTTAAATGCTTTTTTAATTACTAACAAAATTTTATATGTAAATTCCTATTTTGAAATCCTTAACCCATTTTTCAGAATTTATCACTTCTTTTATCCTATCCCCCCTTTGATGACATATATTATCCTTGTATCATCTGGAAAAGAGGTAATACTGAGCAGACCTTATACTACACATAAAATGCATAGTCATTAACAAGAGGATGGATGACAACCCTAAAGAATTCATTTCTCTATTTGCTAGGACAGGAAGTTGACCACAAGTATTGGCTACCAAATCAGAACAGTAGGAATTAAAATTTAAAACAGTACAAACTTTCATACCTGCAAATCTCTCTCTCTCTCTCTCTCTCTCTCTCTCTCTCTCTCTCTCTCTCTTTTGTTTCTCTCTCTCTCTCTCCCCACATACACACATACACATATATAAATGAATATGTGTGTGCATAAAACCTTTCATGGTTACAAAGATTTTTACGAATTAAAAAAGGAATATGATTATAACACTATCAAGACTGTCTCTTGAAAGACACAGCCTAACATGACATAAGTATAAAAGGATAAAAGCTGCTTTAGCTCTGTTTGATTCTAGATGAAAGTCATAGTTAATATTTATTTTGGAATAATCAATCATATAACAATTTTCTACATTATCAAAAGGGATAATAGCCAGTCTCAGAATTAACCAGGTTGGAACATTGAGGAAAACTGAGTCAAGAAGAGGGTACTACCACCTATTAAAGGTGATCCATCTTTTTTAACCTTCCCAGGCACTATCTACCTATAGCAATTCTCAGATCACATTCCCTTTGGTTGTCACATACCATTTCCCTTGAATGATTGATAACTGAGAGTAACAATTCAGGTGACCATACTTGGAACCAAAACTCTGAAGAATATCAAAGTACATTCTGAAGACCTTTTACCTTTAATAGCAAGTTTCATTAATCACAGTTTAGAACTAAATACTATAATTTGTATTTATATTATTACAGAAACAATGAATAGTAAACACATATTAGGCCTTATCTTATTCATTGTTTCTATTCATTGTTTAAATCCATCCTGGAGAGAAATCAATCATAGAAATTAAGAATGATAATTTTTCTGGAGTTTCACAGATAAAGTGAATATGTGATATTTTACTCAAAATTAAAAAAGAAAAAGCTGGTTATTTACCAGAAGGCTTCAGAACTACAGATATCCATATTGCTTATTAACTCTTAAGGCAAAAATAAATCTTAAAATCTAGGCTTTGTCAACACTAAGTTGGCTCAAAGATGTAATTTCAATATATACTATTATAGGTGAGATTTCATATTTTTCATAAAACGTGCCCAGACTACCAGATTAAAAAAAATTGCACTTCATATAATAAACTTATTGTTTCACTCATTTTGCCTGTATTTCTGAAGAAGGAAGGAATCTCAATGTCTCAGTAAACCAATTGATTATTCAAAAGTTTCGACTTATGCTGTTAATAAGGTTGATAAGGTTTTATGAACCCTTCCCAAAAGGAAGATCCCAAAGAACTTCTATATATAACAACAATTCACAAGGTCTGTGATACTTTTCCAAAAAATTTGTATTATCATTATTATCTATTTGAAGCAAAATAAAGCCAATTAAAGACTTGAAAATTTTTGAACATGACCACATTCTTTAAAAGCTCAATTTATAATCTAAGAGCATCAAGATTAAAAGAGAAGTTAGTTTTTCTAAAGGCCTAATTGTATCACTCGCTAGGTATCATTTTTCAATTTAATGACATTTCTTATTCAATGATTTCTCAAAAATCACAACATAAGAAAAAATAGAATCCAAAAAAAAATAATATTATGGATTTTAAAACATATAAAAAAATTTATTTCCTGACAATTCAGTTGAATGAATTTCCAAATCACCTTACATAGAAAATCACTTCATCTATCTATCAATTGGGCATCCTATAATAATTGAATTAAAAATTAAAATAAGGTAATTTTGAAGCAATTACACTTTTAATTATTATGCATACAATTTCTAAGCATATTTCCTTAACAATAAATTCAAGTGTACTTTACATTAAAGTCTGATCTATATAGAGGGGATCAAATATCAATATTATACTAATTGGGGGTGGAGCCAAGATGGTGGAGTAAAAACAGCACTTCCAATGCACTCTCCCCACAGATTACCTCCAAACTATGTAAAAGGGACTCTGAACAACTTCTGGAGCCCCAGCACCCACAGAACGACACAGAGAAGCTAACCTCTCTCTGAGGACAGCCCAGCAGCCCTGCAGGAAGGACCCGCACAGCGCTCTGGGAGCCAGCAGCACAGACCGTGCCTGGGGAGCTGAGCACAGGTCCGCCTGAGTCACGGTTTTAGCCCCAGGGCAGCTGGGCCAGCAGCCAGCTGGAAGGGCCCCAGAACACCAGCAGCTGTGGTGATTCCAGAATTATCAATATAGACATGCCTAGGACAAAGTGAGAGGTGAGTGACCTATGGACTTTGGGACCAGTATTTGGGGAACGTGGGTCGGCTTCCTCCCCTGGGGGCTAGAAGCTGCTAAGGAGACATGCCTTTTTGTAGTTTTCAGAGGCCGCTCCAGCTCCAGGCCTGCAAACTGTAGGGAGATCCAGTTATCAGTCTTGGGGGGTAATCGCTCTTGCTTTAACCTCCCTGGATCTGGATTGTGATCTGGGGTGGAGGTGGTGGGTGGGTTTCCAGCTTGCCAGAAACAGAAGTTGTACCCCCACATGTTCGGGATGAAAGTTCACCTGTCTGGCGGCCCAGCCATACTGTGGCAACAAGCCCAGAAGTCAAGTAATTAAGTGGCAGCATGCCAAGGCAAAGGAAACAAATTAAACAGAAAAATGTAACCTTAGACTCCTATTTTGGGGGCAAAGAGGATCGAAGCATAGAATAAGGGGAGGACTGTGAGGTCAGAAATCCTGCTCCAAAAGCCCCAAAGGAAAATATGAGTGGGTTACAGGCCATAGAGGACCTTAAGAAGGACTTTAAAAATCAAATAAGAGAAGTGGAGGAAAAATTGGGAAGAGAAATGAGAAGGATGCAGGAAAAGTATGAAATGAGGGCCAACAGTCTGACTCAGGAAAACAACACCTTAAAAAATAGACTAACTCAAATGGCAAAGGAGGCCCAAAGGGCAATGAGGAGAAGAATGCCTTAAAAAGTCGAATTTGCCAGATGGAAAAAGAATCTCAAAAGTTCACTGAGGAGATTCATTCCTTCACAGTTAGACTGGAGCAAATGGAAGCTAATGACTTTATGAGAAATCAAGATGCTGTTAAGCAGATCCAAACAAATGAAAGAAAAGAAGGCAATGTGAAATATCTCATGGGAAAAACCACTGACCTGGAAAATAGATCCAGGAGAGACAATTTAAAAATTATTGGACTACCTGAAAGCCATGATCAAAGAAAGGACCTAGAAATCACCCTTCAAGAAATTCTCAAGGAAAATTGCCCTGAGGTTTTAGATCCAGAGGCAAAATAGAGGTTGAAAGAATCCACAGATCACCTCCTGAAAAAGATCCCAAAAAGAAAACTCCCAGGAATGTTATAGCCAGGTTCCAGAATCCCCAGATCAAGGAGAAAATACTACAAGCAGCCAGGAAGAAACAATTTCAATATTGTGGAAACACAATCAGAATAGCCCAGGACCTGGCAGCTTCTACACTGAGGGATAGAAGGGCATGGAATATGATATTCCAGAGGGCAAAGGAGCTGGGACTGAACCCAAGGGTCACCTACCCAGCGAAACTGAGTATTTTGTTTCAGGGGAAAATATGGCTCTTTAGTAGAATAGAGTACTTTCAAGCATTCTTGAGGAAAAAACCAGAGTTGAATAGAAAATTTGACATCCAGACACAAGAAGCAAGAGATGCCTGAAAAGGATTATGAATTTCTATACAATGTTGATGTTGCCAATGTATTTGGTCCAGGAACTCAGATTCCAAAGGCTGCAGTTCAGGTGATTGATGATATTGAGCAATCCTTGGAAAAGAAGCAACAATCTATATAATATTAAATATTTTATCTTAATGTGTGGTCAAATTTCTTTTATTAACTCTTGATTAGTGAAGAGAAAAAAGATATTTAAAAATTATCTATGCCATGTTACCTTGTCTGAGAAAACTTGAAATCCAAATTCTTGTGAAAATTATATAATGTTTCAGATATATATATATATATATATATATATATATATATACATATATATTTCATCTTACACATGAAAATCTGTTGGTTCTCATAAATATGCCCTTTAAGATTCTGCCAAAAACTCTGGATAATTAAAATTATGTTTAAATTAAAAAAAAAGATTATATTAATTGGAAAAATCACTTTAAATGAGGCCACTTAATTATTTAATTATAAATAAATTATAATTTCAGTTTAGGAAAAAAATCAAATCTGGATTTACAATCACAAGTGCTGTCATCCAAAATCTCAATATTCCCAAGGTCTATTTGTTGCTAGATTTCAAATTATAGATTCCAGTTTTAAGGTAAGTCATTTCTAAAGATTTATGTTGGCAATCTCACATTCTCACACCACCCTCTTTTGAGGTCCATGGGGCTCTAAAGATTGGAATACATCCTTCAAATGGTCCTGCTACACTCAAATTCATGCTGTAAATTAATTTATATAATTTACATTTGGTAAATGTAACTTTATAGAATGTTTAATATCTGAAATTACTAACTGATATTTCACTAACTTTTTTCCACAAATGTATAGGCTTAGAAATTTTCTCTTATCCTCCTCATCTCAATAAAATTTTTTAAAAATTCCTTAACCTCACTTTCTATAATTTCAAACCCTTTACTTAACTGTGCCTCCATTTGTATTGTCAATACAAATACATTCCACGTTTCTTTAACTTTTCACCCATTTCCTCACATCTTAATTTGCTATTTTTTTGTCTTTTTTTCTTTCAGTGGACTTTGATTAAATCCATACAACTTCAAAAGTGCAACATTCTTTTCATATTCTGATTTGGAACTTCAGTTACTTTCATTTAGTCTATTTCATTTTTATTTAACAGTCATACTTGAATCTAAAACAAAACTGAATTTCTCCTATACAAATTTCTCAATGCTCTACCAATTAATTGCAAAACTATATCTAGTTGCATAGCTTCTTTCAGTTTAATTTAGATGACTAATTATAATTCACCTAAATAAATAAGAATTTTTTAATTGTTTGTAGTAGAAAATTATTCTCAAAAAATCAAATTTTTACCTGATAAGACCTATAGCCTGTGAACTACAAACTATTTTGTTTTCTTTGCTTTGATTAGCATTCTCTAGGAGTTGAAATTGCCATCTATTAAAACAATGAGTCGTTCACCTTCCTAGTGAAAATGTGTTAAGGTATAAAAAGGTCTTAAATGCTTTTCACGTGTAACCTTATTCTTAGGTAGCTGCAAATTCCAAAATATCCACTGAAATATTTCAGCATTTACAAAAATATTAAAACTATAATTGGGAAATCCACAGTAAAGAAATTACATTTTGGTAAAAAACAAGAAATGTGCTATCTAATTAGTTTATAATGCCAAATATTCTGCAAAAGAAAAAAAATTCCTTTCTTTCTTACCCATCTTTATTTCTGCAACTTCAATCCAACCAGGGTTTAGAGAACAGTTAATATCTCTCATTTTTCAGGTTTTATTCTTACCCATTCTAAAACCTGACGAGGAAAGTCATAAAAAGGTCAGGGAAAGTAAGTCCCCTCTATTGGGAGGGAAAGTTAAGCATCAGAATCATAAGATGGGAGAGTTGTTTTAGGTATGAATTTTCACTGATTTTTCCTACCCTTCTTTTTTTTTTTTGCTTTTTAGAGGGCAATTGTGGTTAAGTAACTTGCCCAAGGTCAAAAGGCTAGGTTTTTGTTTGTGTGTGTTAAGTGTCTGAGGCCAGAACCGAACTCAGGTCCTTCTGACTCCAGGGCTGGAGCTCTACTCACTGCACCACCTAGCCACCCCATCCTACTCTTCTAAAATGTCTTTCTATGATTATTTGCAACAGTTCCAATGGCTCAACTGGGTATTTCTCCTTAAAAAATTTGAAGGTAAATATAACCTTGTATTTTCAAGAGAACACCTTATGTGTGGAAGTCCCAGTCCAACTTTACTTTCTATTACTCTTTGAAGAAATACATGAAAATGAGAGAGGGAAAATCCACTGAGGGATTAGCACAATATTACAGCATTGTCCCCCAAATCTTTGGGTAACAGGTCCAGGGAAGGACTACTAGTTCAGAGATCAGTCTTGTTGGGCTAGCTCTAACCCACCCTAGTCACTGTCTGGTTTAAGGACAAACACAGTCCCCTAGCTTTCCAGACAACTGCAGTTCTCAGATCTAAAATTTAGTCTGGTGCCTTCACTATGTTTGACCTGAACCACTGGTTACTCACCTGATTCTTTTCATGACTGATTTGATTCCCTATAATTCAGTCCCACCTGAGCTCAATCCAGAGAGCACAGAGACTTAATCAGCCTTTCCTGCTCTCAAACAATCTTTGAATTTCTCATGTCTCTCTCCCTCAAACTTCTGTATGTTTTATGTTATAGAGTTAAAACAAGGAGACAGAGAGACAATCACTACACATTGGCAGTTCCTAGGCACAAGGACACAATAGCTACATATAGGTGGTTTCCAGGTAAGGCACATGGTACTTGAGATATATATCAGCATTTAAACGCAAATATTCTATAATGTTTGGATGATGTCCAAGCATTCCAATAAAAACTATAACAATAAAATAGTTATAATTATAAATGGTTATAATAATAAAGTTTTTTTCCACATCACACCCCCTAATTTACCCTGGCTTCAATACTCTCATTTATTTGTTGTCTTCTTCCATTAGAATATAAGCTCCTTTGGAAGGAAATGTAAAACAATGTACAAAATGTCAGTAAACTCTGAATACCCTTTGATATAGCTATAACAATAATAAGCATGTTAGTGGGATCACAGGTAAAAAAAAGTACAAAGATATTTATAGCAGGACTTTTCATATTGGCAAAAAAAAAGAAAGGAAAAAAGGGAGTTCCCCTTATTGAGAAATGGCTAAAATATTATGTCATATTAGTGTAATAAGTATTTATTGAATCTTAAGCAATTATAAAGTGGACAGTATCTGACAAATTTCAGAAGACCTCTGTGAACTGATGGAGAGGAAAGTGAGCAGAACTAAGAAAACAATTTATACAATGACAATATTATAAAGGAAAAATAAATCCCCGAAAGATTATAGAACTCTGATCAAAGCAATGAAAAACCATGAGTCCAAAAGACAAAAGATGAAACATATGATGCACCTGTAGCCAAAAGGGGAATGGATTTAAAATACAGAATTAGACATACATTTTTAGATATGTGCAATGTGAAATTTTGGTTCTATTAACTATATATATTTGTTATGAGAGCTTAATTTTTTTCTTTAGTAGTTTTTGTTGCTGTTGTGTTGTTTATTCAGTGTGGTGGGGTATGGGAAGGAGAAAAAATAAGTTCTTGCTAATTGGAAAAAAATATATCATGTTTATTCTAAAAAAGAATATGTGCTCCTTAAGGGCAAAGACCCTCTTTTTGCCTGTGCTTGTATCCCCTGTGGTTTAGTAAATACTTAGTATAGTATTTTTCATTCACTTACTCCAGATATTTAGTATTAGGTATTCTGTTCCCCACCCTCCACACCCATATCCTCTCTTCTCCAGGTTAAATAACCACAAGTACCTTGAAAAAATTTTGTAAGGCTAGTATGATCTCCCATTTCCTCAACACCCTGAATAAACTCTTTTAGATGTTCCAGCAGTGCCCCTCCTAAAATCTGGACACTATAATTCAACATAGTACTCCAGATGTAATTTGTGCAGTGTAGAACATATCAAAATCGCCCTATAATTTCTATTTCTATTTTATCTCTATTAATGTAGCTTCAGATCAAAATAGATTCATGACTCTAATATCCCACTTTTGGCTCACATTTAGATTGAAATTCAACAAAAATCCTCAGGTTTCATAGATCAGTCAGGAAATTAATGTTTCTTAAGTGCCTACTTGTGCCAGATATTATGCTAAACATTGGGAATACAAAAAGAGGCAAAAGGCAGTCCTTACCCTCAAGAAACTCACAAACTAGTGAAAATTTATCATTAATCCATTCCTCCCTATTATATACTTGGGATGCTGATTTTTTAACCACAAAGTAAGATTTTTTCATTTATATTTATTAAATTTTATCTGAATTGTGTCTATTACTTTAGCTTATTGAGATCTTTTTTATCTTAATTATGTTCTCTAATCTGAAATTTGTGTCATCTTCACATTTGATAATCATCTACCTAAACTTTCATTCAAATTTTTGAAAAACAGTAGCACACCAAGGAGAATCCACTTAATATCTCCCTTCAATTTTGTATTGGGTCATTAATGACTCTTAAATTTTAATCATTCAACTAGTTCTTGAATCAATCCAAGTATACTATTATGAGGCCCCCATATCTCTATCTTGTATTAAAGGATAATATATGTAATTGTGCCTATTTTCTTCTATAAACTACTATATATACATATACATACACATGTATGCATGCACAAATACATATGTATACATGCACACAAACACATACATACAGAAACATACATATGTGTGCATGTATACATGCATGCATGCATGCATACATACATACACAATATTCTCTTGCTTTATTCATCTACTGCAACTCAATCTAACAATGAAAAAAATTCACCTGGCTTTTCAGATGCCACCCACTGGGATAGGTTTTTTGAAGGAACAGACTAGGAACCCATTCAACTTGGGTGGCATAATTAAAAATTATGAGATGAGTATTCCAGGCCTTCCCAAGAGACACTTCCAAACAAACAAACAAACAAACAAAAAAGGCCATGAAGCCAAGCCCCATTGATGATAGCCATGGCTCTCTAATCACATACATAAATCGCTGACTGGGGAACCCCAATGTCAGCTGCCTGACATTTACTTTCGAGCACTCTTAACGATTTGTGAAATAAAAATGTCAAACAAACAGAAAGATTTTAGAACTTTGGTTATTTCTCTTGATGCAGAAATTAGACGAATAGTAGAAGGGAGCAGATCTTTGGTGAATGCCTCCTGAGTGTATAGTATATGCTGTGCCTTTCTGGAATTTGGGAATTACAAAAAAAATAAAATTAGGTTCTTCTGGCATGACCTGTTACTTAGTTCAATGTGTCTCATTGATTCAAATACTTATGCATAATAAAAGATAGTGTTCAGAAATAGATAGATAAATGATTGATAGATATAGATGATAGATGGATGATAGATAGATAGAATATTGATTTAGCCTTGACTACAAACAAGGTACTGTACAGAACACTAGGCACACAAATACAAGCAAACAAGACCAACCTTATCCTCAAGGAGCTTAGCATTCTAATGGAGGAACCCAATACATAAAAGGTACTAAAAAGTCAGTGGTGGCAGAGATGGCAACATAGCATGAAGGTGGCTTAGAAGTGTTATAGATACCTGTATGCTGGCAACAGAAGGCAAATATTCACCTATCAGAACTGAAAGATGCATGGAAAGAGTAAAAGTTTCATCTGGGATGGAGAGTAAAAGGATGGCCATCATAGAACAACATATATGCTATGGAAAAGGTTAGGAAATAGAAGGATATGAAGCAAATGATACCCTCACAGCTCTCTGTGTTGATCTGATTGCAGCTAGAATTTTGATTTCAGCTCTTGATGCCACATTGTAGAAAGGTTAGTAATAAGTATTTGGGGAGGTTAGCTAAAGGAAGTCTAGATACTAAAAGGGGGAAGATGGAATGTTTATCCTGGAGAAGAAAAAATATAGCAAAACCATCAGAAATTCAAAGAAATGTCATGTTCCTCTGTGGTTCATAATACTCTTACAAAAAACATTGGAGAACAAGAGAGAGTTGGAACAGATGATCCCCAAGCCTTCTTCCATAAGTGACTGTCTCCTATGTGGAGAGTCACTACTTCCTCATCTTTAGTTCCCAGAATGCCTAGTTTTCTTCAAGTCTCAGCTCAAATGCTATTTTCTACATGAAACTTTGTCTGATATTTTCAGTTACTAGTGTCATTTCTTGCCACATCATCAAATATGTGTGTATGAAAGTATGTGTATGTATTTTGTGTTATATATGTATATATTTGCTTGTATATATATTATATTTTACATTATATATGCATATATACTATGTGTATTTTGTGCATATAGGTATGCACATTATATTTTACATTATTTTTATTTTTGCATTATATATTTGTGTATATATGTGTGTATATATGTATATGTGTATATATGTATGTATGTTCATACACACAATCAATATAAAATAGATACAGACCTAGAGTCAGGAAGACCTATGCTCAAATTTGTCCTCAGATACTTACTAACTGTGTGATCCTGGGCAACTTAACTCTGTTTGCATCAGTTTCCTTATTTGTAAAATGAGATGAAGAAAGAAATAAACCATTCCAGTATGTTTGTCAAGAACATCACAAATAGGGTAACAAATAGTTGGGAAAAAAACTGAATAACAACAACAACAACAACAAAACATTTATATTTTATTTATATGCAGGTTCCTCCTGTAGAATATAAATTCCTTGAGGACAGGGACAATTTTTGTCTTTGTATCTCTAATGCCTAGCACAGTAACTATCATGCAATAGATTCATTATACTCGTGTGTAATTTGATTGATTGTCTATCCTGTTTTATCTAATGATCAGCTTCAAGGCCATAAGAGATTTTTCACAAATGAATTTTGGTGAAGAGTTTTAAATGAGGAAGAAAGAATGCTACTGTACATGTTCCCTTCCATCAAAAAGCAGTTATGCTTCATGACTTTCTTTGTGAATCCACTCATGGAATTCTTCCCCCCCACCCAGGTTTTTTTTTTTTTTTAAGGCACATACAGGAACATCACAAACCCTTCAGTCTCTTTTTATGATAGCATTTTTGAGATTCCATTATTTGACTTTATCTCACCCCTGGTGAGAGACCATAGTGGATATGAACATTACACTGTTCATTATCCACCAATATCAACTCTGTAAATTCACTTTGAAAATCACTTTCTGTCTGACAATGACCACATTTTTAGGGGGAAGCGGGGGGGAGAAACTGTCCCTTTAGGTATTTATTTTGGTTTGTTTTTAGGACAAAAAGAAAAGGAAAAGAGAAAAATCACTCCTGGGCTCTAATTTTGACTTTGAGAATGATCAGTCTCTTCTATTCCGAAATAAGGGAACAAGCACATTAGCCTTACATGCAGAGCTTTTCTGAAGAATAATCAAAAATTCACTCTCAGAGCTTCCAGAATATCTAATCTAGTATAACAGGTGCAGGGCCTTCAAAAGGCAATGTGAGCAGTTAATGAAGTTTGACTTTTGGTAGAGTGCCCTCCTTGTCCCTTTTCTTTCTTTTTTTTCTCATTTTTTGACACTTAAAAGTGATTTATTATGAATGTTATTCAATACTGAATCAATTAAATTTATTTCACAGGTTTTTACAATTAAATAAATAAAACCATACTTTTCTCTCTCCTCTGTCTCAGCAGGTACTTTGTAAATCTTTCCCTATTAAAGTTTTAACTGATAATGATTTGCTGAAATATTTTTGGCTTTAATATGGGTCTCTGGAGGGCCAAAAATCTGTAAAGGTCCAAAGCAATCACTATAATGTTTGAACTTCTGGTATCATAACAGAACTGGGAATAGGAATAAGCAAATTGCCACCTAGGTTGCCACATATGGGGTGAGGTCCTCAAGGGAGGATTTAAAATGTTGCTTTAAAAAATAAATGCCAGTGAATACAGCACTGGCCTTGGAGTCAGGAGGATCTGAGTTCAAATGCGGCCTCAGACACTTAACACAAAACTAGCCATGTAATCTTGGGCAAGTCACTTAATCCCAATTGCTCTACTTTCCCCCCTCCAAAAAGCAAATAAATAAATGCCAAAAAGTTCAGCTCTCCATATATAGAAAGATGATAGCTCTGTGTGTGTGTGTGTGTGTGTGTGTGTGTGTCACACACATATTTAGACCTCTCCTCTCTGTTAATGAAAACGCAAACAAAACTTCTTAAATATAGTAACATGCACAGGAAGCATTTTTATCTTTATTTATTTATTTGCTTTTTGGAGGGCAATTGGGATTAAGTAATTGCCCAAGGTCACACGGCTTGGTCTTTTTTTGGTTTGTGTGTGCATTAGGTGTCTGAGGCCAGATCCGAACTCAGGTCCTTCTTACTCCAGGGCCCACGCTCTTCTCACTGTGCCACCTACCTGCCCTGAAGCACTTTTTTATTTTTTTTAATTTTTAATATTACCTTCATTTCCAAATATATTCTTATGTCCGTGTTTCCTTACTAAGAAAAAATATTACTCGAACCAAAAATCAAATATAAGATAGCAAAAACCACAAAACTAAAGAAAACTAATCAACACATCAACTAAATCTGAAAGTATATGCTATATTATATATCTAATTATTCCAACCACACAAAGAAGGAAAAGAAGTTTATTTTCTTGGGTTTTTTCTTGGGTCAATCTTGCTTATGGTAAGTAATAATATATAATTCAATATATAGAAAATATGTGTTCAATGTAATTAATAATAACATTGTTCAGGTTGCTTTGTTCTATTTATATTATTGTAGTTATTATGTGTAGTTTTCCTGATTCTGCTGTCTTCCTTCTGTATCAGTTCATAGAAGTCATTCTACATTTCTCTGAATTCTTCATAGTCATCAATTCTTTTTTTTTTCTTTTTGGAGGGGGAAAAGCAAGGCAATTGGAGTTAAGTGACTTCCCCAAGGTCACATAGCTAGTAAGTGTGTCAAGTGTCATAGGCCAGATTTGAACTCAGGTCCTCCTGACTCCAAGGCCAATGTTCTATTCACTGTGCCACTTAACTGTCCCCATAGTCACCAATTATTCTACATCACATTCATGTACCACAATTGGTTCACTCATTCCCCAATTGATAACCAGTAATTTGCAAACATTAAAAATGCTAATAGGAAGATTCTGTTATATATTTAATCTTTTTTTTTACCTCCTAAAGATTGTATGTTTCTAGCAGTGGGCCTGGTGAGTCAAATAGTTTGAGTATTTTAGTCATTTTTTCTTAGCATAATTCCAAATGGCCTTCCCAAATGGTGGAACCCAGTTATCAGCTCCATCAATACTGTACTGAAATGTATTCCATCCTCCAGATAAGGAGGCATATTTTCAACTGAACAAGAGGATAAATTTTATAGACCTTACATAGAACATATGAATGTCCCATTTACCCACAAATTGGTGAACAGAACATAGGAGATATTTGACAGCTCCTTGATGTCCCTCATCTCTTTCCAGAGACGTAGTTACCCATTTTTTCTAACCAGATCTGTTAAGATGTGTGATGACATCAATTTACTCCAAAAGAATCTTCAAATGGTAATATTAATGAATAAAATGCTTATAATAATGTCAAGTTGTTTTAAAAATCACGTTATATAAATCATGTAACTGAATACTTAGCTCTACTGTTATCCAACACTTATTAATGTTATATTTTTTTAATCATTAGCTATTCTTGGCATGACAATCTGTAATGTTAATGGAATTTGAATATCTTCCATACCCCTTTGTATTGGCAAGTAAATAGGTACTTAGCACCTTGTTTCCAGTTAACACCTTGCTTAAGCTATTTAATTGACACAGAAGTAGTTAACACTTTGGGAAGAAGTTGCTGATACACCAGGAAGGGGCTGAACAGTGAGGAGCAATACTTTATATAAGGAAAAACCCTAGCTGGGAAAGTCAGTATTTCTCTCAGTGAGCATCTGGAGGCTGGAGCTTCTGCTGAGACCTTTCTTCTGGGAAACTCTCCTGAGACTTTTCTTTTGGGAATTTCTTCTGAGAACTTCCAAGAACCAGGCTGAGGAGCTACCATGAGTAAGAGAGGAGGATCCCTGCTTGAGGGAGCCTGTTCTGTTGTGAAGGCTTGAGAATGAGGGTTTTTACTGCACTACCCATGTGTACCAACTTCATAGCTACTATAATGACTGGCTTTCTGGTTCTGGGGCTTGGTTTTCTGGTATTTGAATAAAGGCTTTGGTTCTACCCAGCATGTGGAGAGTCTGTTACAATTTGTGACTTGCAACTATACCAGCTTGTTCATAATCACTGTAGGTGTTGTGAATTTTGCATTATTGTTACATAATCATGATTATCAGTGAATTGAGGGGCTAAATAAATGTTGTGTTTTTGAATTTAAACATTATTTTTCTTCTGTAAGTCTTGATTTTCTCATCTGTAAAATAAGGGTGTTGTTATAAATGCTATCTAAGGTGAGCAGAGCAATGGGCATGGTATCAGGAAGACCTGAATTAAAATCCTGCCATAAACATTTACTGTGTAACCTTGGGTAAAGCACTTAACATTTTACATCCTCAGTTCCTTTATCTGAAAAGAAAAAATGGAAATAATAATAGCCCATAGCTCATGCAGTTAATGAAATAAGTGAAGATTTTTAAAAATCTTAGAACATTATATAAAGGTAAGTGTCTTATTCTTATTTGTTACTATTGTCATTTTAATTGAAGGAGGCTAGGCAGCTTGTTGAGATCAGGAAAGAAAAAGATGAATAAAATGTAAAGTTGCAAGTAGGCAGAGATCAAGTAAGAAAAAGAAATCTAGATCATATCTAGAAATGGGAGTTCCAGAGTCTATGCATGTAGTCAGCAATCAGGAGAAAGGAATTATTTGATCAAAGTAAAGCAAAGTAAAGCAAGAGGTCAAATGGTCTGGTAATAAGTAGTAAATCATCTGGTCTATAGGAACTGAGAAATATCAACAGGTAGGAGACAATGTAAAAGGCACATAGCCACAAAGAGTATATTAACAATGATATAGATTACAGATTTACCCTTACCTGGTTTTGTAGCCTATAACCCTGAAGACAACTACTCCTTAAGTAAATTAAAGGCCTGAGAGAGCCTGGCTTGATATTGCTACTCATGACAATTGCAGACAGTTCCATATGGAGTGAAAGTAAGGGTGAGGACAAAAAAAAAATTGTTTAGACTTTCCTCCAATTTTCAGAATAAACTCTATGGTCAATTCTTTGCTGGTTAAGGATAATTCCATAGGCTATATTTATCTGAATTACAATTTATGACATTCCTCATGTAAATATTTGCCTATCATTTTATAAGATACTTTCACATTCATTATACAAGCTAGTACAATGATCCTATGAGGATGATATAACAGGCATTATTCTTATCATTTAAAAGAAGAAAGAAGGAAGAAAACACAAGAGGTAAGTGACATTGCCAAAGTTACAGAAATAATTGATAGTCTATGAGGTAGCATTGGTTTGGTTTATATGAGTTTAATGGAGCCTAAGACTACTATTTGATTGGCTAAGACCTTGCAGCTATCCCAACAATGGTTGGTGGCCTTCATTCTGGAAGAGGAGGGAAATAACATCACTATGCTAGAGTCAGGTTACAGTGAGCCCAAAAATAATGTCTCATGAAGTGAGATCTGACTTTCAAGATTTAATCCAGGCATAACTGAGATGAACACTCAGCTGCACTCAATAACGTGGTAGGAACAATGCTGTATAAAAATTGTGTTTGATCTGAACTCATTGTTCCCAATAATCAAGGAGGTTTAGGGGAGAGGTGACCATGAAGTACTGAAGGAGGAATGTTTGTAATACTGTACTTTCTGTTGAGGTTTAGATTTAGGCATGCTCGAGACCCCAAAACATTGACATACTGGATCCTGCCGAATGAATTAAAGTCAAGCCTTCTCTCAGTCAAACAAAATTTTATTAAAGAATCACAACCATCTTGGGTAGATTCTTAGGACCTAAGCATTTGTGATGCTTGTAGTGCCAAGCAGGCCAGAAAAATCTGACACAGACTGAGTCTGAGCTAGATTAAATCTGAGCCCCTTCATGGAGGCAAGATGGATCTTATATACTGAGATACTATGGAAGGGGCCTAGGGGTGGTCTAGTAGTCTGAGGTGATGGGAGGAGGGGTCCAGGGAAGATCTTGAGGAGTCTAGGGAGGATCTTGATGGGACTGAGGTCTGACTCCAGGAACCAAGATAATATGATTTTGATGGAATCAAGGGTAGGAAACAGCTTGAGGTAACAGACAATGAAGGGCTAGGCTGGCTTAAGGGTAAGAGAGATTCACTCATACTGATTATGGAAAGCTGTTGGCCTCTGGGGAAAGCCAGAGTGGGAAGATTCAAGGGGCTTCCCAAATTCTATACCCCATCACTTGCTGTATTCTCAAAGTTAATACTGTTTTGTAAAAACTAATTCATGTTAAGTGGTTAAATGGTATTTTGTTGAGCTTTAGGGGACCTGGGACCCCAAAATAGCAATGTGTGGTTCCTGCCCATATGAATTTGACCCAAGCCTTCTTTAAGCCAAAGAAAAAGCAGAGATTATTAAAAATTCACCATATTGACCAGATTCTTAAATCTCAGCATTGGCTAGACTCTTAAAGAATCTGAGCATTTGTGACACTTGCATTGGCAAGCACTCCAGAATGAATCTGAGCACCAGGAACCAAGATGTATTTTATATACCAAAAGACTGAGGGAGGGATCTAGGGGTGGTCAAGTAGTCTGGGGTGTCTAGAGGAGGGGTCCAGGAAGGATCTTGAGGAGGAATAAAAGGAGGATGTTGATGGGAGTGGGGTGACTAAAGGTAGGACCCCAGGAACCAAGAGAATAGAATTTTGATAGGATGAAGGGTGGAAAGTTGCTGAAGGCAACAGACAGCTGAGGGCTAGGTTAATTTAAAGGTAATTTGAGATTTCAGCATAGTGATAATGAAAAACTTATGGGCTCAGGGAATACCAGATCAAGTGGGAAGATTCAAGGAGAGGTCAAGGGGGATCCCAGAACCTATATCCCATCAACTTAAGTCCTAGTTACTGATGGCTGTGAAAATAAAACACCTGAAATTGGGGGAAGACCCAATGACATTAGAGAAGAGGTAAACCCAGAGAAGGCCATAGTAGCCTAAGGGAAGTAAGGGAGGGAGGGAATGATGAGGTAGGGGCTCTGGGAGCCCCCTCTAGTTCTCCTTGAGTGCTCTGGGAACTCCTTTGTGTCTCTGGGAACCTCTCTTGGACTCATGATTAAACCATCCCATTTGATGAGGCATTTGCATGAGGCAATAAGCCTTACATTATGGCTGAGCCTAAGCCTCTATTACTAGACTTCCCACTCTCTGTTACTAGACTTCCCACCTATCAAAATATCCATCTACCCTTGAACTGGCCTAGCTCACCATTGTCTGTGGTCTCCATTTACTTCCCACCCTTAATCACTCATTGACCTCATTAACTCCTCCTGAAGACCCTCCCCAAACTCCTCCTCTAGACCACTCCTAGATTCCCCCTCCCCACACCATGGGGTGTGAGAGCGCCATAGAATGCCATGGAACAGTGAGAGTACCATAGAATGCCATGTGAGTGAGAGCACCATAGAATAGTGACAGAACCATAGAATGCCATAGAATAGTGAGCACCATAGAAGGACCTAGCACAGACTTACTCTGTGTCTAATGCAAGTGAACTTGTTTTTTTTTTTTTAAAGCAATTGGGGTTAAGTAACTTGCTCAAGGTTACATGGCTAGTCATTATTTATGTGTGGGTGCTCATTTTCTGAGGCCGGATTTGATCTTGGGTCATCCCAACTCCGAGGCCGGAGCTCTTACTGCGCCACCTAGCCGCCCCTTTATGGCAATTGGGGTTAAGTAACTTGCCCAAGGTCACACGGCTAGGTTTTTGTTTGTGTGGGTTAAGTGTCTGAGGCCAGATCCAAGCTCAGGTCCTTCTGACTCCAGGGCCAGTGCTCTATTCACTGCGCCACCTAGCCGCCCCCAAGCAAGTGAACTTTTAATACATTTTACTTTTCTTTGGCTGAGAAGACTCAAGTCAAATTCATTCGGCAGGACCTGGCATGTAGGTATTTTGGGGACTCCAGTGCACCCCTAACCCTCTTAGTGGGTAACCTCTTCAGGAGGAATGGAGGGACGAAGGTTTTCTTGAAATAATTCTCTTTGATCTAAACCCCCTCAATCTTCCCCATACCATGAGAGTTTCATTTAAAAATTCTTTGGATTTAGTGCTTGAGTAGACACTACAAAGATCGCATAGTCCAAGCCCCATGATTTATTGATATGAAAACTAAGACTCACAAAGAATAACCAAATTGTCCAAAGACACTGGGCAGTTTAGTCCAGGATGTGGGGCTATAATAGTACTGCTCTCTAAAACAAGGATCTACTTTATTGGGAAGCTTACTTTCCCCAGAGAAGATTTGCCCTCTAAAACCAATCTCCACAAATAACTAACAATCTTAGCTATCTCATCCTTAAAATAAACAGCTTATATAAAGTAATATCTGAGGGTCTTTCCAAAGTCTGTGGACTAATTTTTAGGAATCATTTACAGCAGTAAGAGAATAAAATATGTGAAAGTAGGCTTTGATTGAAAGAAATGGAGAGATTTGAGTATGTGGGCACAGAAAAAAGGAGTGTCTCCTAAGGTGGGTTTAAAAGCAGAGAACAGGAAGCTGAGGACCCTTAAAACAATGTTCATCTCCTTCACAGCTTTGCCAAGAGTCTGGCTCTGAGTTCACAGTCACAATTTCATTTCATGTATCTAGTTCAGGCCTTGCTAGAATGCTTAATTTTGCAGAAAAGCAGATGCAGATGTGTGTTTCATTATCCCCTGTAGCTGAGGTAGAGAACTGATTCTCTGGAAAAGGACACTTTCCCTCCCTTCAGTTAGTTGAGAAATTCCTTGGCTGAGACCCTGGTTATTATGACTCTCTCCCTGGCAACAGCTGCATAACAAAGGTAATTCACTGAAGCCCACTTAAGAGAATTACTGGTAAAAGAATAAAACGTTTATCGAAATCAATTCTCCCTGCCCCAAACCTCTCAATTATACTCTTGGCTGTTAAAGGGATTGCTGCTTGATGAATAAAACAGATAAAAGAGTAGGTCTAAAAAGCCCACAATTCTATTCACATTCTGATTACTTGGAAGATTTCCTTATTGTCCCCACCCACCAGCAACTGGATCCTGAAACTCCCAGGGTTTGAATTTGCAAAGAATAGAAAAGAGGACAGGTCCTAGATTAGAAAAGATTCATAGGACTTTAGAGGGTATCAGGCTCAGCCCTCTTTTCAATGAATAGGAAGGGCCTGGAGAGAGGAAGTGATTTTTTCAAGGATGACTTGGTAACCAGTAGCAGAAGTGGGGTGTGAACCCTGGTTCTACATCTGGCATTTATTCTTTCGCACCACACAGAGGACTGGTTACTAGGACAAGGCAGTCATTCATGAATTATTTCATGTGTATAAATCTCATTTCCCCTATAGATTATAAACTCCTCAAGGACATAAACTGTACTACTTCACAGCGTTTAACCTAGGTATGAAATATGTTTTCTATACATTCTAGGTCCATGGAATTGAACTGAACTCTTGTTATCAATCAATATTGAGTACCTACCCTGTGGTAGATTCAGGGACAAAAAAAAAGCAACGGTCCCTTTCTTTAAGGATGCTTTTCTCTCTGGTCATCTCAAAATCTGTGTGCTGAGTCCCACATACCCTGGGCACCATTGCCCTGATTGGTAACTGCTTCAACGGTCCCAAACCTCATCTACATTACCTTATACTCCCTGTTGCTTCCATGATCAAATACAGAATCCTCTGTTTGGCTAAAGGCCTCCATAGCTTTGCTCTTTCATGCATTTCCAGTTTTCCTATATCTTAATTCTCTCCATGCATTCTTCTTTGAGCCAGTGACACTTGCCTACTTCCTCCCCTTTGAATATGACACATTGTCTCCCCACAACAATGTATTTTCAATGGCTGTCGCTCTCTCCTGTCTAGAATTCTAATCCTTCTCACTTCTACCCCTCAGCTTCCTTCACTTCCTTTAAATCTCAGCTAAAGTCCCACATTCTTTTCTAAGAAGCCTTTCCCAGTCTTCCTAAACATTAGTGCCTTCCCTCCAAGATTATCCCCATTTTTTACTATATATGTCTTTTTTTCTATATACTAGTGATAATCTTTTCTTGTACCATTAAATTGTAAGCTCCTTGGGGACAGGGACTACTTTTTGCATTTTGGAATGGATAGATAAATATTAAATTCTTATTGACCTTACCCCTTGCTCTACACTTACCTCTTTACTAGCATCAACAAGGAAAACGTGACAAAAAATGGTTCTCTCATTCCCCTCAAGTTCTGAATGAATGATTACATCATCTCTGCCACTTAAGATCTATTTCACTATAACTCAACTCACCATCCCTCTAACTTTCCAGACCAAAGCCATGCTATTTGTCTATCATAATCCTAAATATATGGTCTCTTCTCATTATAATATATACTCATTAGAATTGGGACTCTTTTGCTTTTGTGTTTGAGTAGACTTGGGAAATGCTTCATTGAAGGTTTGCTAAATATCCAATGTGATGTATAGTGTCAAAATATTGTGTACTTAATGCTAAATCAATTGAAAAACAAATTATTACAAAAAAGAAGATATGAGGTATTAAGAATTTTTTTTCAAAGTAAAGTTATTAAGTTTATTAGGTCTATAAATATATTTACCTTTATCCCAATTAATTTGCACACTATAGTGTATTGTGTATGTGTGTGTATATGTGTGTGTGTGTGTATATGTGTGTGTGTATGTGTGTAGTATATACCTTTATGTTTATATGTTGTTTTTTCATCTTTTAAAGTCCTAGGGAGGTAAGGATTAATTTTCCTCTGGTCTTTAGCATTTAGCCTAATTCATAGTATATAGGAGATAATTAATAATATATTAATGAATACTATATATATATATTATACAATATATATAATAAAATAAATGAATAATAATTAATAAATGCTTGCTGATTGACTAACCTTTGGCATAGGTCAAAGACTAGGTGTTCTAATAAAAATGGGAGTCCAAAAGTTGGTTACTCTATGTATGGAGATGCAGTTCAAAAGTAGGCTGAATTTAAGAACCAAGTGTGAGTGAGTGTGTGTGTGTGTGTATGTGTGCATGTATGTGTGCATGTTTAGGGGATGATAAATAAGACAAGTTTTTTGGTTTTTCTTTTTTTTTTTTAAGTTCAAATTAAACTTCAAAGCTGTGATCTGTATCTAACTGGGGAAAGAGTTTGGTGGTAATTGACAGAAAATTCAATGGCAGCCCATACTAAAGAAGGAAGCAACAAGGAAGGCAGTCATAATTAAGGAGGTCCTAGTGCTAGGAACCAGACACAGGCTTAGATAGAAACAGCCAGGATAGATATGGATTATTTTGATGTGGTTCTTCACTTCTTCCTCCAACCCTAGATTTCTCCCAAGTTCCAGCTAAAATCCTACCTCCTACAAGAAGTCTTTCTTGATTATCATTTTTGCTAATGCCTTCCATCTGTTGGTCATCTCCAATGTATTCTGTATATAACTTGCTTGGACATAGGTGTTTACATGTCTCTACCACTAGATTGTGAGTTCTTTGAAAGCAGGGATTGGGTGTGTGTATGTTGTCATTCTTTGTATCCTCTTCCCTTAGTACAATACCTGGCACTTGGTAGGAACTTATTGACTTTTACCTTCATGAGGGATCAGGTAGCTCATTACGGTAGCTTGTAGGATCTCTGGGATCATAGTCTAGTTGATCAGGAAACTAAAGCGAGAATAAATTCCAGAGTAATAGAATTTTAGAACTAAAGGGTTAATTCTCTTATTTGACAGAAGAGGAAATGAAGCTGAAGAGCTGTGTTCCACTGAAGATCACTCAGCAAGCTAATAAGCAAGCTATGTTTGGAAGCCAGACCTCTTAACTAGTATTCTTTCCAACAAACCATCCTGATTTCCTTCCATGCCACAATTTCTCTCTTTTATATCCCCATGTATAATACACACATGTTATAGGCTCATGAATTATCTCCTTCTCCCTCTTACCAAGCTCACCCGCACCCAGGAGAGCAGCAGAGCAATCAAGCACTACATTATTAACCTTTCTGTTTGCCTGGCAGAAAAGTAGGGAGAGTATCACAAGTGATGACTCCTCAGGGTGCTGGAGAAATGCCAACACAATTACACTCATCGTGCCTTCCAAGCTGGCAGCTGTGGCTGACAGTGACGTGGATGGCAAATGTGGAATCCAAGGGTTACTGAGCTATGTGCCAAGGCTTCATTCATCTGCCAATCAATGGAAGTTCCCACTCTGACAGTCAACAAAGTTGACTTGGCCTGTGCCACCTTCTAGGGAAAAGATAGCACTGAATAGTTCATGAACAGCAGTCAGACAAGAATTGCCCTCCACTGACCTCTGTTCAGAATGGTGCCCTTCTGGCTGTCTCTCCTGATTACTGTTGTTGGAGTTGCCAGATTGCTTAAATTGTGATGGCAGGCTTGCCTGCATCATAATCTTTCCTCCCAACCTTCCAACTGAGATGTATAACTTGCAGATCAACTCCACACATAGAAAGGCTTTATAAATTAGTTTCCTTTTTCCCTAGGTCTGACATGTTGCTTGGTGAATTTATTGATTTATCATTAGTAGCATTTTTCTTTCAAATCCGACATCAGAGATGAGTATTTCCTATTCTCATCATCCAAGACTGAAACCAAGATAAGCAAAATCAAAGCTCATCTTTGTTATAGGTTCAGACCAGGTCAAATCAGTTTACATTAAAACTTGTATTGTTTATCTAGATGTTTGCTAGCTTCATTGGGGAAATAGGTAGGGATATATGGATGAAAAATTTAGATCACAATAGAGTTGGAAGAGTAATGAAAGGTCATATGATCCAGACTTCTCATTTTACAGAAAGTGAAACTGAGGCCTAGAGAGATGAAAATGACATACCATAAGCAAGTATATGTTAATAACATAGTTTATATGAAATATAACTTATATTTATATCTTTCTTTAAAGTTTGCAAAGTGCTTTAGTTATATTCTGTCCTTTAATTCTTTTTTTTTTTTTTTTGCCTTTTGGGAGGGCAATTGGGGTTAAGTAACTTGCCCAAGGTCACACGGCTAGGTTTTTGTTTGTGTGCGTTAAGTGTCTGAAGCCGGATCCGAACTCAGGTCCTTCTGACTCCAGGGCCAGCTCTCTACTCACTGCACCACCTAGCCGCCCCTTGTCCTTTAATTCTTGCAACAACCCTGTGAAATAGGTGCTGTTATTATTCCCATTCTATTGATGAGGAAACAAAATTGAAGAAAGGTAAAGTGACTTGCCCAAGGTCGTATCGTTATGAAGTATCTGAAGCAAGATTTAAACTCACATCTTCCTGACTTCAAGTCCAACACTCTATCCTCTATACCACTTAACTGCCTCCAAAAGGTACTAAGTAGAATATACTTAAGTGATATGTGTGTCTATATATAGACACACATATATATATATAAACATATATCTATATTATATTTCTAATATATAGTAGAAACTAATATATATAGAAGAAACTATATATATATTAGAAACTATATATGTGTGTATGTATAGATAGGTAGATGATAGATACGTAGATATATAAAGATATAAATGTAGTAGAAACAACTATCTACCAGATATACAGTATTAAATGTACACAGTAGAAAAATATATACTATGGATTAGCAGAAAGGAAGATATTCCTATTGACCATAATTGTTAGGGAAGGTTTCCTGAAAGAGGTTGAGTTGAAGCCAATTAATCTCAATCAACCAACCTTTACTGGGAATTTACTACAGAGAGACCCCAAAAGTTTTGATGATAGCAGATATGCATAATAAAGACAGGAATATGTATCAAAAGGTTGGGTAGTAATCATCTTGCCTTCTTAATCTGGCCTCTGTTGTGACTCTTAATTTTATTTGCATGTTGATTAGGAGGATCTTGAGAATAAGATTCACCTAGTTACCTAGACTCTATATACCTGTAGCAAGGGGGCTTCATGTGGAGTAGGTAAAACAAAATTTAAGGACACAAACTCATACTCAGATTCGTGGCTATAATTATAGGGGGCTTCCCAATCCTAAATCAGATAGTTGTCTAAAAATATATACCTAAGTCAGCACTATATCAGGGTAATACAACATGAGAAAGGGTGAATTCCTTGTGGTGGTTTTTATTAAAAGCTTAATTCTTGAATGAATATATTGGTCTGTAGCCTCAGCTACACATGGCCACTGTTTCCTGGTAGGTAAGGGCAGAGGGTCTGGCATGTGGCACTAAAGAATAGAAGTTCAGTAGATTATAAAAGAGCAGCCTGCTAAACATTCCATTAGCTAAGATTGGAAGTAGAGCTGATACTATCCCCAGTGAAGAAATCTAGGACAGCAGGAAAGGATGTCAGCAGTCCTGTATTGTCCAAGGTATTAGTTTCTTCAGCCAGGATTTTCCTCAACTGCATGCTCCTTCATGAATGTATTTTGCATATTTGACTTGGATAGACAGGTTTCTGGTCTATGACCATTCACATATATCTGCTGGGGATACAAATGATTGAATGAGTAAATGAAAGAGTGAGTAAAAAAAGCATTTATTAAAGGCTTACAATGTGCCAACCACTGTGCTCTAGTGCTAAGCATATAAACAAAAAGGCAAAGTAAGCCCTCTTTAATGTAGCTCATATTCTAACTGGGGGTGTGGAAGGAGGAGCAGGAAATACAAATGAAGAGTCAGTTGTAATATAGATGGAAAGGGCTGGAGATTAGACATCTGACCAGAAGGATTTTAATTGGTGACTCCTTATTCTACAAGAGGGATAAGCGCTCTGCAACAGAATAGCTGGGAGGATGATCAGACCTGAGCTCGGCAGAAGGAAGAGCTTCCCACAGTGCCTACTTCACTCAGGCCTCCAGCACCAAAAAAGTCTTGGCTAGGGAAGTACCTGGGCTAACTTGATACTCTGTCCTCCATGTTTGTTACTTGGTCACCTTTTCACTTGCCACAAGTTATGGTAACCTATGAGAAAATGTACCTTACATGTACATGGAAATATCTTTTCTAGGTTATTTTCCATGCTTTTTTAATTAGTAAAATCATAGGACTATCAATCTAGAGCTAGCAGGGAGGTTGGAGGTCATTGGGTTCAAATACCTCATTTTACAATTGAACCAACTGAAGCATAGAAAGACTAAATAACTTGCCTGTCTAGTCTGAGGTTGTATTTGAGAAAAGATCTTATTGACTCCTAGTCCTGTACTCTATCCACCACTAATGTGCTTTCTGGCTGACTGGGAAAAGTATACACATTGGGATAGGGACTAGGTCATCTTGTGAACAATGGTATTGAGTAGGTGGTGAACCACAGAAGGCCTCAAACCAATTCTATCACAAAGTCAAAGAATCTTAGTGTTAGAAATGAACTTGGAAGTCACCAAGTTCAACTACCTGAAATGGGAATTACTTCTAAAACAGCCCAAATATTATCCTTTAATCTCTTTTAAAATACTTCTGGTCAAGTTTTTAAATATCTATAATCATTAGAAAATGTTTCCCATATTGGAAGAAACTACATCAGTTCTGCCCTCTGAACACACATAAGAAATTATATCTATTCCTTTTTCCATATGTCATTATTTATTTGAAGACATATCTTATTACTCCCTTAAATCTCTTATTCATCAAGTCAATCCTTGTCCAAAACTACTTCAAGACCCTTCATCAGTGCAGTCACACAATATTCCAGACAAACTTTAGTTTGTCAATGTCCATAACCAAACAAGGCTAAGTGAGGCAATCTGAAGTGTCCCAGTATTCTACTACTTTTTTCCATCCACCAAAATGTCTAGCAACAGTGGGATCTGCTGGAAGGACAACAATATAAGGAGAACTGATTTTCTACCTTATACCTAAAGCTATCCAACTATGTGATAGTGAATAAATCATCAAACCTTTATCAATCTCAGTTTCACCTCTCTAAAATAGGGACAATAATAGGCACCCACAGCAGCACCAGACATAATTTGGGGGGTGAATTCCTGGCTTAGAAGTAAGTAGATCTGAGGCCCAGTAATACAGCTGCCAAAGAATCATGTGACTTTGAGTGAACCGTTTCTCCTGTCTGAAATTCAGTTTGCTTCACTATAAAATGAGGCTCATGGACTAAGTGTTCTTTAACTTCCCTTCTTACCCTAAAATTCTCTGGTTTATAGATTCATAGTTTCATAGATTTTGTGCTAAACCAGAACTGAGAGAACTTCTTGTTTCACACACCCCTCCTCACACCCATTTTATTGAAGAATAAATTAAGTCCCAGAAGGCTTAAGTGTGACTTTGATTTAAAAGGTTTATGAAAACAATGAAATTTCTCTCACAAGTCAGGGTGCTATTGTTAACATATTAAGTATACAATGAATACCTATTAACAGATGGTACTTGGTGACTCCAGAGATCCTTTCTAATTGTGAGATTTGATTCTTGATTATTTATTTTCAGATTCATAAGTGTACAGACAGGTAGATGGGGTCATCTGAATTATAATCTTTTCTGGAGCTTTCCTTGACTCGCATTTTGGGCCCATCTCATATATTTTTTGACAACTTTATTTGAATAAGAAACAACCTATGTATTCATGGATGGAATGTGGTCTAAGAAGGAGATCTCTGCGTCACTTTTGATTGTCAAGACACCCCTAGGATGCTATTATTTAGTTACCCCAGAGTTTAGTGTAGCAAAGAAATCTTGGAAGATGTACGTTTTGTCCCAAAAAACTGGCCGAGCCAGTCTAAAGAAAAAAAAAAGCTACATCCCTTTGAAAAGAACACTTTGTGCCACATGTATTAATAATCCACCCATGTATCTGTCTGCTTTTCCAGTAAGAAGAAATGGAAACACAAGGCTCATAGACACCCATTTGTATACTCTCCCCCTCCCCTTTGTTTTCTGTCTCTGACTTGCCTGTTATTTCCATCATAATGGAGCAAGAATAACAATGCAGGCATTGTGCCAACTCCCAATGCTGACTGATGCTCCAAAGGATTTTTGGATATGTGCACATGTTTAGGTGGCATTTAAATGATGTTTGTGCTCCACACAGTCAGGGGGAAAAAACACTTCAGTATTAGTTCTTTTGATCACCAGAAAGCTATCATAATAAAGACTGAATTGTCAAAAACTCAAATTAATGCAAGGTCCTCCAGTCTACCTCTCAGTGTTTCAATTGGTTCCATACTCACCTTCAAGTTTATACCTCCTAAGACTTAAGGGGGTCCAGTTGGTTCAAGTAGACATTTTATTTCAACAGTAGGACTAGGCTAAGAAAAATTACATTCTTTTGGCATGGCATACTGTTGAAGAATAAAATTGGTGATAAGGCAAGAAGAAAAGGTCAAATTTCCAAGTCACAAGAGGGTAATTGGGAGTTGAAACAATACTTAGCTTTTTTGAGTCGCTATTCCATTTTTGACTTTCATAGGAGTGACTTCTCTGGGGCTTTGTGCCTAGATAACAAATTTAGCTATAAACTGAAAACAGTGGCCTAGATCAGAGCAAATAAATGACTGAAAGGGCAGGTGAGTGCCAAATACCAGAATCAGGCCAGAGTAAGCCACAAGTAGGTCAATTTGAGCCAGGTCAAGAGGGTGTTATTAACCTAAGGACTGTAGTAACCCAGGTGTATATAGATAGATTTCAGGAAATCTGGGAACTTATTTTTTAAATGTTATTTTGGTCACTGCTTCAAAATAATATTTCCTTTGTAATCCCATATATTTTATCATGTGCATTTAAAAGTATTATTCTGAGAAGAGTTCCATAAACTTGACCAGACCACCAAAGGGATTCATGATACACAGTTTAAGAAGCACTAAAGGGGTCACAAATAGAAAAAGTTTGAGAAGCCCTGGACTAGGTAATTATTACTGGGTAGAGTTTATTAGCTTAGTAACTAGGCAAAAGTAAGAGCAATTGGCCAGAAGGGGATTAGTTCTAATCCATATACACCCATGCTATATGAAGACCGTTCCCTAGTCTGCTGTCATCACTCTGCAACTTCTTGTTGGAGGCATTTATCATCCACATAAATAGTTCTCGGCAAAGAACCTTACTGCCTGAATATACTAGTTTCCAGATGTATTCTCCATCTCCTTTTTTTCCCAAGAGTTCAGTATTTTTCTCATAGTCTTCCTCCCAGTTCAACTCCTGCCTTCAAACTTAGAAAAATTTACCCTCAGTCACGATGATTTCAAAATTAAGTACTCCACCTCCCACAATATAATTTTAATTCACCTTAACCTCTTGTAGGGCTAGTCATAAATTAAAACTAACCACAACCCATAATAATATTCTATCATTCCCCAAGTTTATTTATTCTAAATATATTCTTATTATCTCTGTTATCTTGTGTGTCAGTTTTTAACAGTGGAAAGAGCACTTACTGGGCAGTCAGGTGACTTGGTTTCAAATCTAACCTCTGACACTACCTAGGGGACTTTGCATATCTCACTTAACTTTCCTGGGTATCAGTTTCCTTAATTGTATATAAAGAGGTTAGACAAGATGTCCTGAGGTCCCTTCCACTATCATATTTATGCTCCTATGATTTAATCTATATATCTTTCCATGTTCTCTCAAAAGGAACTGGTTATTTATAAGCAATAAGGATGTAAATCTGCTGATGTCATCCAGTCATATAAAATTCTGATAAATAAAAGACAATTACTAGTAATCAATTACCCCCTGCTGAGTGGTGCTATTGTCCTATGGAGCATGTTCCAGTGTGTGAAGATACTTGCAAGATTTATCAAATTTGATGCTACTTCTGTTGATTCACATAAGCACACATAATACTGCCAGAAGAAATCTAGAAAGCATTACTAAAATTATGAAGTCTTGGGAAAGAAATTGAAGACTTTAGGAGCACAGGTGGTGTTTTTGTCAATGTTGCCAATTACAGGCAAGAGCTTCTGAAGAGAAAGCAGATTTGGGAAGTGAACAGCTGGTTAAGAAAATAGTGTCTGAGAACAGGATATCAGTTCCTGGATGGTAGCTTAATATAACACAATGATGGGCTTCTTGCCCTGCATAGAGCACACCTCACAAAGATGGGTACAAATGAAGTTGCATGATTTGAAAATCAAATTGAATGGGTCTTGAAACTGATAAAATAGGGAGAAGTAGAATATTATGTAAATTCAAAAAGGCAAGTACCACAGAGAGTGGTTACAATGTAAGAAGAAGCAGTAGGATCCCATAAATTTACAGGTGATAAAAATCAAATAATCATCCAGGGACCATAGTGTGGTGGGGGTGGGGGATATGGATATCTATTCATAAATACAAAGAGTAACAACAAGGGAAACTAGGGTAGAATCATTACTGAAATAAGCCCCAAGAATGTCATACCAGATTCAAAAGGAACAGGATAAGTAAGGGGAGAGACAGCACTGTTTTTCATGGAGATGCCAAAGTCAAGTAATAAGGAGAAATGTAGTGAAGTACTTTCCCAAATATGAGTAACACAATGTGAAACTTCCCTATAAACATTCAATATAATCTATGCATATTCCATAGAGAAACCTTTCACTCCACAGAAAGTAAAGAAAAACTACTAATAGAAGCTCACTTAAAAAATAATAATAACATAAAGCTTTGAAAGAGCTCCCAAGTTATTCAAAGTGGAAAACTGAGAGGAGTTGCCTTTTAGACAATACTTTAATATGCTAATGAATTCCTCTTTCCCTTAATTTTTTTTTTCACATTGTCACCAAGACACATAATATGACTCTATAGAACCTGTCAGATCCAAACTGTCCAAATAACTCGGTCTGATAGTGTTCAGGATTGAGAAGACAAGGGTATGACAAGAAAAAGATCTTTTACTCCTTCACCATGACATGACTCCTCCTCACACAGGGGCTATGTGGGCAATCTCCTTCTTCTTCTTCTTCTTCTTCTTTTTTTTTCTACATGAGGATGCAGAGTAGGAACCACGTGAAGGGTTTCCTTTTTACATTGAAGGTTTAATACTTGAACTCTGGAACTTGAGAATAAATGAACTTTTCTTATGAGGCAACACCCAAAGCTGGCATTGCCCAGGAAATCTCTCTCATGTGGGAAGAAGGCTAGGTTCCAGGATCTTATTGCCTACGGAAGAGTTACTTCCTTCTCATACACACATACTCATAGGGTGTCAGGATTCTTGAATATCATCCATTAACTGCTCTCTCAGGCCAGGTGGAAAAGCATATGTCTAGTTCTTCCATGTGGTTCTGTAGTTAATTTATCAGTACTGATTGTTGCCATGTCTTGGGCAAGGAAAGTCCATTCTCAGAAACTCTACTGACTGATCTTCTGAATTATGCTCATAAATGTGTACATAAGCATAAGTAAAACATATTTCCTTCCTCCAAGACAACTGGAACTGATTCCTTTGGGGATGACACTTTGCACGTGCACACACACACACACACACACACACACTCTCTCTCTCTCTCTCTCTCTCTCTCTCTCTCTCTCTCTCTCTCTCTCCTTAAAAAAAAAGAAGAAAAGAAAGGAAAAAGGTCTGTTCTGCATATGTGCAGGTCAGGCTTCTAAATAGAAAATAAAAAAAAAATTGAGCAAGGACTGAAAGTGACCAAAAGTAGACTGTCTTCTCTCTTTCTCTCTCTCTCTCTCTCTCTCTCTCTCTCTCTCTCTCTCTCTCTCTCTCTCTCTCTCTCTCTCTCTCTCTCTTTCTCTCTTTATAATTAGATAGAGAGAGTTTGGGTCTCAGACTTGTTTCTCCTTTCTTCTGAGTCCTAACAAAGCAATTATCGTGTTAGCACTTGCAGTCTCTTAATCAGGAGATATCTGTAAGAATGAATGAATATAGCAATTTTTTAAAGTGTTTACTACGTGCAAAACAACAGCAGTTAGGTGGCAATGTGGATAGAACACTGGACTTGGAATCAGGAAGACTCATCTTCATGAGTTCAAATCTGGCCTCAGACACTTAATGTCCTTGGTAAATCCTGGGCAAACCCTGTTTGCCTCTGTTCTTCCTTTGTAAAATGTGCTGGAGAAAGAAATGGCCAACTGCTCAGATCCTTCCCCCCCATCAAAAAAAAACAAAACAAAACACTGAAGTGTCACAAAGAATTGGACATGACTGAAATGACTCAACAACAAACAACAAATGTGCAAAACACTGTGCTAACCACTGGGAATGCAAACAGAAAAGTAAAACAGTTCCTGCTCTTAAGGATCTCAAATTGTAAAGTGGGAAACAGCACATATGGGAGGTTTCAGCCTTTAAGTAAGGGGGAAACCCCCATAGTCTTTAAGGCATATCAGTCAAATAGGTGTCAGTGCTGGCTGATGTCAAATCATTTTGAAAGTGCCAAGGACTTGGGTGGAATGAACTTTCATTTTCTTTTCTATGTCTTTCATAACTGTGAATGTAGTGCCTATTGGAATAATTGCCAAAGTGTATCTGCATAAGGTTTGCTTTCCAGGATGACATCTGAGGACACTGGTCTCAAGGCATTGCTTTTTCCAAGACTTTTGAGTTTGGGCTCTGAAACTGGTGGTAGTGGGGTGAGATTTTCCTGGCACACGATACCTACTTTTTTTTCTCCCTTATTATTACCTTATTGCTTCAGCTACACTGGCTTGCCTGCCCTGTGTTTGGCAATTACAAATTGATTGGTGATTAATGTTGATGTCTGCATCCTTTTCCACTCTTCTTGTTTCGTGTAATGATAACTGAGGCTTAGGGGCCATCTCCAGTCATCCTGATCTAAATCTTGCCACTGGACCCAGGTGACTCTGGAGGAGAAAGAGAGGCTAGTGACTTTGCAGAGCCCTGTCTCACTGTAATCCAATTCACTTGCAAGTCATGGCATTGCCTTCCTGATATCATGGCCCTTTTCAAGAACCAAGTACAGGCGCAGTGAGTAAGAGCACCAGCCTCAGAGTTGGGATGACCCGGGATCGAAACCGGTCTCAGAAAATGAGCACCCACACATAAATAATGACTAGCCGTGTAACCTTGAGCAAGTTACTTAACCCCAATTGCTTAAAAAAAAAAGAACAAAGTACAAACAAGGACAACAACTGTGAGGACTGGACCAGAAGCCGGGTGGTGGTGGGGTGACTGAATAGGAGGTTGGGGGTGGGGCAGGAAATTGGATTGCTATTCTTTAATTTCTGTGCTTACTGGACTTTTGTGCAGTCAATTGGCAGCTCTTTCTTGTAGTGATGAAAATGAATGACAACCTCTCCCCAGTGATTTTTCTTTTTAATGATGACTAAGGAAGTTGGTTGAAAAGAGTTCTGGTGGCTTGAAGTGGGTCACTGCTGCCTTCAAGACTCTTGAGTTTAGAGTTTTAAGATATACCCATTAGACTCTAAGGGGAGATGGTGGTCAAAATTACAGTAGTGATTTCACTTGCTTTGGCACATGCTACCTCCTGTCTCTCCCTCAAGATGCCTTCCTGTTTCACCTAAGCTAGCTTAGGTGCCCTTTAGAGAATTGCTGGTCCCTTTGCAGCAAGAAGTTACTCCACCAGATAATGGCTGTGAAGGCTGGGATGGAAACAGGAGTGAGATTTGACAATGTACTTCATTTACCGAAGCTCCTGTACCTATTAAATAAAAGGTGCCAATGCACATGAATGTGTCCTTACTGAATAAGTAAATACTCAAATCGATCAACATAACCATGATTGATAACTTCCCTGAATATTAGCATATTAGTTCTCTATAAGAAACAATTTCTATGAGGTATTCAGAGATATGTGGGAAGAACTGTATGAAGTAATGCAAAGTTAAGAAAATAGAACCAAGATAATAACATACAATATGACAAAATAATGTAAATATACTATACTGCCATGATTTGTAACAAATTATCTCATTTTTTAAAATGGATAAAGGAAGTCTTTCAGAGTTGTAGCCTTTTAAATCATTATGTTCTTCACGTAAATTATTCTTCTGGTTTTACTCACTCCTGTCTCCATCAGTTCATTTAAATCCCTCCATGTCTCTGAATCTATCATATTCTTCTTCCTTTTTTTGGCACAATAATGTACCATAATTTGTTCAGTCTCTCTTCAATTGAAGGACACCTATTTTGTTTCCATTTCTTTACCACAAGAAAAAGTGACACTATAAATATTCTTGTGCATATCTATCTGTTCTTTCCCTCTGACCTTAACTACCTCCTTCTTGTACATTTCTAGTAATAATTTGTTAATATTTTTATGGTGATAAAGTTTAATGTATCACTAGTTTAGTGAATCTTTCACCTCAAAGTAGAGAGATAAGGACTGCATAAGTGCAATGTAACATGTACTGTTAGTATTAGATGCCAGTTTTATTTAGAAGTTTTATTTTCTAGAAAGAAAATTTCAGTGTGTATCTGTGGGTAGGGAAAGTTAAATGAAAATTATATAAGAAAAATAAAAAGGCAACAATAAGATTTTATGGCTATTAGGGAATTAAAATTCCAGAGAAATAGAGAGATATTAAGAAAGTAAATCATTGCTACTGATGAGTTCAAATTACCAGAACAGGATGAATTACATCACAGAGAAAGGGAATAGGATACACATATGATAACTAAGCCACTGTCAGTGATTTCAGAGGGAAAAAAAAGGACTAGAAAAAAGAAAAATCAATCTTTTCAAGAGGGAAATGTTTGAAAACTGTCCAGCATAGGACAATGAGTTTAATTTCTAATTCTAACATATTTCTAAGATAGGTTACAAAAGTGATGATTAGGGAGCATCTAGAAAAGGAAAGGGTCACTGATTAATGAGTAAGCATGATTCTAACAAGAATAGGTCATGTCAAACTAAAATAATTTCCCTTTTTGATGGAGTTGCTAGACCAGTAGATCAGGGGAATTATATATATTAGAATGATATTCAGTTTTGCAAAGCATTTGACAAAATCTTTCTTGCTATTATTATAGACAAGATTGAAAGATATGGTTAGACAATAGTCAGGAATAAGTATGAGCTGAATAGTCATTAATGACTCAATGTCAATTGTTAAGAACTTTCCAGTAGTTTGCTGAAGGGATCTGACCTTGATCCTGTGATGTTTAACATTTTTAAAAGTGATTTGGATGAAGACATAGATGGCAAACTTATAGTTTCAGGTGCCACAAAACTCAAAGATATCTAACTAACATGATAAAAAATTGTATTGACAACTTAAAACATTATTCCAAATATAATAAAATGAAATTTAATGAGGCTATACCTGAATTCAAGTAATCAATGTACCATGTACAAGATGGGGGAGATATGAATAAAAAGCATTTTGTCAGAAGAAAATCTAGGACATTTTAGAGCTCGTACTCCTATAGTCTAGGGTGTGACTTGGCAATCCAAAAAGCTCATGTGTTATTTTTTTAGAGTACAATAAAAAAGAACTAGTAGAGTATCCAGGAATAGAGAGGTGAAAGCTCAAAGTACTCTTTCCTATTCCTTAAACATCTAGTGTGTTATGTTCAATTTTAATTGTCATATTTTAGAAAGAACATTTATTAGCCAGAAGGTAGTCAAAGATGAAGAACAAGGATTTTTAAGGGCCCAAAGTCCTTACTATATGAGAAGTGACAAGAAAAAACAGTTTATGTATTTAGCTTGGAAGAGATATGGCTTAGAGGCGACATGATAATTTACTCCAAGTATTTTATGGAGTGTCATGTACAAGAAAGATTATGCTTGTTCTAACTGGCACCAAAGGAATGAAGAGATCAGTGTGTAGAAATTACAATAAGGTTGATCTATGCGAAATGAATGAAAAACTTTCTAACAATTAAAGCTACCTCAAAGTATACTAGTCCATCTTAGAATGCTGAAGTCTTCAAACAAGGACTTATCCAGTATTCTATGAAGACAATCCTTATCCAGATATTGGTTGGAATGGGATGATTTTAGAGAGTCTGTGAATCTGGAACTTGTTGAATTTTTGAGTTAGGAAATGAAGTGATAAATGAAAGATGAATCCCAGATATGTCAACATGGGAAGCACCATTGCCAATGAGAATAAAACGCAATTGGAAAATATTTTCCAAAAATAATTAAAACACAATAGAAAAGAGAGAATATTAAATATGCTAAAACAAGTCAATATGCAGCACTCAGGGAATCTTATGCACACTTTAATGGTCACCACTTTTATTATTTGAAACCACACATGTATCCTGTCCTGTATCTATCAAACTGACCTAAAAATGTTGACAAATTTAGTTATTCCTCTTGTGGATTATCTGTTGCAAAGTCTTTGTTCTAGCTTAGAATTGTCCTACCACCCTTCTGGACTGGCACATAGTTCTGACAATGTATACCCAGAAAAAAACAAAAACATTGAACTACTCACAATTATATACAGAAATTCTGTCAAAAAGGAAATGAGATTTTCTTTAACAGGTCATGTCAAAAAGTTTGTTTTGTTAACATGACCTGTTGCTGTTAAAGTCATACTCACCCTTTGTGATATTTGACCCCATTTTTCTCCTAGATAATTACTGACCTTCACTTTAGTAACACAATCTAGACATTCCTCAGGAAAAATCAAACTTAATGACTTAAGTCACTTTAAGTCATTAAACTTAAATGTTCAGATTTCAAACTTCTCTTCCCTTCAAAGTCTGAATTTTTGTTCTTTTCCTTTCCTCCATCACCTTTCCCATTCCCCATGGTCTTTTTAAGATGATTGCTAGATTTACTGTTTTGCTGCAAAGATTTAGAGAATTTTCCAAAACCTGCCCAAGTGAAGATGGTCATGATGACCATGATAATGATGATAACACACCCATGTATAGAAAGCTTTCTGCTTTACCAAGTACCTTCCTCAAACAAAAATAAAGAAATTCCATTTCAATTAGCAGTTGAGATAATATCTGTAGTGTTTAGCAGTGTCTGAAACATAATAATCGCTTGCTAATTGTTTGCTCCCTTGGCCCTATTGTGTTAGGAAGTTGGGAAGGAAGGGAGGACAGAAGGAAAGAAGGAAGGAGATAAAGAAGGAGATAGGAAGGATAAAAGGAAATTAGAAGGGAGGAAGTAAGTAATTAAATGACTATTATGTGCCAGACACTATGCTAGGTGCTTTATAAATATTATTTCATTTGATCTTCAGAAAAATGCTGGGAGGAAGGTGCTATTAAACTGAAGCCAACAGAAGTTAAGTGTTTTGCACAGGGTCACAAGCTAAGGAATATCTAAGGCCAGATTTGATCAGGTCTTCTTGGCTTTAGGCCCATTGATCTATCCATTGTGGGTTATTGCCCATGTGGATAACAATAGTCTATATTGATGTAGCAATTTGCTATGTGGATTTCCAAAAAAAACAAACAAACAAACAAACAAAAACACTCTGTGAAGTATATACTGCAAGTGTTATGATTTCCATTTTACCCACAAGGCACAGGGAAATAAATTACTTTACAAAAGTCACATAGAGGATAAATAATGGAATGGACATTCAGAATTCAGGTCTTATAGCTGGAAATCCTGCTATCTTTGTGTTAAACTTCACTGTGTCAAAATGAGAGAGGACAATAATGGTCAATTTTTCTTTTGTTATTCATTTCCCTCCAATCATTTTTACTACTCCTTTCTTACTCTCATATTTAGTCCCAGTAGCACCTATCCCCTGGGTCCTTCAACCTTCCATTTTTATTTCCTACCTTCTGGTCTGTGATTTCCTTGAAGCAACTTAGTTCTATTTCCTATGGATCTCTTTATTTGGGTCCTAAATTTTAAAAAAAGATTGGGATACCCATCTGACTGCTGGTTTTCTCCAATTGGTTTATCTGTCTCTTTCTAGATAGGCCTCAAAGAACCCTTTGGGACAAAAAAAATTGACAGTTTTTATGTAATAATAGCATCTTGTAGACATGGTCAGTGAGTTAGTGGCAAAGGTAATGTAATAGTCACAGCTTTTATATTTCTTCCTTTGCAGAGTGGGGATACTAATTCTTGAATTTCTAATATTACAGGACTATTGGAAAGAAAGGATACTGTAAATCTCTAAGGACTAATTTATGGTACTATTATTTGGATTTTTTTCACTTTGGAAAATTTTATCTTGCTTAAAACAGTTTGTTAATACCTCAATTTATCAACAAAATATAAGCTTCAATTAAAATGTATGCCCCTTGAGGAGAGGGACTATACATATATTTGCTTTTATATCTCCAAAACCTAATACAGTGTCTAATAAATAGTGAGTATTTAATAAATGTTCAATTAACTACACAGTCACAGCAATCCCATGGGCATAGAGAGGGATGAAGGTTTTCCCTTGAAAGTAGATGAAAATAGACCCAAAAAAGTGAAATATTTGACCAAGATTGTACAACTAGGTAAAACCATGCTTAGAATAATTATTCAGGGATTTTCTATCACGTTCCTCTTTGGAGTTAAAACAAAACACCAAAGTTTTAGTATCTAGGGACATTCTTTCCCTTTTTCTTTTCTCTCCTCTGCTCCAGGAAGCTTCTGTTTTTTAAGCTCCAAATTCTAGCTTCTGACGTAAAAGAAAAATTTCCCTTCTACTTTGCATACTTCTTTATGAAGAGCAAATGGAAGCAGCACAGATTCCAGACAAACCTGATCCCATGACATCTAGGGATTTTTCGTCACCTTCTACCTGATTTGTATTCCCCAAACACAGTCTGCAGCTGATTTGTATCTCCTTCCAACCCATACCACCTCTTGTCGCCCTCCCTCCCACTTTAATCCTCCTAGCATTCTCTAGGATCTCTCATCATTTAAGAAATTAGAGTGAAATAATGAAGCGCTTTATGGGAATTGTTCTGAAAATGCTATTAGGCATTCAAGAGCACTACCACTTCACCTCCATGGGGGGTGTGGGGGGAGTAAATGGGGGTGGGGAGGAAGGAAGAATAGAAGTGGGCAGCTAAACCTCAGATTTTAAAAATTACTGAAAAGAAAAGAAAGATTAACAGTTCTTTGAATGCTGGAGCCTTCCAGGAGACCAAATAAGTCTTCTATAAACTGATTTGCCTTCCTGACTGCGATTTACCAGACTGACACCTAATTTGTTCTGAGCACAGTTGATGCCTCAGACACAATGGTGGATGACAGGCTGCATAACCTCTCTTTCAGCTTTCATCTCATTTATTCCATTTGAAGTCGAGTTCCGACAAGAGAGCAGCACAGAATTAATATTACCTTGGATCAGCTCAGTCTCCAGAGGGAACAGCAAAAGCTTTTCTGGAAACAATAAACCCTTTAAACATGACAGGGGGAATGGGACCTTAGGAGGTATCTGAAAGTATCCATTATTAAAGAAAGAGGGGGGTGAGAGAAAAAGAAGAAGAAGGAAAAAACCTCATGGGTGACTTTGATTTTTCCCCCAGAAAAAAAAGCAACTATGAACTATCACCAGTTTTACATACAGATGTAAAGATCTGGGCTGGGTTGTACTTAAAACCTCTATGTGCTCCTTTCTTCAGCAAACTGAAAGATATTCCCCATCAAGCATATTTGTTTTGACTTTGAAATCCCCATCATGTTTTATCTCAAATGTTCCTCTCAAAAATTTTTTTTTCTAAGAAAGAGGGAAAAAAAAAGCTGAAGGAATCCCAATCACATCTGATATTCTTTAAGGTCAAATTTAATTATTTCAGTTTCCTTGCAAGATGAATATAAGGATTCTCAAGGAATTATCAGGATGGGTTGGTGCTAAAACTTACCTGAAGAGTTTTCTCCATGGTCCCAGTAAGACAAAGTAGAGTAAATATTTCATAGTAACAATAACTTATATATCCATTGAACTTTGTGTTTTTTTTTAAGATCTCTCACATTTATTCTACTGTACAAATGCTTTTGCCATTTACCAGATATGGCCTAGTGTTGCTTATTATTTGTATGTGTGTCTTTTTTTCTTCAAATAGACCATAAGGTTTGAAAGGCAAAGAATGTCTTCTACTTCTGCATACCCTACAAGATAACCAGCAAAATACCTTTCTAATAGAAAATGGTCAGCTAGGTGGTGCAGTAGACCAAGTGCTGGGCCTAGAGACAGGAAGACTCATCTTTCTGATTTCAAGTCTGGCCTCACACACCTACTAGCTGGGCAAGTCAATTAATGTGGTTTGCCTCAGTTTTGCCTGAGTTAGAGAAGGAAATGACAAACCACTCCACTCTCTTTGCCAAGAAAATCCCAAATTAGGGCAGAGAAAGTTCAACATGACTGAACAGCAAAAAATAGAAAAAGTTAGTGAGGATTTATTGATCGATTATCTCATTTTATTATAAGTCTATGAAGACAGATGAGAAGGTAATATCAATGCCTCCACAACTCATTATTGACAGATGAGAAAAGTGAAAAGCAGAGGACCTGACTTGACTAGATTGAACTCATAGCCTGTGCCACTACCACTGCAATGATACTCCATTGTAAATTCAGGAGTAGATGTATAAAAGAAATTCCACAATTTTTTTTGCTAATGCTAATTCTTGGATTTCAAGTGCCCCAAGATCACAGATCCAGAATAGGAAGAACCTTAGAAGTCATATAGTTGAACTCTTTATTTTATAAATGAAGAAACTAAGGCACAGAAAGATTAAGTAAATTACCCAATATCACACAGCTTGTAAGTAGCAAAGGCAGGAACTGAACTCAGATCTACTCACCCCCAAATTAGCTGTTTCCATTGAACTATGTTGCTTTCTTGAGTTATTGCCTCTTGTTAATTGACTCCCAGTTATCCCATGATTGTCCTACAATCATTTCAAATCAACAAATCCAATATTGACCCAATGAATAAAATATTAAAAGATAGAACTTAAGCTTCCTCAAAACTTCACTATTTCTGCTGAAGGCATCACTACTCTTCCAGCGTCAGTTTATATTCTAGTTGTCATACAATCATTTCAAAATCAACAAATCCAAAATGGAACTGATGAATAAAATACTTAAAATGGAAACTATGATGTATCAAAAGTTAATTATTTCTGTTTAGAGTACTGCTATTCTTCTATTATTTAGGTTTTTATTTTTTGGAGTCATCCCTAACTTGACAATCTTCATTATAAATAGCCTCCCACATATATCAATTGTCACTTAGTGGCCAAGTCATTTGGATTTTATTTCCACAAAATCTTTTCTGCCCGTTGTCTTATTTTCCTGCACATAGCCATTATTTTCAAACTCTCATCACTCTCATCTGAATTATTGTAATAAACCCTTATTTTTCTTGCTTCTAATTTCTCAACTTTCTGTAAGAAGTCTCAATATAATTAAGATACCAATTTAACCATATCATTCCCCCACTCAATACACTTCCATGACACCCTATTGCCTCTAAGATCAAACATAATCTCCTTAGCAAGGTATTTAAGATCCGTATGCACTCTATTGTGTGTGAAACTTGACCACTTGTTATCCTTCATGTGTGATACTGTTTCCCACTTCTGAGCCCTTTCACTGACTGTCTTCCATATACTTCTGGTTCTCTTTTACCTCTGAGAATGACTTGCTAATCAAAAGTTAGCTCATTCACCACACCCCATTCAAGTCCCCTATTGACAAATTCCTCTACCCTCACCCTCAAGAATCCCATTCTATTTACTTTGCATATATTTTTATCAAATTTTATGTCCCCTTGTAGAATGTAAACTCCTTGAGAGGAGGAATAGTTCAGTTTTGTTTTTACATCTGGCACTTGATGGAGTGCCTAGCACATAATCAATGTTTAATAATTGATTAATAATGTTTAATAATTGACACACACTTTGGACTTAATTTTCAAGTAGTTTTAAATCTATGTAAATATAGTTAGTCTACAACTCTACGTTTTTTCTCTGGGAATATCAAGTGAGATTTTTTCTAAAGTTTTACTGTAAGTGATGTAAATTTAATCTACAACATTCCTCTGATCTTACAGGTTAGTTTTCCTTTTGTTTTGGATAAGAATTATCCTAACTCTCACATTTGAAACTTGAGGGGATAAATCATCATTCATTTCTAGAGATGGAAATGAAGAAAATATAAGAAATGAAGTCAAATAGATGTTGACTTAAGGATTTCTGATGCTCATATTGCCATCATGTGTAGTTCTTTTTGAAGGTGGTTTGCTTTTATTTAACTATGCCTCTTGTATTCATCTCTTTCTCCTCGAAGTTGGATTGATTAAAAAAAAACAACTTGAAAATTCCTGTAAGTTATAAAATCATAGATTAGAGGTAAAAGTGACATCATAGGTTAATTTGTACAAAGAAAACCCTATTGCCAATGGAAAAAGACAGATTTGGTGACAGAATCTATGTCCAGCAGCAATATTCTATAAATTAATAAAACCTGGTCAAAAAAATTAAGTATTCAAAGAGGAATTTGAACTCAGATTTTCCTGATTTGAGGTCTAGTACTCTATCATAATGCCAATTAACTGACATCCCTCTGGAACTCACATTCTAGGAATAAACATAGAGTGGGGTCAGTTTCCTTGAGGAACATCAGGAACTCTCTATACCACAGAACAAACGGCCATTGTATATAATCTACATTTGTATTACATTTATTCTCTTGAAAATAATACCCCATGACTTATCTCTTCTGATTTTTTCAACCCTGGAAACTGGATCCTTGATCATTATGTCCTTCTTCAGATGAAGAATCAAAGATCCAGTCGTGTTAAATGAGTTGATAAAGGACACACAGATCATTTGTTACAGATACGCAACTAGAATCTAGGGGCAGCTAAGTGGTACAGTGGATAGAGTGCCAAGCCAAGAATCACAAAGACTTATCTTCCTGAGAATAAATTTGGTCTCAGGCACTTACTAGTTGTGTGACCCTGGGTAAGTCACTTAGCCCATTTGCCTCAGTTGCTCATCTGTAAAATGAGTTGGAGAAGGAAATACCAAACCACTCCAACATCTTTGCCAACTAAACCCCAAATGGGTCACAAAGAGTCAGACATGACTGAAATGACTGCACAACAAGAACAAAATAACTAGAACCTAACTTTCCTTAATTCTAGTCCAATGTGTCTTCAACATCACCACTCCAAGCCCCTCATCATCCATTTAACCGGCTTTTCCCTTATAGAGCCTAAAGAAGAATCTTGTGTAAATGAACGCCCTTTGGACAATGCCTGAATGTCTCTGTCAGATGGACCTTGCCTTAAGAAAAAGAAAAATAAACAAAAAACAAATGTCTAAAAATTCAAACTTGGCAGACAGATAAAATTAACCAGAAAGAAAAACTTTATGAGATGATACTTTATAAGAGATTCTCAGGAACATATTACATTGTGATGACTTTTTAATGTAGTGAGAGAGTATTAAATTTAGAATTACAAGTAATGGAGGCTTGGATTGTGTTGTCACCATTAATAACCCAAGTCACATTGAATTAGTCACTTCTCCTCCTGACATTTGATTTCCTCTTATGTAAAATTATTCAAGTAAGAATAAATGATTTCTAAGATCTCTTGAAACAGTCTATTTTATGATGATTTTCATACAAAGTCTGATTTATAGGCAACATTTCAGGAACACTTATGTTACTTTATGAATTTGGCAGACCCTCCTTTCCAACATGACTCTAAACCTGAGTAATGGGTTTCTGAGCCTTTTGAAGAGTAGGATATTTCATAGAAGATTTTATATAACACTTGATAATTGATCATTTCATTTGACCTTCACAATGGTCCCATCAGGCTATTAAGTATTTTTCAGGTTTCTAACTTGATGCTAAGAGAGCTTAACTGAATAGCTTACAGTCACTTCCTCGGATGTTGGCAAAAATGATACTGGAATTCATTCCTCCTAAGCCAGATTCTCATAAGAACATAGGAATTTTACATTGATATGTACCCTAGAGATTGTCTGCTATACCCTTAGCATTCTACAGAACAAAACTGAAATGCAAAGGAAAAGCATGACCAATATAACATGGCAATTAGTCAGATCTATATTCTAGAATAATAATTTGATTTCATTAAGAAAAGAAAATAATATTCTACCCTATGTATACACCTTTTAAAAAGTTAATAATCATTTTTAATTTGAGTTCCAAATTCTCAAACTCCCATAAGTCCATTTATTGTCCATTGTGAAGACAAGCAATAATACATATAAATCATACAAAAATTATTCATTTTAATCATGTTGCAAAAAAGAAAGTATAATAAAATATGTATGTATACATTATGCACACACACACAAACAAACACCTGTGTATATATTGAAGTCAGAGGTCATCAATTCTCTCTCTAAAGGTGGATAGCATTTTTCATCATGAATCTTTGAGAATTGCCTAGGATAATTATATTGATCACAGTAGTTTAATCTTTCACATTTAATCATTGTTATAGTATTGCTTTTACTACATACATTGATCTCCTGGTTCTACATTCTTCTCTCTGCATCAGTTGATACAAGTCTTCCCACAACTTTCTGAAACCATTCTGCTCATCATTTCATATAGTATAATAGTGGTCCATTAGCAACATATACCACAACTTCTTCAGTCATTCCTCAATTAAAGGCTATCCTTTTAATTTCCAATTTTTGCCACCACTAAAAAAAGCTGCTATAAATATTTTTGAACATATCAATCCTTTTCTTTTTTCTTTGAACTCTTTGGGATATTGACCTTGTAGTGATATTGCTGGGTCAAAAGATATATACAGATTTATATCCCTTTGGGCACAGTTCCAAATTGTATTCCAGAATGGTAGGACCAGTTCACAACCCCATCAATGGGTGCATTAGGGTTCCTATTTTTCCACATCTTGTCTAGCATTTGTCATTTTCTTTTTCTGTCATGTTAGGCAATCTGATACAAGTAAGGTGGTACCTCAGTGTTGTTTTAATTTGTATCCCTCTTATCAGTAATGATTTAGTGTATTTTTTTTTTTTGGAAGGGGGAAGGCAGGGCAATTGGGGTTTAAGTGACTTGCCCAAGGTCACATAGCTAGTAAGTGTTAAGTGTCTGAGGCTGGCTTTGAACACAGGTCCTGCTGACTCCAAGGCCAGCTCTCTATTCACTGTAGTTAGTGCATTTTTTTCATATTACTACAGGTATTTTCAATTTCTTCTTCAAGTGGGGAATGGCATGTATGTAATTTTCCAAATTTATGTATGTTTTTCATATTGAGAAATTTCCTATTGAGAAATGAAGTCTTCATCAGAGAAATTTGCCATATTCTCCCCAGTTTCCCATTTCCCTCAAAATTTTGTCTATATCAGTTTTGTTTGGGCAAGACCTTTTTAATTTCATGTAACCAAAATCTCAGTGAATCTTGGTTTTCAGCTCTTTTGGAGCAGCTCAAACAGTAGTTATAGCAACAAACTTTAAGACATAAAGACCTGAATTCAAAATCAGTCTCAGACTTTTACTAACTGTGTGATCCTGAATAAGTCCCTTAACCCTGGTTTCCTCAATTTCCTCATCAGCAAAATGAACTGGTGAAGAAACTGGCAAACTACACCAGTATCTTTGCCAATAAAATCTCAAATGTGGTCATAAAGAGTTGAATATGACTGAAAAAAATGAATAAACAGTAATAAAAATTATCCATTATACTTCCGTTGTCCTCTATATCTGTCTTTTTGTCATAAATTCTTCCCCTGCCCATAAAACTGATGTGAAATTTTCCATGATTTTCTAATTTGCTTATGATAACACTTTTTATGTCTAAGTCTTTTACCCATGTTGACCTTATCTTGGCATATGGCATGAGGTATTTATTGGTCTAAGCCTATTTTCTACTAAACACTTCTCCAGTTTCACCAAGCTATTTTTGTCAAATAGTGAAATGTTTTCCCCAAAGCTTTAATCTTTGGATATATCAAACATTAGATTATTATGATCACTTACTATTATGTATTGTGTACCTAATTTATCCCACTGATACAGCCTTCTATTTCTTACCCTGTAACAGATTATTTTGATGATTTCCTCTTTGTAATATTTTTTGAAATCTGATACTGCTAGGCCACTTTCTTTTATATTTTTCTTCATTGATTCACTATATATATATATATATATATATATACACATACATATGTATGTATGTATATATTAAGACATACACATGTGTATATATACACACATAAATTTGCATATAAACATGTATGTATGTATATGTATGTATCTTCCAGATGAATTTTGTTATTATTTTTCCTAGAACAATAAAATAAATTTTTGGCAGTTTGATTGGTATAACACTGAATACATATTTAATTTATGTGGAGTTTTCATTTTTATATTGTTTTCAACTACCAGTGAGCAATTATTTTTCTCTAGTTCTTTAGGTCTATCTCTATGTATGTAGAAAGTATTTAGTATTTATATTCATATAGTTCCTGGGTTTGTCTTGGCAGGTAGACTCCCATGAATTTTACATTTTCTGCACTTAATTTAAATAGAATTTCTCTTTCCATTTTTCCATGTTGATTTTTATTGGTAACATATCAACATTCTAATGATTTATGTGGGTTTAGTTTATATCCTACAATAATGCTAAGTTGATAACTGTTTCAACAAGGTTTTTTAGTTCATTTTTAGTGTTCTCTTAGTGTGGCATATCATCTAAAAAAAAGTGAATTTCATTTTGTTGCTCCCTATTCCTGTTTGTTCAATTTATTTTTCTTGTCTTATTTGTAGTACAACATTTTATAATGATGATAATAAGCATCCTTACATCACCCCTGGTTTATTGGGAAGTAATTTTTAATTAAGTTTAATAAGTAAATAATATATATATATATATATAATAAAAATAAATAAAAGTAAAGTTTAATACTTCCAGCTTATCCCCATTGCATATAATGCTTACTGTTGGTTTTAAATCAATGCTACTTATTATTTTAATCATAGCATTGTTTATTTCTGTTCTTTCTAATGTTTTTAATGGAATGGAGTGTTATACTTTGTTTAATGGAGTGTTTAATGGAGTGTTATACTTTGTAAAATACTTTTTTCCTGAATCTGTTGAGATAATTGTATGATTTTTGTGGTTTTAGTTATTGATATAGTCAATTATGGTTTTATTTTTTTTTCCTAACATTGAACCAGCTCCACATTCCTGGTAAATATGCCACCTGATCATAATGTGTGATCTTTCATGATTTATTTCTATAATGTTGGTGATATTATTTTATTAATTTTTTTCATCAATATTCAATTTTCCCCCCTCTGGGTTTCTCTTTCTGACTTAAGAGTTAAAAACATGTTATGTCATAGAAAGAATTTGGCAGTACTTATTTTTTAATAGTTTATATCGCACTGAAGTTAATCTTTAAATATGTTTTAAAATTCACTTGTAGAGGGGCGGCTAGGTGGCGAAGTGAATAAAGCGCCGGCCCTGGAGTCAGAAGGACCTGAGTTCGGAGCTGGCCTCCGACACTTAATCCACACAAAAAAACAAAAAACCTTGCCATGTAACCTCGGGCAAGTTACTTAACCCCAATTGCCCTAAAGGGGCAGCTAGGTTTCGCAGTGAGCAAGAGCGCTGGCCTCGGAGTTGGGATGACCCGAGATCAGATCCGGCCTCAGAAAGTGAGCACCAACGCATAAATAATGACTAGCCCTGTAACCTTGAGCAAGTTACTTAACCCCAAGTGCTTTAAAAAAAAAAAAATTCACTTGTAAATGCATTTGTTGCTGAGGATTTTTTTTTTCTTAAGGGAGTTCATGGATAGCTTGTTCAATTTTCTTTCCATAGATAGTGTTATTCAAGTACTCTATTTCCATTTCTTTAAATCTCGGCAGTTCATATTTTTGAAAGTATTCATCCATTTCACTTAGATTGTCAGTTTTATTATCATATACATGAATAAAAAAGCTCCAAATAAGTGATTTGCTTTCATCTTTATTGGTCATGCATTTACTCCTTTGATTTTTGATAGTGTCAATTCTTCTTTCTTTAAAAATCAAATTAACCAGTGTTTACTTATTTTTTTCATAAAAACACTTCTTAGTTTTATTTATTTTACTGTCAGTGTGTTAATAATTTATTTGATTTTTTTATATTTTCTGGATTTGTATTTAATATATAATTTGGATTTTTAATTTTGACTTTTTTCTAGTTGTGTGTGTGTGTGTGTGTGTGTGTGTGCCCAAGTCATTGATTCACTCTTTCTATTTGTTTTAATTATAGTAAACATTTAGAGATATAAAATTTACCCTAAATACTGCATTGGATGTATCCCAAAAAATTTGATATTTTGTCTCATTATCATCATTCTTTTTTATGAAAATACTGATTGTTTCTCTGATTTTCTCTTTAACCCACTCAGTTTTTAGTATTATATTACTTAATTTCTGTTCAACTTTTAATTAAATTTTGTTTATTTTTTAGTTTACATCATTCACTTCCACAAGATTTTGAGTTACAAATTTTATCCCCATCTATCCCCCACCTGGCACCCCAAAACAGTGATCCCATTGTATACCCCGTACCCCAATCTGCTCTCTCCTCTATCCTCCCCTATCCCATCCCCCCTCTGACTTTCCAGTAGGGCAAGATGGATCTCTATGCCCTAGTGCCTGTATATCTTATTTACCAGTTGCAGGTAAAATAATAGTAATAATAATAATTATCATATATATATATATATATATATATATATATATACATATATATATATAAAATATTTGATTTTAAAACTTTGAGGTCCAGATTCTTTCCCTTCCTCCCTCACCACCCACCCTTACTGGGAAGATAAGCAATTTAATCAAGATTGTACATGTGTACCTATGCAAAACCTTTCCATAGTCGATATATTGTGAAAGAATGACTATATTTCCCTCCATCCTATCCCGCCCCCCACTTGTTCTATTCTCTACTTTGACCCTATCCCTTTGCAAAAGTGTGTGTTTCTGACTTCCCTCCAGCCAAACTGCCCTCCTCTCCATCATCCCTCGTCTCATCCCCTTCCCCTTACTCTCCTGTAGAGTGAGGTACCCTATTTAGAATATATGTCATTCCCTCCCTAAGCCAAATTCAATGAGAGTAAGGTTGACCCATTCCCTTTTGCTGTTCTGTTCTTCCCCTCCTTTGTAACAGTTTCCCCTTGCCTCTTCTATATGAGGTAATTTACCTCACTCTGTCTCTCACCATCTCCTCTCATTATATTCCTCTCTCACCTCTCAATTAAACTTTTTAATTATCATCACTTCCTACTCAATTAGTGCCCTCTGTCTACTTCTACCTGTACGTGTGTGTGTGTGTATATATATGTCAAATTTTCTATTCTATATATATATATATATTTTTTCTATTATATATATATATATATATATGTCAAATTTTCTATTCAGCTCTGGTTTTTTTCATCAAGAATGCTTGAAAGTCCTCTATTCCATTTAATGACCATATTTTGCCCTGAAACATGATACTCAGTTTTGCTGGGTAGGTAATTCTTGGTTTTAATTGCAGCTCCTTTCACTTCCAGAATATCTTATCCCAAGTCCTTTGATCCCTTAATGTAGAAACTTCCAGATCCTGTGTTATCCTGATTGTATTTCCACAATATTCAAATTGTTTCTTCCTGGCTGTTTGCAATATTTTCTCCTTGATCTGGGAACTCTGGAACTTGGTTATAATATTCCAAGGAGTTTTCTTTTTTGGATCTTTTTCAGGAGGTAATTAGTGGATATTTTCAACTGCTCTATTGCCCTCTGGTTCTAAAACATCAGGGCAATTTTCCTTGAGAATTTATTGAAGGATGATTTCTAGGTTCTTTCTTTGATCATGCCTTTCAGGTAGTCCAATAATTTTTAAATTGTCTCTCCTGGATCTATTTTCCAGGTCAGTGGTTTTTCCCATGAGATATTTCACATTGCCTTCTAATCTTTCATTTGTTTGGATCTGCTTAACAGCATCTTGATTTCTCATAAAGTCACTAGCTTCCATTTGCTCCAGTCTAACTTTGAAGCCATTATTCTCTATAGTGAGCTTTTGAGATTCTTTTTCCATTAGGCAAATTCGGCTTTTTAAGGCATTCTTCTACTCATTGGCTTTTTAAGCCTATTTTGTCATTTGAGTTAGTCTATTTTTTAAAGTGTTTTTTTCTTCAGTCAGGTTGTTGACTCTCTTTTCATGATTTTTTGCATCATTCTCTTTTCTCTTTCCAATTTTTCCTCCACTTCTCTTAATTCATTTTCAAAATCCTTTTTAAGCTCCTCTATGGCCTCTAACCACTTCATGTTTTTCTTGGAAGCTTTTTGTGCAGGCATTCTGACTTGGTTGTCTTCCTCCTGTTCCATGTTTTGATCCCTTTTGTCACCAAAATAGGAGTCTAAAATGAGATTGCTGTGCTTGTTTGCTTCCTTTGCTGCTCATGTTGCCCCTGAATTACTGGTCTTTTGAGCTTCTTGCCACAGTAGTACTCTGCTTCCAGAGAGAAGATCTTTGTCTCAAATCACTGGGGTTTTCACAGTGCTGGATCTATTAGTTGGGTGCCCTCTCTTAAGCCTCCACATGCTCTGGCTCACTGGTCACACATCCAAGGACCTCCACCCTAGAAAGCAATCCAGATCCAAGCAGGTTAAAGCAAGAGTGTTTACCCCTCTGACTGGTTGCTTGGTCCCCCTACAATCTGTGGCTGCTGCCACCATGCCTCAGAAGCATCTCTTTCCAGGGGCAGAGACCGGACCACATTCCCAGAACCCCTGTTCCCACAAAGTCCACACTGACCATTCACTTTGTCTTTGGCATTTATGGATTGATAATTCTGGAAACTTCCACAGATCCTGGTGATCTACTCTCCAGATGTCTTTCTATCCTAGGCTGCTCAGGCCGCCCTGAGGCTAAAACCTTGGACTCACATGGGGCTAGGTTCTGCTCCAGGGACACTGCAATGGCCTCTTCCTGCCAGCCAGTTAATTTAGAGTCATTTTTAAAGGTATTTGAGGTGGTTATGGAGGGAGCACAGAGAGTTTTCCTGATTCTAGGCCACCAATTTGGTTCAACCCCCCTATTCTAATGATTCCTAAATGCTATCTCCTCCGTCTATTTTAAAGGTCATTTGTTTTTGATATGATACTTCCTATTTTCTATCATTTTCTTAGTCTCTTGATTGTGTTTTAATATGTCTCATTTCATAAAGTTCTTTAATCCATTTTGGTTTTCATGTAGTTTATTGGGTCAAGTTTTGTACTTCTCTTGCCAGGATGCCAAATGCTCATTATTCTCCATATTTTTATCCCACTAAGGTTCTCATTTCATTTGAAATAAAATATTAGCTCCTTTTAAAACTCTTACATTCTCTATTCTTGGAATTCTAGTTGATCTTGTGACTAACCTATGTATTTCTTTGTGCTTTCCTCATAGATGTTTTAGAGTCATTCTCTCCTAGGTTTGTAAATTGACTATCCTTTTCAAAAGAGCTATGTATAATGGACTTCTTTTTTGTTTATATAGTCTCCCAGCCTATTTTCTGACTTCAGAACTTGTGTATATATTATCCAAATTCTGTACCCTTTTGGAGGGAATGACTCTACTGGTTGTATGTATCGATCTAGTCGTATCCGGCTAGCACTTATAGATACCTTTCTCGTCACTTCCTCCCAACTCTGCTTCCTCATGTGCCTCGACAACAGGCTCCTCACAGGAAGGGAGTGCTCTCCTGTTAGCAGCGCCTGCTCAATATCCTGCAATACTTGAACCTGTGTAACAGGATGTGGTTCACAGGACTGAACATTCGCTCAGGTGCCTCTTGGTCACAGCCTGAGTTGCCCTGTCATTTGCCTGAGTTTTCAGAGTTTGGGTCAAGTCTTAAAGGTCCCTTATAGTTGTGTTACTGTTTTTTTTGTTGTTTGTTTGTTTGTTTGTTTTCCAAATGCTTCATTAACTTCTGGTTTACATCATTCATTTCCACCAGATTTTAAGTTACAATTTTTTCCTGTTTTTTCCCCTACCCACCACCCCAGAATAGTAGTCCCACAGGATATCCCTTTATCCAATCTGCTCTCTCTTATCTCTTCTCCCATACCCCTATGACTTTTCCATTAGGGCAAGGTGAATCTCTGTCCCCCAGTGCCGGCACATCTTACTTCCCAATTACATGCCAAATAATATTAATAATAGTATTTAAATATATTAGAAACATTTAATTTTAAAACTTTGAATTCCAGATCCATTCCCTTCCTCCCTTGTCACCCACTCCCGCTGGGAAGATAAGCAATTCAGTATATGTTGTACATGTATAGCCATGCAAAACATTACCATAGGGGTGGCTAGGTGGCACAGTGAGTAGAACATCTGCCCTGGAGTCAGAAGGACCTGAGTTCGGATCTGACCTCAGACAATTAACACACACAAACAAAAACCTAGCTGTGTGACCTTGGGCAAGTTACTTAGCCCCAATTGCCCTCCAAAAAGAAAAAACAAACAAACAAACAAAAAAAAACATTACCATAGTAGATATATTGTAAAAGAAAGACTGGATCCCTCCCACCCATCCCACTCAGCACCTGGTCCATTCCCTACCTTGATCCTGTCCCTCTTCAAAAGTAGGTGCCTCAAACCTCCCCTCCCCCCAGCATGCCATCCCCTCCATCATCCCCCCTCTCATCCCCTTCCCCCCCCACTGTCCTGCACGGGGAGATATCCCATTTAGTATGTATGTTTTCTCTCCCTGAGCCAAATTCAATGAGAATATGGTTTTGCCTTTTTGCCTTCCTATTCTTCCCCTCCCTTGCACCTACTACCCCTTGCCTCTTCTACATGAGACAGTTTACACTGCCGTCTCTCCCCACCTCCTCTTGCCACAGTCCTCTCTCACATCTTAACTCCACCCCTTAAGTATCATCCCTCCCCATCAAATTCGACCTGTGTCCTTTATCCATGTATACCTGTAAACATATATACACACATTCACATATGTATTCATATGTCCATATACCCTTCTTCAATTATTTTCATACTGAGAAAGGTTTCATCAGTCACAGTTATTGTTTTTCCATGTAGGAATGTAAATAGTTCAACTTTGATGAGCTCCTTTTGATTTCTTTTCCCTGTTTACCTTCTCAGGCATCTTTTGCTTTTTGTGTCTGAATGTCAGATTTTCTATTCAACTCTGGTTTTTTCCTCAAGAATGCTTGAAAGTCCTCTATTCCTCTGAATGACCATATTTTCCCCTGAAACAAGATACTCAGTTTTGCTAGGTAGGTGATTCTTGGTTTTAATCCCAGGTCCTTTGCCCTGAAGAATATCATATCCCATGCCCTTCAGTCCCTCAGTCTAGGATCTGCCAGGTCCTGTGCTATTCTGATTGTGTTTCCACAGTATTGAAATTATTTCTTCCTGGCTGCTTGTAGTATTTTCTCCTTGACCTGGGAATACTGGAACCTGGCTATAATATTCCTAAGAGTTTTCTTTTTGGGATCTTTTTCAGGAGGTGATCTGTGGATTCTTTCAATCTCTATTTCTCCCTCTGGGTCTAAAACAGGGCAATTTTCCTTGAGAATTTCTTGAAGGATGATTTCTAGGTTTTTTCTTTGATCATGGCTTTCAGGAAGTCCAATAATTTTTAAATTATCTCTCCTGGATATATTTTCCAGGTCAGTGGTTTTTCCCATGAGAAGCACCACTTCCACAGCGCTCCAGCCCACACCACTTCAAAATGTAAAAGGGGGACTCTGAACAACCTCTGGAGTGCCAGCACCTACAGAACAACACAGAGAAGCTAACCTCCTGCTGAGGACAGCCCAGCAGCCTGGCAGGGAGTGGCCAGTGCAGCACTCCGGGAGCCACCAACACAGTGATCTGGGAGCCTAGCCCAGGCCACATGACTCATTATTTTGAAGTGGTGTGGGCTGGAGCGCTGTGGAAGTGCTATTTCTTCTCCACCCTCTTGGCTCTACCCCAGAGACATGTCTGTTACTCTTTTCTTTTTTTTTTTTTTAAACAAATACTTTATTAACTTCTGTTTTACATCATTCATTTCCGCCAGATTTTGAGTTACAATCATTTTCCCCCATTATTCCCCTACCCAACCTCCCAGAACAGTAATCCCACAAGATATCACTTCCTCCAATCTGCTCTCTCCCATACCTTCTCCCATACCCCCTTCGACTTTTCCATTAGAGGAAGGTGAATCTTTGTGTCCCAATGCCTGCACATCTTATCTCCCAATTATAAGCAACAGAGTATTAATAACAGTATTTATATATATTTGAAACATTTAATGTTACAACCTCGAATTTCAGATCCATTTCCTTCCTCCCTTGTCACCCATTCCCTCTGGGGAGATAAGTAATTCAGTATATGTTGTACATGTCTAGCTATGCAAAACATTATCATAGTAGATATATTGTACAAGGCTGCTTATAATTCCTCCCACTCATCCCACCCCCCACCTGGTCCATTCCCTACATGATCCTGTCCCTCTTCTATAGTGGGTACTTCCAACCTCCCCTCACCCCAAGGATGCCCTCCCATACATCATCCCTCCTCTCATCCCCCTTCCCCTATCCTGCTGCAGGTTGAGATATCCCATTTAGTATGTATGTCATTTTCTCCCTGAACCAAATTCAATGTGAATGTGGTTTTGCCTTTTTAGCCTTCTTATTCTCCCCCTCCCTTGCAACCACTTCCCCTTGCTTCTTCTACATGGGATAGTTTACCCTACCCTGTCTCTCCCCATCTCCTCTTGCCACTTTCCTCTCACCTCATAATTTCACCCCTTGAGTATCCTCCCTTCCCAACAAATTCAACCTATGCCCTCTATCCATATATAACTGTAACCATATACACACACATTCACATATGTATTCGTATGACCACACCCCTTCTTCCATTATTTTCATAGTGAGAAAGATATCATCAGTCACAGATATTGCTTTTCCATATAGGAATGTAAATAGTTCAACTTTGATAAGTTCCTTTTGATTTCTTTTCCCTGATTACCTTCTCAGGCATCTCTTACTTCTTGCATCTGGATGTCAAATTTTCTATTCAACTCTGGTTTTTTCCTCAAGAATGCTTGAAAGTCCTCTATTCCACTGAATGACCATATTTTCCCCTGAAACAAAATACTCAGTTTTGCTGGGTAGGTAACCCTTGGGTTCATTCCCAGGTCTTTTGCCCTCTGGAATATCATATTCCATGCCCTTCTCTCCCTCAGTGTAGAAGCTGCCAGGTCCTGGGCTATTCTGATTGTGTTTCCACAATATTGAAATTGTTTCTTCCTGGCTGCTTGTAGTATTTTCTCCTTGATCTGGGGATTCTGGAACCTGGCTATAATATTCCTGGGAGTTTTCTTTTGGGATCTTTTTCAGGAGGTGATCTGTGGATTCTTTCAACCTCTATTTTGCCCTCTGGATCTAAAACATCAGGGCAGTTTCCTTGAGAATTTCTTGAAGGGTGATTTCTAGGTTCTTTCTTTGATCATGGCTTTCAGGTAGTCCAATAATTTTTAAATTGTCTCTCCTGGATCTATTTTCCAGGTCAGTGGTTTTTCCCATGAGATATTTCACATTGCCTTCTAATCTTTCATTTGTTTGGATCTGCTTAACAGCATCTTGATTTCTCATAAAGTCATTAGCTTCCATTTGCTCCAGTCTAACTCTGAAGGAATGAATCTCCTCAGTGAACTTTTGAGATTCTTTTTCCATCTGGCAAATTCGACTTTTAAGGCATTCTTCTCCTCATTGCCCTTTTGGGCCTCCTTTGCCATTTGAGCTAGTCTATTTTTTAAGGTGTTGTTTTCCTCAGTCAGGCTGTTGACCCTCATTTCATACTTTTCCTGCATCCTTCTCATTTCTCTTTCTAATTTTTTCCTCCACTTCTCTTATTTGATTTTTAAAGTCCTTCTTAAGGTCCTCTATGGCCTGCAACCTGCTCATGTTTTCCCCTGCGGCTTTTGGAGCAGGACTTCTGACCTCACAGTCCTTTTCCCGCTCTATGCCCCCAAAATAGGAGTCTAGGGTTGCATTTTCTGTTTCCTTTGCCTTGGCATGTTGCCACTTAATTGCTTGACTTTTGGGCTTGTTGCCACACTATGGCTTTAAGGCCAGCTAGAGGAATTTTCGTCCCGAACGTGTGGGGGGCAACTTCCGTTTCTGGCAAGCTGTAAACCCACCCACAACTTCCACCCTAGATCACAATCCAGATCCAGGGAGGTTAAAGCAAGAGCGATTACCCCCAAGACTGATCGCTGGATCTCCCCACGATTTGTAGGCTGGGAGCCGGAAATGCCTCTGAAAACTACACAGTGGCGTGTCTCCTCGGCAGCTTCTAGCCCCCAGGGGAGGGAGCTGACGCATTCCCCAAATACAGGTCCCAAAGTCCATAGGACACTAACCTCTTACTTTGTCCTAGGCAAGTCTATGTTGATAATTCTGGAATCTCCACAGTTCCTGGTGTTCTGGGGTTCCTCCAGCTGGCTGCTGGCCCTGCCGCCCTGGGGCTAAAACCTTGGCTCAAGTGGACCTGGGCTCGGCTCGGCTCCTGCGCTCTGCGCTCTGCCGGCTCCCAGACCGCTGCGCTGGTCCTTCCTGCAGGGTGCTGGGCTGTCCTCAGCGGGAGGTTAGCTTCTCTGTGTCGTTCTGTGGGTGCTGGGGCTCCAGAAGATTTTCAGAGTCCTTTTTTACATAGTTTGTGGAGAATCTGGGGGCAGAGAGGCTTGGATGAGCTGTTTCTACTCCGCCATCTTGGCTCCGCCTGTTACTCTTTTCTTAAGGTATTAAGTGTAGTGTTATTCCAAGGTCTCTAGGAAAACTCAGGTTGGAGATTTGAAATCTTTCAGTGCTTTCAAAATTGTTTGACCCAGAACAAAATCTATTCACTGCCTTTCTACTGTGAGCTTCTAAATATTTTGAACTGGGTTTCAGTTTAAACAACTCACTGTGGAGTTGCCCCTGATTGTGGTTCCATGGTACTACTGCTGAACACACTACATGTTATTATTCAATCCTGTTCAACTCTTTAGGATGTCATCAATCATAGCATGTTAGTACTTTCCATGATATTTTCTTGGCAAAGATACTGGAATGGCTTGCCTTTTTCTTCAGCTCATTTTACAGATGAGAAAACTGAGGTTAATAGGACTAAGTGATTTACCTAAGATACCAAAGCTGGTAAGCATCTAATCCAGATTTGAACTCAGGTCTTACTGATTCCAAGCCCAGTGCTCTATCCACTGAGTCACCTAGCTGCCTCTTAGTCACTATTAACCAGTTGGAAAGCTTTGCTGATTCAGAGTTATAGATCTGTATTCTTCTCTTTGGTCTCCAGCACAAGTGTTCTCATCATTCTGCCCTGAGTCTATGACCTGCAACTGGGTAGTGTTTGACAGAGCTGTCAGTTGGCAGTTTATGCTTCATCCAGGATCTTGTGTTTTGTTCCTTGTCTTCCTCTTGTACATAGCCTTGACCTGTGGTAGAGTGCTCCACATGGCTTTTTCTGGCTGAACTCTTTCCCTATTGTCCTCAAGTCTCTCTGTTGGTTTCCTTGTGGTGCTCAACACTAGAAAAAAATTATTCACTACAAATTTCTATTTTTACTGTATGATGGAATTATCACAATAGATTCTTAATTTGTCTTACTCCTTCATGTCTCTTCTCTCTCCAGTCATCTTCCACACAACTGCTAAAGTGATTTTCCTAAAGTAAACATCTGATCAAGTTATTTCCCAATTCATTAAACAAAAATAGCTTCCTTTTGTCTTTAAAATCAAATGTACTTCTCTGTTTGGCTTTTAAAGTCTTAAAGACCTTAAAGATAGAAACTAGCCTCAACCAGTATTTTCAATCTCGTTATACATTATTCTCCATCAATTACTCTGTGGTTCAGCTAAAATAAGATCCTTGTTATTTCACACATGATACTCCATCTTCTTTCTGTATTTGTGCCTATATGGGGCTGATCACAGTTAAAATACATTCCCCTTTTACTTCTTTTGTTTCCTCCAAAATCAATCAAATGTCAACTTCTACATGAAACTTTTTCTGATCCTCCCAATGCAGTGCCCTTCCTCACAGGTTTTTATTCTGTGTGTATGTGTGTGTGCATATGTATGTGTGTATGTATGTATGCATATATATATATATATACACATTCTAGGTGTATATGCATGCATATTGTTTCATTTAATATAATCTATGTTCATTGAGGACAGGGATTGTTTAATTTTTGTTAACACCAACAATATCTGGCTCACAATAGAGACTTTAAAAAATTCTTGCTTGCTTGCTGAACTGGATTTTCTTGGTGAGATCAGTTAAAAGCAATATTGCTTAGAAGATTATTCAAGGTGAGAATCTGAAAACATATTAAGAAGGAAGGAAGAATAGTGACTAGGCCACACTAGCAGGTTGACAAGTTATATTATTAACATTTTACCTGGAATTTGGTAAGATTTAATTTGGCCCATGACCCCAAGGCCTGGCCAAACCTGAACAACCCAAAGTTTACATAGTAGCTAAACAAGGAATGGAACCCAGATTTCTTCATTCAGTCTATCTCAAATTTAATGTCCTCTTGATTATCTGAAGAGCAAATACTTTGTATTTCGAGATTCTTTGATCTTGTGAACCACTAGTTTGGTCTTATTCCCACATTTGTTGACCTAAACCTGACCTCACTCTTTTTTTTTTCATCCAGCCACCTTCAATACTTGTCTTTCTGCTTACCATAGTTGATATAATAGTTGTTATTTCCTTCTCTGTAGATGAGGCATCCCAACATCCAGCTAGTCTGTAAGAAAGGACTGAAATATTTCCTCACCTTCCTACCTAAAAATAGTATAATATCCTTATTTCCAAACTTTTACAAGGCATAGTAAAAAGCATTATTAGCAAGTATACAAGGAGTCACAATAACAAGAAATAGTAAAAAGTTATTACATAGGTCTTGAAAGCCAATCCTCCTCTTCCATGCATATATACAGGAAATTAGCCCCAGTTCTTTATTAGTACTTCATCTTTTTTCTGACTCAGTCCTTTCTTTGATCTTGTCTTCAAAGCCAAACAACCTCTACAGGGGTTATATATTATTACTTTGACAAAGCAATGGGGTTTCTTAGCACTTCTCAAGTTCCTTTACCCAGGCCATGGCCCCTTGTCTAAAAGACTTGATTTTAACAGATTCTATATTTTCGATGTCCACTAAACACATCCAAAATCCTCTTCTCTGCTCCTCAGGTCTTATATAAGGAAATGCTGTATGACCATTCAAAGGATTATCCCTCTGGACTTCAAACTCTCTGCTCTGAAAAATAAACTTGCATCACTCCTCTCTCTGAACATCTTAGGAATTCAAAGACTCTGGAAATTCATTTTCTTCCATCTTCTCTTTACGACTCTTTATTGGATTTTTAAAGTTTGCCCTCCAGTTGCCTTCTTGTGAACTTTAGTTCATCCCACTTTGTGTGTAAAATTTGACTCCTCTAACCTGTGGCTTTAAATGATCATGGGCCCCCTTCTCCCAAAAACTAAATACCCCCATCCACCCAAGGAAAACTGAATTGTATACGTCTCTTTTTTTTATTTTTAACTCATGTTATTTTCCACAAATTGGAATGCCCTCTGACCTTTGCTTTCCCTTTTCATGTCCTTTTCATACTTTATACTTCTTCTTCAATACTATCTTATCTTTCTAATCTTTTTTGTCTTATGTTTCCATTGTAGAGTTGGCTGTCCTGACCTAAGTTCAAATTCTGCCTCAAACACTTACTAGAGGGGCAAGTCACTTAACCTCTCTCAGACTCAGTGCCTTCAACTATATAGTACCACCTGCCTAATGGGATTTTATCTTTGTTTTGTTTCTCTTATAGATACAAAACTACAAGTATGATGAGAGATACAAGATGAATATTCAGGAAATATTTGTTAATTAAATGTCTATATTTGAATATGGACTTCTTAACCAGTAAATTATATCTTACATGATCTGTTCTCAGTACTATTCAGAAGGTTAGGGATTAGAGCCAGGTTCCTCTCTAGGAGCAAAAGTATGCTAGTCATTTGTATACAATCACAGACACAACATATGTGTGATGACCAACTATGACAGACTGGACTCTTCTCAGCAATGCAGTGACAAAAGTCAATCTGAAAAAACTCATGATGGAGGGAGATGTCTACATTCAGAGGAAGAACTAGAAAGAACTGAATTTGAATCCTGATGGAAGCAAACTACTTGATCTTTTTCTTTTCATTGTTTGGTTTTATTTCTTCTTTACCATTTTTCATTCCATCTAGCACAATCAGCCTTTGTAACCTGACTAATGGCTAATGTGAAAGTATTTGCAGATCCTATGCTGGATTATATGGCATCGTGGGGGATGGGGGAAGGCAAGGAAGGAAAATTTGAAACTTAAGAACTATGGAATTGAATCTTGTAAACTAAAAATGAACAAATTAATAAAAAAGTATGCTTGTCATCATAGTGAATGATAACAATAACATTTCACAATTATATAAATCTTTAGCATTAGCAAAGTACAGTATATATGCATCTCAATCAAGAAACAAGTATTAAGCACCTACCACATATTACAATGCACTAGACATTGTAAGAGGTGCTGCTGAATATGCAAAGGGGAAAATAAAAGTCTGTATACTAATGGATTTATATTTTATCTAGGGAAACAACATGTACACATATAATTACATACAAAATAAATATAAAGTAAAAAGTCTTTGCACAATTCATTTGAAATCTAAACTTGAAGAGACAGAACAGCATCTGAGTCCCTACTGCTTACTGCTTATACGACCTTGAGCATGTTGCTTCCCTTCGTTCATTTATCCTTATTTTCTCATCTGTAAAAGAAGACTGAACTAGATGACCACTGGGGTCCTATTGAATTCTCCATCTATTATCTTATTATCCTAAGCAAGATGGATGCTTGTCAGATTCTTTCTACACTAGCCCTATATTTTGCTATTTGCTTCCTACCTTGTACACCTCCTAATTGAGGTGCTGATGCCTATTGGGCATCACAGATTTTATTCCAATGTCCCGAGTATATAGGTCTCTGTGATTCCTATAACAAACATAAATTATTTTCTAAACTTTAAAATGTTTTTTTTAAAGCAATTGAGGTTAAGTAACTTGCTCAAGGTTACACGGCTAGTCATTATTTGTGTGTGGGTGCTCATTTTCTGAGGCCGGATTTGATCTTGGGTCATCCCAACTCCGAGGCCGCGCTCTTACTCACTGTGCCACCTAGCTGCCCCTTTAGGGCAATTGGGGTTAAGTAATTTGCCCAAGGTTAAACGGCTAGGTTTTTGTTTGTGTGGATTAAGTGTCTGAGGCCGGCTCTGAACGCAGGTCCTTCTGACTCCAGGGCTGGCGCTCTATTCACTGTGCCACCTAGCTGCCCCAACTTTAAAATGTTTTATAAATGTCATTTGTTTTTGTAAGTTGTGGCAACATTATTTTCTTTAATTAATGGGCTGAAGCTCCATAATACATGATCCATTCCACAGAGACATAAACATAGCAGTTATAAACACATGGGTGATTGATGCCCTTATTTTTCATGTTTCCCAAGTATCTGGATATCTTGCAGATGCAACCTAAATTCTTTCCTTGAACAAGTATCATCACTTCCATGTCTGTCCTAAGGAAAGTATTAACTTCTGATCTCTAGAAAATAGTAATTTGGCTGACCAAAGTGAGTTATTATTCAAAGATGAAGTAGCCAATTTGATTTGTATTTTTAGATATAAATATTACTATTTCCTAAAAATCTGTAACTATCTCCTTCCCAAAGGACTTGAAGTAAATATTAAACTAGTTACAGTTTGGATTGTATTGTGTGGGGAGCTTTTATTTCACTTCCAAATAAGTTGGATTAACCCTCAAGACCTCTCTATTGCATTTAGATGTGCTCCCTTTTTACTCTGTCCTTATCTTTATCATCACCCTTATCAGCTTGCTCTTTATCAGACTTTAATGCCAAGAGATGGGAAGCTATCATATAAATCAATTGATTTCTAGGAGAGCCATGGCTAGTAAAAACTCTCTATATTGGAACACTGAACACATTTCCACAACCACAGGCTGCTAATGGCCTGGAGCCATTTGCCAGAAGTATTTATCCCTTAATTACTGGTGAACCAATCACACCTTCTCTAATTTACTGAGTCTTTCACCATTCCCCAAACAGATGAAAAGCAAGAGCCTATGTGAGGAAAATTGACCTTATAACCTAGACACACTTTTAATTAGGGAATGAGTGAGAAAACGCAGAGAGAGATTTTACAGACTACTTAGACAGGGCAAGCAAATCCTGTGGATTCATTTACATATCCAAATTTAGTAGACTTCAGGCAACACCAGGCTCTGTTTCTTCATTTAACTCTGCACATTAAACAGATTTGCAAAGAGATTCCCTGAGGTGAAATTATACTGGAGGGTAAACAGTGAAACTAGCTTATATTTTCCAACTAAGATTATCCTCTAATATATACTTAGGCTATATTTTGGGCCATTGAATCTTTCTTAATGTGCAATATAGATAGATAGATAGATAGATAGATAGATAGATAGATAGATAGATAGATGATAGATAGATAGATAGATAGATAGATAGATAGATAGATAGATAGATAGATGTTGTTTAGTTATTTTTAAGTCGTGACCTTTTGGGTGTTTTCTTGGCACAGATTTTGAAGTAGTTTGACACATCCTTTTCTAGCTCATTTCCTTGATGAGAAAACTGAGGCAAACAGGGTTAAGTAAGTAGGTCACATAGCTGGTAAGTGTCTGAAGTCAGTTGAACTCAGATGTTTCTGACTCCAAGTAAAGTTCTCTGTTCATTTCACCACCTAGTTATATAAAGATAGATACACATACAAATATATGTGTATATGTATCTGCTTGTATGTATATAATATACAAACTCTTACACAATCTATATATATAGATGTGTGTGTATATATATATATATACTATATATGTAGGTATAAACATGTATATGTGTACATATATACATAACAATTTGTTAGTAAAGTCATTATGCAAGAAATTCTATGTACTACTTATGCACACATACACTTTTTTTCACAAGCATACTTTGGTAAGAACTTGATTGCTTATTATTATGACTATTAATGATTTGTCTAAATGTTTCAAAGAAACAGAAGAAGAATTGTTGGAAAAATGAGAGTTTTGAAATGAAAATTTAACAGAAAGAAAAAAACCATTAATATAAAATTATAAAACTATAGCTATGGAGAAAAAAATGTGTAACAGAATAATGGCAAATTAAATGTCTATTATTTCAGGAAAGAAAATAACCAGAGAAAGTGGTTGGAGATAATCCTTATGTTTTTCATATGTCTACATAATAACTTAAGAGTACATAGTTAAAACAAAGTTGAAAATTTAAATGAGTATACATATATTATTATAGTTCTCACTGAGAAATGAGAGGGGGGAATTTCTATCCAGAATATAGACTCAGAAAGCTACACCTTGTTCAATAAAACATTTCTAATTGAAGAACTGGTAGAATAGCACTAAATGTCAATAAGTTATTAAATTGCCTATAGATCTACAGACATAAAAATGGAATTCAATTAAATTTCACTCAATTCAACAAATGTTCATTAAGCATACTCTCTATGTAAGACTCTTTGCTAGGCAATGAGGTTTTGAAGATAGATTCATCACAAGCACTTTTCTTAAGGAGAGAAGCATGGTGGAAAATATTTATGTAAGGAAATTTATGTAAGGATAAAAAATGAAAAAAAGTGTTATTCAGTCCTTTCAATTGTGTCCAACTCTTCATGACTCCATTTGGAGTTTTCTTAGCAAAGATACTAGAGCAGTTTGCTATTTCTTCCTTCAAATCATTTTACGGCTGGGGAAACTGAGGTAAGTGACTTGTCCGAGGTCACACAGCTAGTAAGTATATGAGGCGTGATTTGGAGTCAAGAACATACTTTATCCACTGTGCCACCTGAACGAAAAGAAAACAAATGGTGAAGTTCTAAATCCTTTTATTATAAAAATAGGTGTGAGAAATTTCATCTAACTGGAAATCCCCAGGAAGTATCCTTCCATACAAAGCTGATTATCTGATAATGTATTGATAGGGGTTGCTAAACATTCCTTATCTCCAAAGGGAAAGCAAACAAAGAGAGGTACAGTTCATAATTACTTCTGATCAAAAATAATAAGCAGTTAGTAAAATGACTTTAAAAATCTTAGGGATAAAGAACCATGTCTGATGCATTTTCAAAATAGCAAAGGAAGGGGACACTAGCCATACTAAAGCATATTCTTTAGACTCTAGGAAGTCACATTTCAAAAAATTCAGAAAAATGATTGGCCCAATTTTATTATCATATCCTTTAAGAAGTGAATGTGGTTCAAGTGAAATTGGAGGTTTACAAAAGTAAAATTCTCAATAAACAATTACAAATTAAGCTAATAAAGGAGCACACTTAAAGAAATAAGTAGCTACACAAGTGTAGCTACACAAGGAACTCTCTATTAAATAAAGACTTTTAAATAATTTGAAGAAAGAATGGATGTAAGCATTCATAATCAAGGAAAATATCTGATTTGAATGAATCTATAACAATAATCTTAAGAAAATAAAAGTACTGTATGAACAGAGGCTTAAAATATTTTCTATGAAAAATATTTACAATGGAAAGCTCCTTTGAAAGTATTTTTGGAGCAAAAGGAAAAGAAGTAAAGATTAGAATCAATACTTGAGACAAATAGTATTATGTGAAATTATGGCTCCCTTTTGTTTCTATTATATGCAACCTATCTTAATTCTAATGCCTTACCTCTGTTAATAATGTCCTATTTATTCTATCCAGATCTTGTTTGTATATATTTGCATATGTGGTGTCTCTCCCATTACATTGTAAACTCCTCTAGGGCAGGAAATGACTTTTGCCTCTTTTTTGATGCTTAGCATAGCTTTCCTCACATGGGAGGCAACTAATAAATGTTAATTGACTGATGGATCATACTAAAGTATTCAAAGGGATCTAATATTTCATCTATTCATATATTTCCTCCATTGAGCCAGATCACAAGTTATTCATATCTTCCCATCCCCCTGTTCATGGCCTCCTATAAGTTCTCCGCAGGGCATCCTAATGGATCATGGTGGAAGCTTTCTTTGCTTTCTTCTGTCATTATGAGAATACCAGTGGAGAACTCTGGCTATCCATCTGTTGTTATTCTTTGCCATTACCATATGACCAGGCCACCTTGCCTTGCAATCTCATATTTACACATTTCTCTCATGACAACATTTTTATACTTTTTTTCTTCAATGTTCATATACAGGAATATACAATTGTGTGTGTGTGTGTGTGTGTGTGTGTGTATCCTATTCTTATAGATCTTTCAGTACATAAAGAAGCATTTTGGGAAGCATTTATTTCAGGATTAAAAAGGGGAAAAAGTCCCGAATGAAAATGTCCCTTCTCAGTCTCAGTCTCAGGAAACTGAGAAGAGTTACTGAGCTAGGGAAAGAACTAAGAAAGAAAAGTGTTATAAAACCTTGGGATATAGAATATCAAATAGAAAAGGGATATCTCATAGAATAGCCTCAACAATAAAGTTTTCAGCTAAAAAAAGGGAGGAGGAGGAACCATTGGAGGTTTTAGTAGAAATAAAAATGTTTAGGAAAGCCATTGTGGTTATTAAGTTAATGAATCAGTTGGAAAGGGTAAAGGAAATGTGTTGCTTCAGGGTAGGCTCAATCAAGATTATGTAATATAAATCTGCAATAAACCCAGTCAATATTTTGATGATTTCCTCCAGCTATACTAAAAAACACCTCCACAAGAGTGACGGGAGGATTGTGTGAGTAACCTAAAGTTAAAGCTCAACAGAACATGATCACTGATAGGTGGGGCATGTGTAGATTGGGCAAGGGCAATGAAATTATGGTTCTTGTTGCTTTCAGACATGCAATAAAAAATAAAAAACTGTCAAGAGATAAAAGGATCATGTAGATTTGAGCTGGATCAACAAGAGATCAAGATAAAGGAAGGGAGAGAGTGTCATCTGTGAGGGGTTTTTAAAAATAATTTTTAAAAAAATATTCCTTATGTCCTTACAATATCTATCCCTTGACCCTTTCCTCAGAGAATGAACCCAGAAGACAAATAGTATTTTGAAAGAGGGAAAAATAATTAATAGAACTGATCAAAACACTGAGAATCTGAAAATATGAGCAATGTGTAATAACTGTAGACCTTTCATCTCCATGAAGTGGTAGTTTGGGGATATCTTCTCATAAAGCTTCATTTTAGTCACATTTCATCATTACAATTTTGCTGCATTTACTTTCCATTGTTGTAGCTTCTGTGTATGTAGTTTTCTTAGTTCTACTTGCCACAATCTCTATCAGTTCTTAGAGATCTTTCCAAGCTTCTCTGTATTTATCATTATATCCTTTCTTTCTTTTTTTCCTTTTCTATAGTATGGATTATTTTTTTGCTCTTAATATTATTTTATTTTTCCCAATTACATGTAAAGATAATTTTAACATTCATTTTTCTAAGATTGAGATTCATTTTTCTCTTTCCTCCTTTCTCTTCTCCTTTCCTCAAGAAGGTAATCAATCTGATAGAGGCTATATACGTAGAATCATGTTAAACATATTTCCACATTAGTCTAGTTGTGAAAGAAGAATCATAACAAAAAGAAAGAAAAACAATGAGAAAGAGAACAAGCAAAAGTGGAAATAGTATGCTTTGATCTGCATTTAGACTCCATAGTTCTTTCTCTGGATGTGGATAGCATTTTCCACCATGAGTCTTTTGGAATTGTCTTAGATCATTGTATTGTTGAGAAAAGCTAAGATTACCAAAGTTGGTCACTGCGCAATGCTACTGTTATTAAGGACAAGGTTCTCCTGGTTCTTTGTGCTTCACTCAGTGTAAATTCATGGAAGTCTTTCCAGGTTTTTCTGTAATCTATCTGCTCATCATTTCTTATAGAGCAATAGTATTCCATTACATTCATATACTACAACTTGTTCAACCATTCCCCAATTGATGAGCATGCCCTCAATTTCCAACACTTTGCTACCACAAAAAGAGTTGGTATAAATATTTTTGTACATGTGGGTCTTTTTCCTGTTTTTTATGATCTCTTTGGGATACAGATCTAGTAATGGTATTGCTAGATCAAAGGGTTTTAGAGAGCTTTGGGCATAGTTCTAAACAGCTCTCCACAATGTTTAGATTAATTTGCAATTCCACCAACAATGAATAGTGTCCCAATTTTCCCACATCTCCAAATTTATTATTTTCCTTTTCTGTTACATTAGCCAGTCTGATAGATGTGATGTCGTACTTTAGTGCTGTTTCAATTTTAATTTCTCTAATTGACAGTGATGCAGAGCAGTTTTTCTTATGACTTTATAAATAAGTTTAATTTCCTCATCTGAAAACTGCATGTTCATATCCTTTAAGCACTTATAAATTTGGGAATCATTTCTATTCTTATAAATTTGACTTTGTTCTCTATATGTAAGAGAAATAAGGCCTTTATGAGAAACTCTGCCCACAAAAATTATTAAACCTTTCTGATTTCCTTCTAATTTTGGTTGCATTTCTTTGTGCAAAACCTTTAAATTTAATGTAATAAAAATTATCCATTTTGTACTTCATCGTATTCTCTATTTCATTTGGTTGTAAATTCTTCTGTTCTTCATAGATCTGACAGAAAAACTATTCTTTACTCTCCTAATTTGCTTATGGTTTCACCCTTTATGTGGAAAGCATGTATCCATTTTGACTTTGTCATGGTATACAGTAGAAAATGTGCTCTATGACTAGTTTCTGCCATACTATTTTCCAGTTTTCCCAGCAGTTTTTTTTTTTTAATCAAATAATGAGTTAGTATTCTAGAAACTGGAGACTTTTGCTTTATCAAACAGTAGATTACCATGATTGTTTACTAAGCTATTCCATAGATCTACCACTCTATTTCTTAACCAGTATCAAATAGTTTTGATAGTTGCTGCTTTATAAGACAGTTTTAAATCTGGTACAGTTAGGCTACTTTTCTTTGCATTTTTCCCCATTAATTCTCTTAGTATTCTGGACCATTTGTTCTTCCAGAAAAAATATTGTTATTATTTTTCTAGCTCTATAAAATACTTTGGTAGTTTGATTGGCTCTGAATATTAGCTTGGTTTACCCATGAGCAAATTAGTATTTTTTCCAATAATTTAGATCTTAATTTTGTAAATATGTTCATATGGTTCCAGGGTTTGTCTTGGCACATAGACTTCCAAATATTTTGTATTTTCTACAATTATTGTAAATGGAATTTCTTTCTATCGCTTGCTATTGGGCTTTGCTAGCAATATATAGAAATGGTGATGATTTATGTGGGTTTGTTTTATATTCTACAACTTTGTTGTTTATTATTTCAAGTAGCTTTTTTAAAAAGTCATTCTCTAGAAATCTCTAAGTATGCCATCATATCATCTGCAAAAATTGACACTAATGTTTCCTCATTACCTATTCCAATTCCTTCAATTTCTTTTTCTTCTCTTAGTGCTAAAGCTAATATTCCTAGTACAATATTGAATAATAGCAGTGAAGTCTTGTTTCAGATTTGATCATATTGGGAAAGTTTCTAGCTTCTTCCCATTACATAGAAAGTTTTTCTTTTTTTTACGGTTTTAGATACTGCTTATCATTTTTAGGGAAGCTCCATTTTAAAAATAAGAATGGGGGCTTTAATTTTGTCAAAAGATTTTTCTGCACCTCTTGAGATAATATGATTTCTGTTAGTTTTGTTATTGATATGGTCAATTATGCTGATAGTTTTCCTAATATTAGGCCAGTCCTGCATTCCTGGTATAAATCCCACCTGGTAATAGTATATTGCCCTCACGATAAATTGCTGTAATCTCTTTGCTAATATTTTATTTAATTTTTTTGCCTTGATATGCATTAGAAAAATTGATCTATAATTTTCTTTCTCTGTTTTGGCTCTTCCTAGTTTAGATATTAGCATCATATTTATGTCATAAAAGAAATTTCATAGGACTCCTTCTTTGCCTCTTTTTCCAAATAGTTTGTATAGCTTTGAATTAATTATTCTTTAAACATTTGGTAGAATCACTTGTAAATTCATCTGGCCCTGGAGATTTTTTCTTGGGGAGTTCATTAATAGTTTGTTCAATTTCTTTTTCTGAAATGGGGTTAGTTAAGTATTTTATTTCCTCTTCTGTTAATATGGGCAATTTATATTTTGGTAAATATCCATACATTTCACTTAGTTTTTTTCAGATTTATTGGCATAAAGATGGGCAACAAAGCTAATTATTGCTCTAGTTTCCTCTTCATTAGGGGTGAATTCACCTCTTTTTTCATATTTGATACTAGAAATTTGGTTTTATTTCTTTTATTTAATCAGATTAACCAAGGATTTATCTATTTTATTGTTTTATTTTTTCATTAAAAACAGCTCTTCATTTTATTTATTAGTTCAATAGTTTTCTTACTTTCAATTTTATTCATCTCTCCTTTGATTTCAGAATTTTGCTATTTAATTAGGGGTTTTAATTTGTTCTTTTTCTGGATTTTTTTAGTTGCATATCTCATTTATTGATCTGCTCTTTCGATTTTATTCATGTAAGCATTTAGAAATAGAAAATTTTCCCTAAGAACTGCTTTGCCTGCATTCCATAAGTTTTGGTACATTTTGTCATTAAAAGATATTGCTTGTTTCTATGTTTTGTTGTTTGACCCACTCATTCTTTAGTATTAGATTATTTAGTTTCCAATCAATTTTTAAATTTTTCTTTGCATGGCCCTTTTATTACAAATAATTATTATTACATCATAATCTGAAAAGAATGGATTTAAAATTTCTACCTTTCTGAATTTGATTGTGAATTTCTTATATCCTTCTCATTCTAGGATATCATGACAGTTTTCCTTGATCATTTCATAAAAGATGCTGTTGAGGCTCTATTTTTTTTTTTTTTTTGATCATGGTTTTTAGGTACTCAAATAATTCTTCAATTACCTTTCCTGGATCTATTTTCCAGATCAGTTGTTTTTCCAATGAGGTATTTTACATTTTCTTCTATTTTTTTTTATTCTTTTGATTTTGTTTTATTGATTTTTGTTGTCTCATACAGTTATTAGCTTCTACTTTTTCAATTATATTTTTTTTAAGGAATTATTTCCTTCAGCATTTCCTTCTTCCTTTGGCCAAATGTATTTTTAAGGACTATTTTGGGGGAAGAGTTGGGGGATTTTTGTCCTTCATTTTCCTTTTTTTTTTAATTAAACAAATGCTTTATTAACTTCTGGTTTACATAATTCATTTCCACCTAATTTTGAGTTACAATTTTTCTCCCAGTTTTTCCCTACCCACCACCCCAGAATAGCAGCCCCACTAGATATCCCCTTATCCAATCTGCTCTCTCCCATATCTTCTCCCATACCCCCTTCGACTTTGCCATTAGGGCCCCAATGCCTGGACATCTTTTGAAATATTTAATTTTAAAACTTCGATTTTCAGATCCATTCCCTTCCACCCTTGTCACCCATTCCCTCTGAGAAGATAAGCAATTCAGTGTGTGTAGTACATGTATAGCTATGCAAAACATTACCATAGTAGATATATTGTAAAAGACTGATTATATTTCCCTCCCACCCATCTCACCTTCCACCTGGTCCATTCCCTACTTTGATCCTGTCCCTCTTTGATAGTGGGTACTTCCAACCTTCCCTCCCCCCAGAATGCCCTCCCCTCCATCCTCCCCCCCTCTCATTCCCCTTTCCCCTACTCTCCTGCAGGGTGAGACATCCCATTTAATGGGTATGTCATTCTCTCCTTGAGCCAACTTCAATGAGAATATGGTTTTGCCTTTTTGCCTTCCTGTTCTTCCCCTCACCTGCAACTACTCCCCCTTGCCTATTCTACATGAGATAGTTTACCCTATGCTGTCTCTCCCCATCTCCTCTTGCCACTTTCCTCTTTCACCTCTTAACTTCACCCCTTAAGAATCATCCCTTCCCATCAAATTCAACCTGTGCCCACTATCCATATATATCTGTAAACATATGCCCGTATACCCTTCTTCAGTTATTTTCATAAAGAGAAAGGTTTCATCAGACACAGTTATTCTTTTTTCCATGTAGGAATGTAAAGAGTTCAACTTTGATAAGTTCCTTTTGATTTCTTTTCCTTGATTGCCTTCTCAAGCATCTCTTGCTTCTTATTGATTGTCAAATTTTCTATTCAACTCTGGTTTTTCCTCAAGAATGCTTGAAGGTCCTCTATTCCACTGAATGACCATATTTTTCGCTGAAACAAGATACTCAGTTTTGATTGGTAGGTGACTCTTGGCTTCAATCCCAGCTCTTTTGCCCTCTGGAATATCATATTCCATGCCCTCCGATGCCTCAGTGTAGAAGCTGCCAGGTCCTGTACTATTCTGATTGTGTTTTTACAGTATTGAAATTGCTTATTCCTGGCTTCTTGTGGTATTTTCTCCTTGATCTGGAAATTCTGGAACCTGGCTATAATATTCCTAGGAGTTTTCTTTTTGGGATCTTTTTCAGGAGGTGATCGGTGAATTATTTCAACCTCTATTTCCCTCTCTGGGTCTAACATATCAGGGCAATTTTCCCTGAGAATTTCTTGAAGGATGATTTCTAGGTTCTTTCTTTGATCATGGCTTTCAGGTAGTCCAATAATTTTTAAATTATCTCTCCTGGATCTATTTTCCAGGTCGGTGGTTTTTCCCATGAGATACTTCACATTGCCTTCTATGCTTTCATTTGTTTGGATCTGTTTAACAGCATCTTGATTTCTCACAAAGTCACTAGCTTCCATTTGTTCCAGTCTAACTGTGAGGGAATGAATCTCCTCATTGAGCTTTTGAGATTTTTTTCCATCTGGCAAATTTGGCTTTTTAAGGCATTCTTCTCCTCATTGCCTTTCTGAGCCTCTTTTGCCATTTGAGTTAGTCTATTTTTTAAGGTGTTATTTTCCTAAGTCAGGCTGTTGACTGACATTTCATACTTTTCTTGCATCTTTATCATTTATCTTCCCAATTTTCCCGCACTTCTCTTATCTGCTTCTTAAGGTCCTCTATGGCCTGTAGCCAGCTTGTATTTTCATTTGGGGCTTCTGGTGCAGGAGTTCTGACCTCACAGTCCTCCTCCATGCTTTGATCCTCTTTGCCCCTAAAATAGTAGTCCAATGTTGAATTTTTCTGTTTATTTTGTTTCTTTTGCCTAGGCATGTTGCCACTTAATTACTTGATTTTTGGGCTTGTAGCCACTGTAGAAGTCTGCCACCAGACAGGAGAGCTTCCATCCGAAACGTGGGGTCTTTACAACTTCCACAGGTTGGGTGGCCTCTGTAAAGGCTCCACCCACTCTGGCAAATTGGATACCCACCCCAAACTTTTTCCCCACACCACAATCCAGATCCAGGCAGTTTAAATCAGGAGTGACTAACCCCCAGACTGATTGCTGGATCTCTCTACACTTCACAGACCAGGAGCTAGAGCCACCAACGATGCTGCAAAATGGCTTCCATGCTGCGTTTCTTCAGCAGCTTTTCGCCCCCAGGGGAGGAAGCCCACCATGTTCCCCAAATACTGGTTCCAAAGTCCATAGGGCACTAACCTCTCACTTTTTCTTAGACATATCTGTGATGATAGTTCTGGAATCACCACAGCTGCTGGTGTTCTGGGGTCCCTCCAGCCGCCTACTGGCCTGGCCACCCTGGGGCTGTGCCGTCAGTTCCAGTTCGCTGTATTGCCGCTCTCAGATTGCTGCACTGGCCACTCCCTGCAGGCCTGCTGGGCTGTCCTCAGCAGGAGGTTAGCTTCTCTGTGTTGTTCTTTGGGTGCTGGGGCTCCAGAAGTTGTTCAGATTCTCCTTTCACATTGTTTGGAGGTGGTGTGGGGCAGAGCACCTTGAAAGTGCTGTTTCTACTCCCCCCATCTTGGCTCTGCCCTCTGTCCTTCATTTTCCAAGCTGTTGACTCTCTTGTGTATAACTCTCATTTATTTTCCCAATTTTTTCTTCTACATGTTTTATTTGATTTTTAAAAACCTCTTTGAGTCTTACCAGGAAGCATTTTGGGCTTAAGACCAAATCCTCTTTCCTTTTAAGCTTCACATATAGGCATTTTGGCATTGTTGTCCTCTTCTGAATTTGTGTTTTGATCTTCCCTCTCAATACAGTAGCTTTCTATGGTCAGAGCTCCTTTCTGTTTTCCACTCATTTTTCACCCTATTTTGTGACTTTTATTTGGTAATATTGTCATTTTTATCATATTGACACAGATTACCCATGAGTACTGAATATTTCCCCAGTTGTTTAAATTGTTCTTTGTGTCTTTAAGGAATGTTTTTTTAATTAAATTTTATAAAAGTCTTCTGTGTGCTTTAGGAGGTTGATTCCCCAGATATTTTAAGCATTTTTTAGTTATTGTGAGTAGGATTTCCCTTACTATTCCTGCTTCTTGTATTTTGTTATTATGATATAAAAGGCTATTGATTTTTGTAATTTATTTTTTAACTTATAAATTCACTGAAACTGCTGTCTCAATTAGTATCTTTGCTGATTCCCTTAGGTTCTCCAAGTACAAAATTATGTTATCAGAAAAAAGGGAAAATTCTTCTGTTCTCTTTACCTATTTATATTCCTTTGATCACTTTTTTCTTCTCTTATTGCTATCGCTAGCATTTCCAGAACTGTATTATATAATAATGGGGAGAGTGGGTGTTGATGCTTTACTCTAGTGTTTATGGGAAAGTTTCTAGTGTATCTCCATTATTTATTATGCATGCTTTTGATTTTAGCTAGATCCTTTTTGATAGAATTAAAAATGTCCCTCTAAGACTAATTTGTAAATTTTGTTATTGTTGTTTAGCATAAAAGAGTTTTATAATTCATCGAAGGATTTTTTTTTAAACTACTGAGGCAATCATATGATTTGGGGTGATAATTTTCCTATAATTCATCTATTTTTGCGTCTCTGGCATAAATCCCACTTGATCATAACAAATGATTTCTTGGATAAGTTGCTGTAATCTACTTGATAGGGTTTTGTTTAAAAAGTTGAAGTCAATTTTCATTAATGACATCAGTCTTTAATTTCCTAAACCAAGAGAAGATAAAACGTTGAAAGGAAATTTGTTTTTAATTTACTTATATTTCCCAAATTTTTCCTATCACTTCTTTTGTTCTTATTTTAGGTTTGCTTATTTGTAGATTTTTCTCATATTTACATGTGCATTCAGTTCATTAATTCTCTATTTTTCTGTTTTGTTAATATATGGTCGTAAGGATAGGATTTCCCCCTGAGGCCTGCCTTTCCTGCAACAGAAATTTTAGTATTTTGTTTCATCATTATCAATTTCTTTTAACTAGTTATTAATTTTTTCATAGATTTGTTCTTTGACATTCATTATTTAAAATTTCATTGTTAAGTCCCATTTTGTTCTGTATGAGTTCCCTAAACTCATCTTTGTTCTTATTGTAGTGTGATCTATAAATGCTATATTAACAATGTCTGCCTTTTTACATTTGTTTGCAACATCTTTGTGTCCTTAATACATGGACATTTTTTGTAACAGTTGAATGGGATGCAGATAAATATATAAATTCTTTTGCTGTCTCATTTAGGAGATACCATAAGTCTTCTAATTCTAGTTTCTCTAGACATTTTTTCAGTTCCATATTTTCTGTTTTGTTGATATTTGTTAGACTTATTCAAGAGCAGCTAGGTGGTACAGTGGATAGAGTACCAGACCTAAAGTTAGGAAGACTCATCTTCAGGAGTCCAAATTCAGCTGCAGAGAATCATGTGATAGGGATATTTATTTGTTCTCTATGGTTCCTTTACCTTAACATTGATTTCTTGTGATAAAGCTTTCTCTAAGAGTATGATGGCAACTATTGTTTTTGTTTTTGGATTTACAAGATATACAATAAACCTTTTCCATCCCTGCCCCCAAACCTCCCTCCCATCACCCCCATCAGCCAAACACACATACTCACTCCACAGGTGCATGTTTGGTTACCTGGAAAAGACTTTAGGAATAGAGTAAACTGAGGTCATTGTGAAGATCAAGAAAAAGGATTAAGGTACCCTTCAGATATCCTGTAAATCAATGCTTCAACACATTTACAATTGTATGGGATCTACCATAAACCTCTTTTTTTTATTCACCTTTTGTTTATTATACTTCCATTGTCATGCATACATGCCTTCAAAATGACTGATTATTTGTATTTCTTGCCAAGCTATCTTTAAACTGGTTCTGCCTTCCACTGATCTTCTCTATGAGTCAATATGACTCATAAACTTCCATTAACCTTCATTGTAAAATTTTATAAACAAATATCTGTTCTACCTCCATATTGTTTTTGCTGTTATATTTGTTTTCTTGACAAGAGAGTCAAATGTTTCCTGAAGCAAGTGCTTTTTATATTTCTTATTATGGCAATTTACTCTAACTAAACTTTTATGTTAAATTTTGATAATTGGTTTTGATGTCTTTTTGCTGTTCATTTCCCAGTTTTTACTATCAACAACTTATGTGAATAGATTAGGATTTTTATTTCAACAGCATTCAATATTTTTTTCATTATTATTCTTTCTTCTACTTTTATAATAAATTTTAATAGTTGTTCTAACAAGTCAGTGGCACACAGATAATTAATTTGGAAATGACTTCCATAAATATAACAAATATTTTTAAAATGTTAAATAAAATTAATTTTATTTAATTGTGGTGGTACTCAATTCTCACCATATCTAGTGCATGCTGTTATTTTTTTTTCCTCAATGAAAGGATTAATGATATGATGGTATGAGACTTTTGTGTTTTAATTTTCTGTTTGCCTCAGTTTTACAATGAGAGTTTCCTAATGTCAGACAATTTTTCTGATATCCTCCTCACCATGCTCATCTATTCCTACCTATGCAAACAATAATCCCTGTATCAAAGTGTATGTGGAATTAGTTGGGATAAGTGACCTTTATAGAAGATTTCTACCTCTTCATCCTCTGGAAACATTTGTATAAAAAGTTGCAATTATTTTCAAATTATTTTCAAAATGGTCTAATTGCAAATGCTTATCTTTTTCCCCTTTATTTTGTGTTTTGTTTTTCCACATTATGTGTTAAAACAAATTTTAATGTTCCTTTTTCAAACTTAAGTTCCAAATTCTCTCCATTTCTCTCTCCTCACCTCCACTCATTTAGAAGGCAAGCAATTTGATATAGGTTATATATGTATAGTTATGCAAGATATTTCCTTAATAGTCATGTTGTAAAAGAAAATATAAAATAAAACAAAAACAAGAAAAAGAAAGAAAATTTTAAAAAGTATGGTTAAATCTCCATTCAGACACTGTCAGTTCTTTTTCTGGGGATGGGTAGCATTTTTCTTCATAATTCCTTTAGATTTGTCTTGGATCACTCTATTTCTGAGAATAGCTAAGGCGTTCACAGCTGATTATCTTACACCATTGCTACTTACTTGTACACAGTACATTTCACTTTGCATCAGTCCATGTAAGTCTTTTTAAGTTTTTCTGAAAGTATCTTCCTCATTTCTTATAGCACAATAGTAATGCATTTTAATCATATACCATAATTAGTTAAGCCACTCTCCAGTAGATTGGCATTCCTTCAATTTCCAATTCTTTGCCACAGAAAAAAGTTCCTGTAAATATTTTTGTACATGTAGGTTATTTTCCTTTTTTTAAAATTTCTTTTGGGATATAAACCTAGCAGTGGCATTGCTAGGTCAAACAGTATGCATAACTTTCTAGCCATATGGAAATAGTGACAAATTGTTTTACAGAATGGTTTTCAGGTTACCACTTCCATCAACAATGTGTTAATGGCTCATTTTTCTCTCCACCCCCCCCAACATTTGTAATTTTCTTTTTCTGTCCTATTAGCCAATCTAATAGGTACAAGGTATTACCTCAGAATTGTTTTAATTTGCACTTCTTCAACCAATAGTGAGTTCAAGCATTTTTTCATATGAATATTGATAGTATTGATTGCTTCAGCTGAAAATTCATCATATCCTTTTATAATTTATCAATGGGAAATAACTCTTATTTTTATAAATTTTACTTAGTTCTCTACATGTTTGAGAAATTAGACTTTTACTAGAGAAATAATAAAAAAAGTTTCATTTTTTTATTTAATTTTTTTTTTTTTTTGCTTTTTGGAGGGCAATTGGGGTTAAGTAACTTGCCCAAGGTCACATGGCTAGGTTTTTTTTGTTTGTTTGTTTGTGTGCCTTAAGTGTCTGAGGCCGGATCCGAACTCAGGTCCTTTTGACTCCAGGACCGAAGCTCTACTCACTGCGCCACCTAGCTGCCCCTAAATTTTATTTCTAATTGTATTTCCCTCCATTGTTTTCCCCTCTTGTTTATTCTATTCTCTCTCTCCTTTCACCCTAGCTCTACCCAAAAGTGTTTTGTTTCTGACTATCCCCCCCTCAATTTCCCCTCCCTTTGATCACCACTCCCTTCTCTTATTCCCATTCCCCATCTACTTTCCTGTAGGATAAGATAAATTTCTATACACAATTGAGTATGTATGTAATTCCCTCTTTGAGCCAATTCTGATGAGAATAAAGTTCATTCACTCCCCTTTTGCCTCCCTCATCTTCCTCTTCACTGAAAAAACTTTTTCTTCCCTCTTTTATGGGAGATAATTTACCCCATTCTACCTCGTCATTTCCTTTTCTCAGTGTATTTCTTTCTCACTCCTTAACTTAATTTTTTTATATATCATCCCTAAATATTTAACTCATATCTGTAACTTTTCTATATATACTTCTAACTGTCCTAATAATGAGTCTTTATAAGTTACAAGTATCATCTTCCCATATAGAAATATAAACAATTTAACCTTATTAAGTCCCTTATGATTTCCCTTTCCTGTTTACCTTTTTTATGCTTCTCTTTGGTCTCATATTTGGAAGTTAAATTTTCTATTCAACTGTGGTCTTTTCATCAAGAATGCTTGAAAGTCATATATTTCATTAAGTATTCATTTTCCCCCAAAACGATTACACTTGACTTGGTGGGGTAGGTGATTCTTAGTTGTAGTCCTAGCTTCTTTGCCTTTTGTAATGTCATAGTCTAAGCCCTCCAATCCTTTCTTATAGAAGCTGCTAAATCTTGTGTTTTCCTGATAGTGGCCCCATGATACTTAAATTGTTTCTTTCTGGATATTTGCAATATCTTCTCCTTGATCTGGGAGCTTTGAAATTTGGCTATTACTTTTGAGTTCTTTCTCAGGATGTAATTGGTGGATTCCTTCCATTTCTATTTTACCCTTTGGTTCTAGAATATTAGGAAAGTTTTCCTTGGTAATGTCTTTAGTGGTGATTTCGAGGTTCTTTTTTTATTATGGCTTTCAGGTAGTCCAATAATTTTCAAATCATCTCTCTTGGATCTATTTTACAGGTCAACTGTTTTTCCCATGAGGTATTTCACTTTGTATTCTATTTTTTTGTTTTCTTTTGTTGTTTCTTACTGTCTCATAAAGTCATCAGCTTCCACTTGTTCCATTTTAATTCTTAAAGAATTATTTTCTTCAACCAGTTTTTGTACCTCCTTTTCCATTGGACTAGCTATACTTTTTAAGGAATTATTTTCTTCAGTGAATTTTTGTGGCTCTTTTTTCCATTTGGCCAAATCTGCTTTTTAGGGCATTCTTCTCTTTATCAGCTTTTTGAACCACTTTGAGCTTGTCTGTTTTATAAGATGTTATTTTCATCATCATTTTTTGTATCTTCTTTACCATGTTGTTGATTCAGTTTATAAAATTTTCTTGCATCACTCTCATGCTTTATTTTCAAAATTCAAAATCCTTTTTGAGTGCTTCCATTGCCAATTCATGTTTTTCTTGGAGGCTCTGGATGTAGGAGCTTTGACTTTCTTATCTTCTGAGTATGTGTTTTCATCTTCCCTGTCACCATAGTAACTTATGGGCAATTTTTTTTTTCTGCTGTTTGCTCATTTTCCCAGCCTATTTCTTGAATTTTACCTCTTTGTTCAAGTAGGTCTCTGCTTCCAGGGTTGAGGGTACACTTTTCCAAGCTTCTGGGGTTTTGTGCAACTGTTTTCAGATATATTTCTAGGGTGCTATGAATTTTCATTCCAAGGTGATATGATCTAAGGAGACATATGTTTACTATTGTTCTGGCCTGTGCTGGTCTGTGAGGGACCACAAACACTCTTTCCTGTGAGGAGCGTCCGCATTTTATGGTAGCCACAAACTCTGGTTTGCTAGTGCTGCTTCTCACCCTGGGACTGCCAACTGAGACTGTGACCTGGATCTGAGTATGGACAAAGCAACTGAGTCCTGCCTCAGTGCTAGCAAAGAGACTCCTTTAATCTCCTTCTGACTAGAGGTTTGACCCCATTACCATCTGTGATCTGAGAGCTCCAGAAGCAACTGCTGTCACTGCTGATTCAGTCACTCCCAAGGCCTACTCCTGGTTTTCTGAGGCCGGGTCTGTGCTGGTGTATCCTATGCTTCACTGTGCTCTACTCTTGCCTAGGTGTATCAGAATTTTTCTACTGACCTTCTAAGTTGTCTTTGGTGTCTGTGGGCTAAGAGGTCTGGGAACAGCCACTCCTGCCACTGATTCAGTACCCCTGAGTCTTACATCCAGTTTGCTGGTGCCCAGTACATGCTGGCATGGACTTCATTAGACTGAACTTCTTTCTTACCGCGGTGCAATAGCCCTTCCCTGCCAACATTCTAAGTTGTCTTGGGCTGGGAAACTGAATTACTCCATCTCCCCCCCCCTCCCGCTTCTGCCACACTAGAGTTTGTTTACAGTCATTGTTTAAAAGGATTTGGAGGAATTTGGGGGAGAACTCAAGTAAATCCCTACCTTTACTCTACCATTTTGGCTCTACCTCCAGCAAATGCTTGTCCTGAGCACTTCAATATAAGACAACCAAATGTTTAACAAAATTGTGAGTTTTGTTGAATTTGGACACATAATAAAAACCAACACTGTTATACCCTTTATTTATTTCTCTAAGGAAAAGCAAGGGGTCAAACTTTTTTGCTTACCTGAAATATTATTCTTTTTTGTGGTTTCTTTTTATAGCTAGAATGTCAATATTGATGGTTAATATGGATCAGTTTATTTTTTAATGTATTTATTTATTTTTAGTTTTCAATATTCATTTCCACAAGATTTTTAGTTACAATCTTTTTCTGCCCATCTTTCCCCTAACCCCACTCCAAAATAGCAAGCCTACTGAATACCCCTTCTCCCAATCTGTTGTCTCTTATATCCTCATGCATCACCCCCTAACTTTCTAGTAGGGAAGGATGGATTTCTGTGCCCCAGTGCCTGTATATCTTATATTCCAGTTGCATGTAAAAAATGTGAAACATTTGTTTTTAAAACTTTGAGTTCCAGATTTTTTCCTTTCTTCCCTGCTCATCCTCCCCCACTGGAAAGATAAGCAATTCAATATATGTTATACACTTGTAGTTACCCAAATCATTTCCATAGTAGTTATATTGTGAATGACTAACTGTATATCTCTCCATCCTATGCTGCCTCCCACTTATTCTATTTTCTCCTTTGACCCTGTTTTCAAAAATGTTTGCTTCTAACTAGCCTCTCCCCCAATCTGCCCTCTCTTCTATCATCCCCCCATCTTATCCCCTACCCCCCTATTTTCCTGTAGGGTAATATACCCAATTGAGTGTGTATGTTATTCCCCCCTTAAGCCAAATTCAATGAGAATAAGGTTGTCCCATTCCCTTTCACTTTCCTACTCTTCCCCTCCATTGTAACAGTTTTTACTTGCCTCTTTTATATGAGATAATTTACCCTAATCTAACTCTCCCTTTCTCCTTCTCCCAATAAATTCCTCTCTCACCTCTTAATTTTATTTTTTAGATATCATCCCTTCATATTCAACTCATCCTATTCCTCTCTCTATGTATATATGACCATACATATGCCCACACTCACATATATATTTATATACACATACACCCTCCTATACATACATATATGTATGTACACACACACACACACATACATATATACATACATATATATTCCCTTAAACTATCCTCATACTGAGAAAAGTCTTGTAGGAATGTACATAGTTCAACTTTAATAAGTTCCTTATGATTTCCTTTTCCTTTTTTTCATCTTTTGCCACTCTTGCTTCTTGTATTTGAAAGTTAAATTTTCTGTTCAGCTCTGGTTTTTTCATCAAGAATTCTTGAAAATCCTCTATTTCATTGAATGACCATATTCTCCCCTGTAGCATTATACCCAGTTTTGCTGGGTAGGTGATTCTTGGTTTTAGTCCTAGCTCCTTTGACCTCTGGAATATTGTATTCTAAGCCCTTCAATCCCTTAATGTAGAAGCTGCTAGGTCTTGTGTTTTCCTGATTGTGTTTCCACACTACTAAATTTATTTTTTCCTGACTATTTGCAGTATTTTCTCCTTGACCTGGGAACTCTGGAATTAGGCTATCATATTCCTAGGAGTTTTCTTTTGGGGTTCTTTTTTTCAAGAGGTGATCAGTGAATTCTTTCAATTTCTATTTTGCTCTCTGGTTCTAGAATATCAGGGCAATTTTGCTTGATAATTTCTTGAAAGATGGTGTCTAGACTTTTTTTTTCAATCATGGTTTTCAGATAGTCCAATAATTCTTAAATTATCTTTCCTGCATCTAATTCTCAGGTGAGTGGTTTTCCCAATGAGATATTTCATATTGCCTTCTATTTTTTCATTTGTTTTGATCTGTTTTATAGTATCTTGATTTCTCATAGTCATTAACTTCCAATTGCTTCAGTCTAATTTTGAAGGAGTTATCCTCTGCAGTGAATTTTTGAAATTCCTTTTCTATCTGGCAAATTTGTTTTTTTAAGGCATTCTTCTCCTCATTGCCTTTTTGGGCTTCTTTTGCCGTTTGAGTTAGTCTATTTCTTAAAAGGTGTTATTTTCTTCAGCATATTTTTGGGTCTCCTTTAGCAGGCTGTTGACTCTCTTTTCCTTTTTTTTTTCATCATTCTCATTTCTCTTCCCAATTTTTCCTCTACTTCTCTTACTTGATTTTCAAAATACTTCTTGAGCTCCTCCATGGCCAGTTCATATTTTTCTTGGAGGTTTTTTTGTTTTGTTTTGTTTTGTTTTGGTTGGGTTGGGTTGGGTTTTTTTTGCTTTTTGGAGGGGGGAAGGTAAGGCAATTGGGGTTAAATTACTTGCCCAAAGGGACGGCTAGGTGGCGCAGTGAGTAGAGCATCGGCTTTGGAGTCAGAAGGACCCGAGTTCAGATCCGGCCTCAGACACTTAATGCACACACAAACAAAAACCTATCTGTGTGACCTTGGGCAAGTTACTTAACCCCAATTGCCCTCCAAAAGGCAAAAAAAAAGTTACTTGGCCAAGGTCACACAGCTAGTAAGTGTTAAGTGTCTGAGGTCAGATTTGAACTCAGGTCATCCTGACTCCAGGGCTAGTGCTGTATTCACTGCGCCACCTAGCTGCCCTCTTGGAGGCCTTTGATGCAGGAGTTCTGACTTTGATGTCTTCCTCCCACTCCATGTCTTGATTCTTTTTGTCCCCCAAAAAAGGATTCTATGATCTGTTTTTGCTTCCTCTGCTTTCTCATATTGCCAGCCAATTACTTGACTTTTGAGCTCTTTGCCTCAGTAGAACTCTGCTTCCTGAATGGAGAGAGTTTTGTCCCACATTGCTGAGGTTTTTGCAGCTTCCAGAGCTATTTGGAAATCACCCTCTCTACGGCCCCCACAAGCTCTGGCTCACTGGCTACACACACCAGGACCATCACCCAAGACTGTGATCAAGATCCAAACAGGTTAAAGCAAGAGCAATTACCCTCTGAATGGTCTCTTTGTCCCCCTATATCTGGAGGCCAGGAGCTCCTGAGGTAGCTGCAATGCAGCTACTGCACCTCCACAGCTTTTCGCACTGGGAACAGGGGCTGGACTGTGCTCTTCAGTCAGCTCCCCTTCCCCCCCAGCCTCCCCTGCTCCGTTCTAACAGAGATCCACACTGACCTTTTACTTTGTCTTCAGCATTTATGGGTTGAGAAATCTAGAGACCACTACAGCTGCTGCTGAATCACTCTCCTGAAGTCTGATCCAGCCAGTCTGGGCACTGGTTGGGGTCATCCTGGGGCTTGAACCACAGCTCTTGGTGGACTGTGCTTGGCTCCTAGATCAGTGCAATAGACCTTTGCTGTCAGCCGGCTTCCTTCAGTGGGAAATTTGTTTCTCTCTTTCCCTTTGTGGGTTCTGTAGCTCTAAAGTTTGTTTAGAGTCATTTTTTTACTTGTATTGGAAGTGATTGGAGTGGGAGCTCATGCCAAATTTATGCTTCTACTCCTCTATCTTGGCTCCGTCCCTCAATCAGTTTCTTTAGAAATTGTGCATTAGTCATAGGACAAGCATTCCACATTTAGCATTCCAATAATCAAGTCTGTAGACATTCTAAAGTCTGCATTTTGCTTGCCACTCTTTTTTGACACTACCAATACCAATATAGAACCAGAATGGGAATGCCAAGGACTGATGTCCATTTATACTTGTTATCACTAGAACAACATAAAAAATCCTCAGAGGTCACAAAATATATTCCACAATATTACTTTCACCTACCTTTCTTTTATTGTCCTATATTATTCCCTTTTAAACACTATCTGTTCCAGTTTAATAGCCTGTCATCACTTCCTTGTACATGTTATTTCATCTATCTATATAACTTTGTACAGGTGACCCCCATTTCTAGATGAACTCAATAATCAATTTTGTCTTGTAAAATCTCTAATTTTATTTAAAGTATGTCTCATGTTCTACCTCTCACTCCAAAGCTATACTGATATTACCAGTTTTTAGTGCTTTTTCCTTCTTGAAAACATCGCTATATTAATTTGTATATTTTTCTAGTTACTTTCCCGTTTGGCTATTATGTCACCTTATTCAAATTCAACTACATGAATGTAGAAATTATTTCTTCTATGTTGACCAATGAGAAATTTATAATTCTAAACTTAAGTTGATTCCCCTCCACCCCAGGGGAAAAACAAACAAACAAACAATACCAACAACTACAGAGGTATAAAATAGGGACGACAAAATTTTAACCCCATTTAAAAAATAAAAGACCTGAAGTTATCCTGTGAATATAATTTAAGTATACATTTTGAAATAGATTATTTAAAAAAAGAAAAAATCAACATGTTCTTAACCTTCATTCATCAATATAATTATCATATATTTTGATCCCTGCACAGTCTATGTCAAGGATTTTGCATTCAGTTCTTAAGACCACACTTTTCAAGGAGAATTAAAACATTAAATTTTGATGAGAATGATGATGGTTCTGAACACGTTTTTTGTTGATCACTTTTGAAGCAACCAGAGCTATTCTGATTGGAGAAAAGAAATGAAAATGGGGTGTGGACTGGAGGGAGTTGACTCCAATAATGATAAGAGTTGCCATGTGTAAAAGAGATTTAATTAACCTACTTTGTTTAAGAGATAGAGGATAGAGCTAGGACCAATGCATAACAGTTATATAAAATATAGAATGCATGTCAGTGGATAGAGACATACACATGTGTACATATATTATACATACATATATGTATGTTTCTGTATTTATGTATTACATATAAACATGTGTGTATATGTGCAGATATTTTCTTTACATAAATAAATTTGAGTGTATATGTGTCTGTGTGTATGTGTATATTCTCAAAACTCTAATTATTTAAATGGTGAGTAAAACCATTGTGTTGCCAAATTATAAGAGTTACATAGTAAGAAGAGCTGATGTAAAATGCGTAGAAAATTGAGGGGGAAAGAAGGAAAGAAGGAAGGAAGGAAGGAAGGAAGGAAGGAAGGAAGGAAGGAAGGAAGGAAGGAAGGAAGGAAGGAAGGAAAGAAAGAAGGAAGGAAGGAAGAAGACATCAGCAATATCATCTTGAACCCAGGGAAAGTAGAATCACCAAGGGTAAAGCCTTTTTCAAAAGAGTGGTTGGGAGTCATGTCCTAATTGCTCTTTACCCTGATAAATAGCAGGAACCAGGAGAGGCAGTGGAAGTTAGCTCTGACATTATCTACCATATTAAATTTTCAGTTCTACCTGCAACACTGGAGAGAGAAGAAAATGTACTTGGGTAAAAGGGTTATATGTAGATATATAGGATATATAGAATAAATAACAAGCATAGAGATAAAAATGTGTGGTATAGATATTTTACACACACACACACACACACACACACACACACATACACACACACACACTTCATAGAGTCAGACAAGGATAGGGAAAGAAACAAGAAAGAAGAATTTTCTAACAGCAAGGGCTTCCTTAATATATAGTAGACTCTCCCATCACTACAAATGATTTTATGTGGAGTCTGACAATTTTCAGGCTTTCTATATGGAAGAAATTTTTATATGGGAAGGTTACAATAGATAACCTCTAAAACACCTTCCAATTGATTTTATTCCATGAAATAACTGAAAAATTCAGAGAAAAGTTCATTATAATTTTCTTTGATTTCTAGGGGAAATATAGGGTTGTGTGTATGAAAATGAGTCCATTTATTATTTCTCCTTATAGTCGTGGAAACTAATACATTGCAGAAGTGTTCCTTTTGGTAACCTATCTTCCTAGAGTATCTCCTCAGCTGTCCACTTTACTGCTTATTTCAACATGATCCTACCAAAAATCATGCTTGTATTCTCTCCCCTGTAGGTCAATCTTCACTTTTGACTTCTCTCTCTCAAGAGAAAGAAAAGAGAGCAGTGGAAGGTCCAACAAATAATGAAAATGATCACAAAGTACAAAGAATAGCATATTCACCAAATAAGGACACATAAACTAGAAGGTCCTGTTGAAGCTTGGAAGGGGGTAATGTAGTAACTTGAATGAATGAATAGATAAATACATGATACTTTAAGACAGATAAAATTCTCAACTTTGCAAATGTTGAAAACATTGAATTCATTTCTGGATATACTACCACTTTAAAAGCATGAGTAGCTTTGAGGAAGTTTCAGAGAAAGTAATGCATAATAGATAAATAATCACTTATTTAGGAAATTTTGACTTTGGGGAAAGCATCCTTAAGGTCTATGTCAAGGATTCCAATCACACTTTAACTAAATATTCAATTTAAGAGATATGGGTTACATTCTGGTTAAGTGATGACATTGTGCTGGGAGTTGGGCATTCAAATACATATGAACAAAACCATTTAAAAGTTCCCACACTCAGTGATTCCTTTTAGGGGGAAGCAATATACATCCAGCAAGGCAATTTAGTACAATGGAAATGTTATCTGGGGATCTGGGTTTGAGACCCAACTTTCCTTCAGGACTTTGGGAAAATCATTTAACCTTCCGGGTCTCAGTTTCCTCAATTGTAAAAGGAAAAGCCTGGCTTATACAGTCTCAAAGGTGCCTTCCAGGCATTAAGCTATTATTGTTTGACCTTTCCTTAACTGTGGTCTTCACTCACGCGGAACAAGAAGACATAAGATCCTTCTCAGGGCTAGAGTGATTAGGCTCAATACCACATAGGATAGGTACCAGGAATTGATGTCAGTTACCAATGTTTACTGAATAAATGATTTCTTATATGGATCATTTTCTCCAGGCTCCTTACAAAACCCAAACAATTTGTTTCAACCTATCTTCAAAGGTTAGTATAATAACTAAAGCAAACATTAAACTTAGGCTATGGAGGACATTTCAAGTTTAAATCTACTGCACAGAAGGAAAATTCTGTGCATAGTATGTCATTGCCATTGACTTGTATTTATTTTTTAAATTCCCAAACATGTACAATGCTGGTTTGGGTTTTGGACCTTGCCAAGGAGTTCCAAATGCTGGTTGAGATTGTAGAAGTCACTAATATCACCTGTTTTTTCTTTTGAATGAAGGGATATTCCTATTCATGAAGTTATAAAAATTAGAAGTAGAAGAGATATTAAAGAATAGCTAGTCTAGCCTGCTCAATTGACAGAAATTTGAGATAAAGTAACTTATATAAGTTAGAGGTGATTGTTATCTATGTTCAAAAGAACTGTGCTTGAGAAGAATCTGAAGCTTCAATCTAAAAGCCTCTTCTAGCCAAAGCTCTGAGAAATAGGGTACTTCTTGAGGAAATTGCTAAGAACTAACTATATGGCTTAATATAAGTTTTGATTCTTTTTGGAAAAGTCTGTGGGAAGTCTTATGACCTTAAACTTTAAAAAGTATGACAGTTTTTGGTCCATTTATAGTCAAGGATAATAATTGAAGTCAAAATATAAAAGTAGAAAGAAAGTTCCCAATGTCAAATGAAGACATACCTGAGGGCAGTCAGTACCTCTTACGGGCCAGTTGGGAGAAAAAAAAATAAACAAGAAGAAAAAGGCAGGAAGAAATCAATGGAACACATCCATGGTCCTGAAGGGTCAGAATTATGATTTGTCTTCTTTGTGTTCGTGCCTAAGTGATACTTTATCTATTGGTACCTCTAAACTTAAACAATCTGCCCAAGATACCCTGTGTGTACTTTCCCATATTTGTTCTTTACATGTGAGCACTCATTCTACTGATGTGTTGTGTATTTATGGGAAAGTTTGACCCAGCTTAATGAGAGGAATTTTGTAGGGCTATTTCTCACTTTGTTCATTAAATAAATTTGATTCGAATTAATTGGGTCTTCTGGTTGGATATTAAAGGCAATTTGGTTATTGAATGGATGCAAATCCATAGAGTGCCTTAAATTTGGGATGATCTTGTTTCTAAGAATTAGTCTGTCAAATGAGGGGGGAGAAGTCACACCAGGTTCTATATATAAACACATAACATAGCAGCATAAGATCATAGATTTAGAATGAGAATTTATTCAGCAGTCAGCTAGTTTAAGACAGTCTTCTAAAACTCTCTATTAAATCATATAACCTCTAATTGAAAACCAGGAATGGAGAGAAACTCATTCCCTGTGACTGGAGCCCATATCTTTCAATTTCCACTCCAAAGCTCATTCCATGACGTTATCTCAGAGACTTCTGAGAGGAATTAAAAAAAAAAAGAATGAAACATCAATGCTTTTAGTAAGAGTGGATATGTCATTAGGTGTGGAATAGGCCATCAATTTTAGGAACCAAAGAAAGATATCTTTCCCTTAAATGTATCTCTTCTACCTGTTGGCTGAGAACTGATATTTCCTTCTCAAGGAATTAAATGTTTTAATTCCTCAATGAGGGAAAATGGGAATTAAAATAAAAATTTGCCTAGAAAACAGAGTATTTGTGCTTTAGAATACTATGCTTGGAGTTAAGAAACAAAAAACAAAAAGCTAAAATCCTTGCTCAATCATTTAAAATCCTGGTGATTATGGCCAAATCATTTATCCTCTTTGAGTCCCAAATTCTTCATCTTTGAAATGGGGATAATAAAACTTATGTCCCTTGACTAGGGATTTGCTACAGAGTATTCACATATATTGGAGGTGACCCTGAAATCAAAAAGACAATGGTAAAAAAGCACAAATCTGTGAAGTCTTATCAAACACAAAAGGATTTGAGTCTATGGTGATTTGAGGGACTGTTTCTCTGTCCTCCAGGAAACAACACATATGGAGGTGTGGGGTGGCTTGCCAAATTAGCCACAGTGTAAGGAATTTTAAGCCATAGCAAGATTAAAAGAGAAAATCAAAGAGGATCTTGGGTTTTTTGTCCATGAAGACAGTACCTGCATCTGGGATGTCAGAGACCTGCAAAAAGATGGTAATGTACTATTTGACCCTGAAAATCCATTGTTAGGCATATAGCCTGAGGATATCTTAAGTCCTAAATATACCAAAATATTCAAAGGAGCACTTTGGGGCAGTAAAGAAAAGAAAGCAAAATAGAATGACCATTGATTGAGAAAAAGTTCAATAAATCATGGCACAAGAATGTAACAATATTATAATATTGCAAAAAATAAAGAAAAATAATTCAGAGAAGTATGCTAACACATTTCATCTGGTACAAAGTAAAGTAAACAGTAATAGGAAAACAGTATGAACAATGAGTAAAACATTGTAAATAGAAAAACAATAAAGAGGCTGCATGATTTCTGTGTTATTTTCTGCCTAGCTGTACTTCTAGATTTCACCAGGCTTTCTGGAATTTCATCATCTTCCAAGATCATACCAACTCTGAAACTCATACTTCCACAGAACACCTGTCCCCTCAGGCTTCTCTTAGCTTTTATTGGAGAAGATGGGTGTTAGGACAGTGGAAAATTCCTTCCAGGTACTCAGTTTAAGGAGGATTCCCAGGACAGCCATCTTATAATTTCCCACCTGTGTGCATTCCTCTGGACTTCATATGCCCCCATGTCAGGTCCCTCCCCTGCTCTTTTACACTTCTTTTTATGAATTTTCTTCATTCAGTTGTGAGCTCCTTAAGGGCAGGAACTGTCTTTTTATCATTCTGTGCATCCCCAGAACTTAGTGTAATGCCTAGCACATGATAAGCCCTTAATAAAGTGTTTATTAACTGACTAACTGAGATGATACAATGTACTTTCTTCCCCCCCACACACACCTTTTTTTCCCTTAAGTAGCAGAAGAATATGGGTGTGGAACATTGCAAATCATGTCATGTTTGGTTAATATCTTGGAAGGTTTTGCTGAACTGTTTTTTTTCTTTCCTCCCTTTTCCTTCTTTGTTACAAAGGATGAGTTTTTATATAGGGAAGAGGAAAGAGATATATTTGGAAATGATGGCAATTAAAAAAATAATGATACAACTTTTAGGAAGATATGAAGTAGTTTTGCAATATTTGCCCAATCTACCTAACAGAATAAGCATTACATTTTTTAAAGGATTATTATTAAAGGCACTGTTATTAAATTCAGTAATGTGTAATTGACCCATATTAGAACATTTCCTCAGAGCAACTTTTGAATGGAGGCAGTTAGGGAAAGGAGAAGAATATAAAGAGCAAGAAGACATTAGATACCAGAAAAGGGGTAGGAATCAAAAAAAGAAAAAAAGAAATCCAGAATGGAGAGACTTTATAGATTTTATAATCTAGTCAATGACCAGACCTTTAAGTAAATATGTTTTAATAATAATAATAATAAATAATGGTCATCATTTGGTTACCACCTTGACCTCTATAAAGAGCCCATCATAAAGCCAACTAGCTTACAGGAAGTATAAAATCACACTCGATAGGGACAAAGAAACGCTTAAGAGATATAGGGGGTGTTTGTCAAGGGAAATGAAGAAACATGAAACTTCATGAAGATAAATTTAGGAGGCATTTTTTGGAAGGTGTAGTGGAATAGCAATGCAGGAGTTACCTGGACAGAATGGAGGAATTTTTGATAGCTGAAACATGAGAATTGAGCCTTTTCCCTCCTTTGCTACAGTGTAGCTCCCCAGGGGTTGGAATATCATTTTCACTTAGGCTTTGAAAACCTCAGAAAAATGATGCTTAAGGCCACATTGAAACTTAGGCCACACCTTTTCCATCCCCTAAGTGATTTTCCCTTCTTTGATCAGCAAGAGTAGCAAGCAATCCCATGAAGTGTTTAAAAGTGAGATTTTGCTACAAGGGTGCTCGACTAAATCAAACTGGTTGTACTTCTCTGGTAGGGTCTTCTGAAAGCTTAGAGCAGGCATAAAATTGAGCTCCCTGGTAACAGCAGGGAACTTGAATATGCTTTATTAACCCTTTCTCCATCACCCTTCTGTGCCTGTGATATGAGGAAAACAAATAGGTAGATAGATAGATGGACAGACAGATAGATACATAGATAGAAAAAAGAGAATACTCCATTAAAGTGCAAGAGGAATTTAGCATTTTGTTGTGTAAAAACCCTGCCAGCTATCTCAAATGGTAGGATATTTTTTGTTTCACTGCTGTGTCCGAGCCACAAATGCCAGGAGCCACAAATTCCAGGAGCAGCTTTCTCAGCTGAAATGATACTGCAGACAAGTACAAAATGCATGTTGGTGATGGAAAGCATCTTTCTCCTGTTGTCAGAGAAAAGGTTCTCAGTGGGAGATAGTCTCTCGAATTTATTCTATGGGAGTTTTTGCTTTGAGAGGGCTTACATTTCATTGACACATCATTTGGTAGAAACCAGTGAGAAGAAAGATACTCAATGAATGAAGACATTCATTTGGATTCTTTATTTGGTATCATGCCAAGATTTGGGAGAATTTATTTACCACACCATACCTTTCAATCACTTTAGTGAGTCAGATCTATTGGAAGTTTCATATTTCAAATAGATTCAGAAAATCACTAATCATTAGTCACATAGTTGGTCAGTCAGTGAACACTAAGTCTCCTCAGGCCATTTAAAATGGCACTAAGGAAGAACAAAAGCCGACAGAAACCATCATAGAATCTTAGTTTTGGAAGGGACCTGAACAGAAATCACTACAACATCATCCCATACAAGACCACCAGACCTCTATACCTCAAAATTCAGTTTTTATAAGTTTTTTCCCTGATAGCCTACTTCCAACCATTATCTCCTAGGCTTTTCTTCTAAGACCAAAAAGAAAAAAAAAACAATCTTTCTTTGACGTATCACTTCAAATACCCAAAAACTTCTTCCTCTAAGATTTCCTTTTCAAAGCTAAACATCCCTGATTTCTTCAAACAATTCTCATGTGGCATAATCTTGAGGCCATTAATCATGCTCATCACCTACCTCTGATTACATTTCAATTGTTTTATGTCCTTCTTAAAATATTTTACCTATAACTAAAGAACACAAATAAGGTAATGAAGGAAGAGTAAAGATGACTGTTACTTACCTTTGTTATTGACATTGAACTCTATCAGTGTGGCCTAATGTCTTATATAATTATTTTGGTTTCACATGTTGTTTGTTCACATTTAGATTTTATACCACTAAAGCAGTCAGATATTTTTTCTAAAAACTGTTAGTCAACCATCTTCCAGTTTGTCTTTGGAAAATTATTTTTAAATGCAATCATAAGATATTTATCACTATTAAAATTTAGATTATTAGATTTAATCCATTATTACAGCAAGGTAAGCACACTATTCTATAGTTGGAAGTTTAAATGCCTTAAAAAATCAGGATAGCATTTCTATGCCTCCAGCCCTGCAGCATTTCTCCTATTATATCCAGTGTTTCAAAGATTGTACAGAGTACCTTAGCAATTATAGTTGCCAATTCCCTCACAAAACTAAGATGAATTTTGTTTGGGTCTGTTGATCTCATATTACTGAGAGTAATTAGGTTACGCTTACCATAGTCTCATGTGTCTAGGATTTTAATTTTGCCATTCAAGGCTTTCCAGTCCAAAGGTGATTCTTTTGGGTATGAGAAATAGTGAAAAAAATGAGTTGATTAGTTCTGTCTTGTCTACCTCACTTCATTCATACTAAGCAGTGGTTCCCTCCCTTCCTTTAAAAAGTCCTTTTTAACTCTCTCAGATTAATATTAAATGTCAGCCTTGGTTCATTCTAAGCTTTTGTGTTCCTGCCTACCATTATGACAAGACTATGCCATTCTTTCATATACATTCTGGTTTATTTGCCCTCTTCTCAACATGATTTTAAAAGTCTAATTTGATCAATAATTTAACAGCATGCTCAAATTAGTCTCCTTACAAAGTTTTTCCTCATGAATTATGTTGATTTTGGTTAACTAGAATTTCATTCTTGAGCTTCCCATTCCCCTTGGGCATTCTTTCACCATAGAATTTTACTCAGTGCAACCCTTGTTATCCCTTCTCGAAGTCTTAGAAACTCACTCAAAAAATCTCTAGAATGCACTTTAGATTGTCAGTCTAGAAACATTTATTAATCACCTAATATGTGCAAGGCACTATGTCAAATGCTAGGGATACTAAATGGGGCAAAATCTAGTCACTGACTTCAAGGCACTTATAATCTAATGAGGGAGACAACTGGCAAACAAATGAGATCAAACAAGTTATATGCAGGGTGAATAGTAAATAAATGATAGAGAAAATATTCCAGAATTAAGAGGGATTGACAAAGGCTTCCTTTAAAAGATGGATTTAAATTGGTACTTAAAGGAAGTCAGGTGTTATGTTTTCTTAAAAAATCAATTCTGAATTATAGATGGATTAATAGATTTCTTTTAAGTTTCTCATCATTCCTACTTCACAACTTATTCCTCGCTATTGACCAGAATAAGTTCCATATTCATTCAACTTCTACCATGTGCCAAGCACCATGCAAAGCAAAATGTGTCCCCTAAAAGTTTCTTTTGAAAAAGGAGCTGGAAGACATATTGCAACTATATATAAGGAATATACATTCTAGATGTGTAGTGGTGTTAGAAGAAAAAGGGAAAAATTTAGAAAAGGAAGTGTTTACATAATCATTGAATGATAAGGGACTTTAAAGATCATGTCTAGTCACTCCATTTTATATATATGAAGAAACCAAGATTCAGAGAAGTTGTCATGTGTCCAGAGTCACAAAGTATTATGATTGAGTGTGTCAAGACAGATGACAATACCTGGTCTATCGATGAATAACAATTAGAAAATACATTAACTAGTTCTATGCTTATGGTTTTGTTAGGAAATGTGTTAACTGAAATAAGGACTTATACCTACATGAAAACTTTCACTGATTCTCAGCTCTTAGAAGAAAATGTGAGATATGTCAAATTCTCATCTACTTATAAAATTCAAGGAGGTTACTTCTTATCATCAGGTAGGAGTAACTTAAGTGAACTTAAAAGTTATATATGACTATAATTGCCAATGGAAGTAGATAATCAAATCTGTTTAAGACATTTGTTAAACATTGCTCTCTGTTTAATGACCTTAGCTCAACTTGATCTGTAGCATGGGACAAGAACTTATCCATGGAATTATAAGAATAACCAAGGTGGTTAAAAGATGGAAGACTAGAAGAGACAAGTCAGGAAAAGAAATGTGCTTTAATATCTCAAGTATCTCACTAGAGAATACAACTTCCTTAATGAATTTGAAGTAATGGAAAAGTTGGATCAGAGTTTGCATGCAGTTGGAGCCTCCTATGGCCTTCTAATGACATTTAAAACAATTAAGCCCAAGAATGTTGGTTTGGAATATCATGTTTCTATTGTTTGTGACTCTGTTGGGAAAGGAGCCATAAACACTTAGTGTTATTGCAAACTGAACTGGAACAAAATCAAGAGTATAGTATACAGAGCAATTTGACATGGCCATTACTATCAAAATTCAAAGTTATATACTCACGATAAGAAACCAAATCTGGAATCAATAACTGAGTTAAGAGTCACTGATCTGAAGAAGAGAATTAAAGGAAGAGAAAAAAAACTCCAAGCAAGTACTAGGCAAGGTATAAAAATCAGCCATGATATAACCAGGGTCAGATTATATCATTATATTTTTGTAGCACATTATAGTTCTCACTTTCACTTAAAATTTCCCATACTATCATGTGTAGCATATATTATATGTGGCAGAGACTCCATCCTCTTTTACCTATGGAAAAGTGAAACCTACAGAAGTCAAGAAATTAATTAAAGGTTAAGGACAGAAAAGTAAGTTGGATAAGGATAAAGAACAGACCTGTGACTTCATTCATATAGGGAATACTATTCACCAGTGCAGATTTGAGCCTTCTCTACAACTCATAGCTTGAAAGAGCTTTTTAGAGGGCCAGGAGGTTAAATGACTAGCCCAGAGTCAAAGACAGAATTTGAATTGAGGGTTTCCTGTGTCTGAGACCAGCTCTATCCACCGCTGCTGCAAAATCCCTTTAGATGGCTTATGGAACTAAAATAAAACAGGTAGTGTGGTGTATGGGGTTAGAGCAGCCAGAAAAAATAATTGGATAAAATGCTCTTACCTAACATAGAGTACATAATTCAAAACTGAGGTCACAAGGAGACCCCATGGTCATAGTAACCTCAAAAAACACTACCAATAGATTCTCTTGAATCTAGTAAAAACACTTAAGCTTTGCTTTTTTCAGACAGTGGATAGGGTGCCAGGCGTAGAATCAGGATTAAGTTCAACTCAGGCCTCAGATACTAACTGTGTGACCCTGGGCAAGACATTTAAGTCTGTTTGCCTCTTTCTCTCATCTTTAAAATAAGTTGGAGAAGGAAATGGCAAACCACTTTAGTATCTTTGCTAAGAAAACTCTAAAATGGGGTCACAGAGCCATACAGGACTGAAGCAACTCAACAGCAATGACAAACAGACATGGTTATATCATAGGTAGAAAGCCAGCCTTGGAATTAAGGATATTTGGCATCCTGAGATAGTACTTATTGGTTTGGAACACCTGGGTCCAGAAATCCTTCCTCTGATATTTACTAGCTTTGTGATTGTGAGCAGGTCACTTAACTCTCTGAGTTTAGTCTCCTCGCTTGAAAATGAGGTAGTTGAAACACATGGCCCCTGAAGTCCCTGAAAGTTCTCTGTTTATTATACTCTAACTTATCTTCTAACATATGAACCTGGGAAAGCCATTTAATCTCCCAGTGACACCAGAAACATTTTTAAGAGTCTAACTTACATATTAGTGTCTGATCTATATTAGCTGAAGGGCTATTCACACCTTGAATTCCAAATATTTGCAAAATCACAGGTATGGGCTAAAATAAAAATAAAACAGACAACATAAGAGTTTTTCTTTATTTTCTGGGGTGGTGGTAGTTTAGGTCTATGTTTATCCTCTAGTCTCAGTAGTGACTAAGATTTGTGAATAGCACCTTCCCTTGAAAATGGCTGTATATTTGATTTAGGAAATAAATACCATAGAAAACAATAAGAACAAAGACTGGTACTCTGTATATAATATGTGTGTTTTTTGATTATTACAGAGTTGAAGGGAGTAGCATCTACCAATAGTTCCCAGAAATTTTTTAAGTGACCTTACATTAAAGGGATTTTGTCTGGTCTCTTTAGAATCACAGAATCATAGAATTGGAGATGGAGAAGAGCAACATTATCTAGTCCAAAGCCTTAATTTTATAGTTGAGGAAACTGAGGCCTAGAATAGTGAAATAAGTTGTCCAGTGTTGCAATAAGTGATGTAGATGGGACTTGAGCCTGAGTCCTTTGTCTCCAAATCCAGCAGTCTTTCTGCTGTAATTTGTAGTCTCTCTCAGTAGATATTATCTCACACTAATTAGCTGGAATACCTGCTACTCATTCCATTTGTAACTTAAAAGAATTGCTAAGTTAGGTTGAGTTACATCCCAAGAAAAATCTCCTTCCCCTCAATTGTAAACCTGTTTATGTCATAGGTTTTTGTCAGAATTTTTATATTAAAGCAATGATATGGCCAAAGAAGTATGAGTAAAACTCATTGCCTAGACATTGAAAATTATATAATGCAGCCATTCTACTCATTCATTCATTCATTCATCCATCCATTTATTCAAATATCCATCAATTAATAATTTCATTGTGAAGCAGTGTAATATACTAGATAGAATATTGTGTTTAAGCCAGGAAGTCTTAGATTTAAGTCATGTCTCTGAACATGCTAGCTATGTGACCCCAGGCAAGTCTTTAAACTTCTCAATGCTTTAAGACACTCAAAAACTCTCCACTGCAGAGAAACTATCAGCTTATCTTATGAGTAGGAATTTCCATATTGGTCAGTTACTTAGCTTTACTGTGTGCTCAGGACTACAGGGATGCAAAACATAGCAGCTCAACTGAAAAAGAAGGAAAGGCCAAAGCCACTAATTAGGGATAGGAGCTAGAACTATGCTTCACTAGTAAAGTGAAACGCTAAGGAGAGGAAATGTCCTCCACCAATGAAGGTTGGCATTTTCTTAGCAATGTATAGTCTAACAGTGGCCTAGGGCACTGAAATTATAGAGCTATAATAAATGTCCGAGGCCAGATTTGAACTCATTAAGATGAGTCTTTCTGACTCCAGGCCTATCACTCTATCCACTAAGTCATATAGCTGCCCACATACAGACACATGTATGTGTTCAGGTATATGCATACATATATACATATACATATACATATACACATACACATACACATACACATACATATACATATATACATATACATATATAAACATATAGATACATGCACATTATATTGTTTCTATTTGGGTATCTGTATGTATTAATAGGTGTGTGCCTGTATGCAAGGTTACACATCAACTTTTTTACTAATTTAAATAAACAAAGAACAATTCTTAGAAAATGTGTTCATTAGGATGATCTTTATGTTTTAGTCATCAACTACAATAATTTCTTGGGCTACCTAAAAAAGGTAGTGAATTCCTCTTTACTAGAGGTCTTCAAATGGAAAAAAAAAAAACAAAGATGACCATGAGATATAATAGATTGAAGTCCATCTCAGGTAAAGTTTGGATTTGATGAGTCCCTTAACAACATTAAAATGTTTGGAGTCAGGTAAGGATTAAGGGTTGGCTAGGAAATGAACACAACTTGGAAATCTGGGTAGACTTCGGATGTATAGGTATATTCCATGTGAGAACATGATCAAAATTATGAGGGGGGACAAACATGATGTATTTGAGGACAAGTGAAGAAACTATCCTGACTAAAGTACACTCATATTAGGGAGTAATAGAAAATAAAATTGAATAACTTCAGTGGGGCCAGGTTATGGAAGACATAAAAAATAAAAGAAGTTTAGATTTAAGCCACAGGAAATCAGGAGCTCACGTTGCTTTTGCACAGAGAAAGGATGTGATGAAAGTGATGTTTCACAAAGATTAATTTGTAAAATGAACTGGATGGACTTTCATATGTTATCTTAGGGCATCTCAAACTCTCTGTTATGTAGCTATTACAGGTACTATTCTTCTCATTTTATAGACACAGCAAAAGTGAATTGAAGCACTTCCCAGGGATCTGGGCTTGGGGTGTATCTTTTCTTTAGGAGCATGTGCTCTGGTTCCTTGGTAAAAGACTTATATAAACTTGAAACTCTAGAATGGGCACTTGGAACTATCCAGTCCAAGATTCTAGTTATGTGTGAAGAAAAGGAAGCCAAAGTAAGAGTTATGAAAGTCTCAACCTGATGAACTTGGGAAAGAGATACAGCCTGTCTCCTTGCTGCTTTTATAATCTTTTGAAAGTATGGCTCTTCATGACTCAATCAACAGACATCTTTGATGTAACCTCAGTCATGGGAATTGAGGAAGCAGTTGAGAAATGCCAGGTCAGTCATGTCCCTTAGTAAAGGGTCAAGTCACACATCCCCCCCACAAAAAAAAGAGTGATATACTATGCTCAGCTTGATAAGAAATATTTTTAATACATTATTCCACAGATAATGAAACTATGGCTCAGCAGAGGTTACAATAGTCACAATGCTGATAGGTGACAGAAATGTGGCTGAACCCAATTTGAGGGTACTTTCCACCCACCACACTGCATCTTTTAGAAGTCAGCTAGGATCAGTTACAGATAACAGCTGTCTTTCACTAGAATTCTAAAGCAGAAAAAAGCCTGGATGTGATACACAAAGAGGAAGTGAGGGTTGGAACATTTACAAGTGACCAAGTTTGATGGATGGCTCAGTGAAGAACAGCATGTGTGGGCCTCATGTGGAAAGAACAACCCCAAGGACAAGCTCTCAATGAATGAAGGACTCTATTCATTATTTGAAACTGGGAAAGGGTGGCTAATGGCTTATAGCCAGGAAACATTCTCACCAACAGCTAGTCTATATCTTAACAATATAAGCATTGAATTAGCCCGAAGGAGAAGAGTCAACACCCAATTACCAAAGTCTGTGGGAGACAGAAGATACTGCTGTAGTGCACTGAATTTAAATGCCTAACAAATGCAAACATCAGGAGTGTTAGTTAACTTTACAATATTAGGAATGCAATTAGGCTTCTTCACTTCCAATAACCATGATGCTTAGACATTCAAATAGCAGTGTTTTCATTATTGAACACAGAGACCCAGAGAGAATGGTAGTACTTAGGTCCAATACTCATTCTAGCCCCTTTCTAGTTAAGACCCAGTTCAACCAATTGATAAATAGAGAGATCAACAACCTTTCATTAGATGCATACCTTGTATTCAATAATGTGGGATATAAGAAAATAAAAACTGACTTCAATGCCTTTTTTGCTGTCTAATTGAGGAGATAAGGCTATGTGAGATGTGACTATTAAAGTAATACTTTCTATAGGAGTAATATGGGGTATTCAAGGAGCCTAGCACCTCTGGTATAAGGGATAACCTATGCCTTTTAAACATTATTCATTTACTTTTGGTATATATCTTGCACTAAACTCTCATTTGTGATTCTAAGAAGGTGTAGCATATGCAGCCACCTTGGTAAAACCATCTCAGCAGAAGGGCTTAACTAGATTGAGGGTAACCAAGATAAAGTAAGGGGATATCTACCCCAAGCATATGAAAACTTACCCTGGAAGCGTGTGTGGATCATAAAAAATTGTTCCAATGGCCATGGAAGTGATTAAAGCAGGATCTGTGGAGAAGGCAGAGCTTGGTCAGACAGCAAAGACATCAAGGTCATCCACTGCATTTTGGCTGTCTTACCCCTGGACTTCGGTGACTCAGGAAGAGAGAGTAAGGCTGATGACTTTGTAAAGCTGTGCCTTACTTTTATCCAATTTAATGCATGACTCAAGATAACACCCGTGATGTCACTGGTCCTCTTCAAAAAAACAAGGACAAACAACAATAAATGCCTATAAAAATAAATGCTAGATAAAAATCAATATATTTATGATTCTACTGATGTGAGAATTAATGATGACTTTGCAGATAAATCTCAGAATGTTACCTGAGACCCAGAAAAGTTAAAGGACTTGTCTATCTTGACAAAGTTTCTAAGTGTCAAAAGTATAACTTGAACCCAGGTCTTCCTGATTCCAAACATTGTATCTTCTCCATCATATGACATTGCTTGTCTTAATATCTTATAAAATAAAAATGAAACAAAAGGAAAAACTGGTATTCTTTGCTTTTCCAAAACCAAACAAACTATCCAGTAAGCAACCTCAGAATAATCCCTTTAGAATCGTGGTGATCTGACCCAGCAGTACCACTTCTAGGGTTATATCCCAAAGAGATCATAGAAGTGGGAAGAAGACCCATATGTACAAAAATATTTATAGCAGCTCTTTTTGTGGTGGCAAAGAACTGGAAATTAAGGGGTGCCCATCAATTGGGGAATGGCTGAACAAGTTGTGTTATATGCATGTAATGGAATACTATTGTGCTATAAGAAATGAGGAGTAGATGAACTTCATTTTTACCTGGAGAGGCTTATATGAACTGATGCTGAGTGAGAAGAGGAGAACAAGGAGGAATTTGTATATAATCACAGACACAACATATGTGTGATGACCAACTATGATAGACTGGACTCTTCTCAGCAATGCAGTGATATTAAGTTAATCCCAAAAGACTCATGATGGAGAGAGATGACATCCAGAGAAAGAACTAGAAAGAACTGAGTTTGCATCCAGATTGAAGCAAACTACCTGATCTTTTTCTTTCTTTTATTTGGTTTTGTTTCTTCTTCACCATTTTTCATTCCATGTGATACGATCCGTCTTTATAACCTGACTTATGTCTAATGTGAAAGTATTTGTACTTGATTGTATGCTGTCATGGGGGGAGGGAGGGAGGGAAAGAAAATTTGAAACTCAAGGAATTGTGGAATTGAATCTTGCAAACTGAAAGTAAAAAAATAAATTAATAAAGACAAAAAAAAAGAATGGTGGTGACCATGAGTTTGTATGTTGGTGGGGAAGGAGAAGGGAGGGGGGAGAGGAGTGGAGTGGAGTAGAGTGAGTCATTTAGTTCAACCTAATGTAATTTAATAAACAATTATTAATCACTTATTATATGTACAGCACGATGTTATGAACATGGAGACCAAGCAATGAAAAATGACATAATCCCTGCCCTCAAGGACATATTTTAAATTTGATTATATTCATTTGGGTACATGCATCATCCCCTTAATTACTAAATGGTTAGCTTGCTGACATGGTTGGCATAGGGGAAGGGTAGCCTAGTAAAGTGAAGAGTTTTTATTTTATTTTTGGATGGCAAGAACTAAGAATATTTGTAAGGAGTGGGCAAGGGACCAGTAGATTGTATGATATAATTTATTTCTGAAAAAAAACTAAGAATTCATATACTACAAGACTTGATTTTATGGATGAGGACACTGAAGCCTAGAGAACTGAATAATAGACCTGTGAGTTTACTGAATCCAGACCTCCTTTCCTCTACAACATCCTGTGGAGATACTGCATATAAAACAGATATATAGAGAGAATGATCAGTGGAGTAAGGTTCTTAGGGCAGGAAACCAGATCAAGGGCACTAGTGGAGAGTGAGCTATGGCAGGAAGGACAGACTCATGTTCTGAGAACAAAGGCAAAAGAAGACAAAAAGTAAAAACACAGAAATGGTCCCTGTTGAAGAGGAAGGGAAAAGAGGACATTCTTATCAGATGTCTCCAGCCTTCCTAGTGAGATAAGAGTGTTTATCATTGGCTATGTTCCTATTCTAGTAATGCTGTGATTTTGTTAAATGATACTGGGATACATCTCTACATATATCCCTGTCAGGAATTTCTTTCAGTGCCAAGTGTACATTCTTTTGTAAAACCCAAGTAGCAGCAAATGCCCCTCCTTTGAGACTAGCCTTGATTTTAAAAATTATTAATATGATTAGTAATCCATTTGATTCAAAATGCTATGACCAAAAATGAAATGTAATTATAAAATCCACAAAACTGATATTTTTCTTACTTAACTTGTAAACTGGCTCTAATCATAATGCCACATGAGGAAAGGGAAATATGCCATGAACCTTCTGGATGTTTCCAAATATCCAGATGTTTGGCATCATGTGTATCCGTCATCTAGATGGCTGACTAAATGTTTCACTTTTCATCCAGATGTTTGTTTTCAAGTAGACAAAGTCATTAACTTTATTTGAATTTCTTGTGTAAGCTGCAGATGTAAAATAATCATAATAAATGTAACAATAATAAAAATAGCTCTTAAAGTTAAATTTTGAATCTTAAGTTTTAATAGATCCTTATACTAGTAAAGGAAAGGGTCAGAAGCATGGTGGGTATTGAAGCAAGTATAAATTTATATATTGAGGTCTACGATAGCAAGTCCCTAATTTAGTAAGAGCATTTGATAATTGGATTTCATCTTGTAAATCAACTACCATTTGCTTTGTTCTGCATAAGTGCATAGGTGAAATGTCCTCTCACTTCAAGGCACCTGAAAGGATTATATCTTCTGATAGTTAGAGGAGACAAAAAGCCCTAAATAAATTCAGCTTCATTTATGAACCCCATTAACTGATAGGTAAATTACTATAAAAGTTAGCCAAGAGGGCTTTCAAGATAATACAAAATCTGTCCATGTTAGGTCAACTCAGTATGTGGAACAAAGAGAACTTTTGATAACACATAGAAAGAATATTATATTTGTTTTTCTTACAGCTTTTGTTTGAAATTTGTGTTAGCTTTGACCACAAAGAAGGGAGTAAAAGGAATGAAGGAATGCTTCTTTAGGTTCTTATTACTACTGGAGAGAAGAAAGGGGTGTTCCTAATGCTGAAGCAAAGAACAAAAAAGTATATGAAGTGTAAGAGGGCAGACTATATTACGAAGCTAGGGAGAAGAAACAATACGGCAAAAAGAAAGGGCAAGAGGACTATTATTAGAGTTGAATATTAGATTTTCTCAGGAGGAATCCACGTCTTGTCCTCCTTAAAAAATCAAGATGGAAATCAACAGGTGTCTTCAAGAAAGCTCATCAAGTAACAGATTAAGCAGAGATGAGTAGTGGAATGAGAAGTGGGTTGATGACTAAGCTTTTTTCATTCTTATGAGAAAAACAAAATTAATCATCCAAAGGATTCTAGAAAACATGATGAAGGATTAAAAAGTTGGCAAAAAAGCACCTGAATATTTTGAGGAAATATTATCAGCCTTCTTTGAACATGGGGCAACTATCTTGCCACACTCTGGGGGAGCATTCCCTTTGCCTGAAAGGAAAGATAAAATAACTATACTCTCCCAGTGTATACCACATTTGGCACAACTTGTGCATTTTTATGGGGCATGGATGACATTTCCAACACTGTTTCTGAATAAAAGTAGTAGATTCAGAAGCAAAAGGCAGATTTGTAAAGTGAGCAGCTATTTAAGAAAGTGGTTCCTGAGAATACAGCTTGGCACTTCCTGCCTATTTCTAAACTATGCAGTTTATACTCCTCCTACCAGACCTTTAACTATTCCTTGGGAGTCATGATTCTTATAGGTGAGTTTTACATGCTTTTGTGCAAACAAAGCCATCATGCCACTTTCTGGACATTAATGCACTATGCTGCCATGTGTACCAGGACCTTGCTACCTCTTTCCACTTATAGCTCTGTTTCATTTCTTGTCTTCCTTTATTTAATGTAAGTTCTTTGAAAATAAAGACTGTTGTGATTATTAATTTTTATTTTTTGAAGTTCCCCACTGGCTACCTGGCACATAGTATTTAATGGTTTTCATCATTCATTCATTTCTGGACCTTTGCTTATAGAGTAGGAATGACAGGCTTTTTCTATGGAATTGAATCCACCTAACAAAGTCCATCTACCAGTGAAAACATTTGTATTGATTTTTGTGAATTTATTTGCATGAATACAAATTGGAAGGAGGAAAACTTCCCACATAGATCTGCCAAAGCTGGTAGCATAGAAAATATCAAACAATATAAAAGACATAGAGAAAGCAAGAGTTTTTAGGGATTGAAAAAGAAAACTATTCCCCCTCCTACCCCCAAAAAGAGAGTCGAAGCCTTGTATTCAAACGAACAAGATATAGGCAATAAATAAAATTAAATGGAAGTCATAATATATGGAGGCAAATATTACTTCTTGAATAACTCTAATGCTTTGTAGAACAGGACTTATAATTACAGTGTACCCCTGGAAGTGTCTGTGTCTGTGTGTATGTATATGCACGTGTATGAAAAGGAACAAGATAGAAAAGATGTGGGGGGAGTGGTAAAATAGTCAACATTTCTATAGTGGTTTACAATTTCCCAAATTCTTTATATATAGAAGTAGCATGAAATTGTTCCCTAACCAACTAATTCTCTTCCCTTAGCCCAGTTGAAATCTCAGATGTCAAAGGAGAGAAAGATGAGGTTTTAATGTATCAGATAAAGTGCAACCATTTGTCTATGCTCTGTTATCCTTTTACAAAGACTAAAGTAATTTCCCTGATGGAATTGGAAAGATATCTTGCTGGTGATTGGCAAAAGATTGCCCACAACAACAGCATACCCTTAAAATCTTAGCTTGCCAGTGTTTAGAAGAGTCTGGGAAACATCTGAGACAAAGAATAGATTTGTGAAGTGTGATCTTTGTGCCTCTACCAGATGCCACTAGGATGAGAGAATCATATCTTTTTCACCACCACCCCTCCCCCTATGACATGCTGTATATCATATGACTATGGCTATGATATCTTGCAGGATAGGAGAAAAAACATCCTAATTAATGAGAGAGAAACAGAGAGAGAGAGAGAGAGAGAGAGAGAGAGAGAGAGAGAGAGAGAGAGAGAGACAGAGAGAGACAGAGAGAGACAGAGAGAGACAGAGAGACAGAGAGAGAGACAGAGAGAGAGACAGAGAGAGACAGAGAGAGACAGAGACAGAGACAGAGAGAGAGACAGAGAGAGAGACAGAGAGAGACAGAGGGAGAAAATACAAAAAAAAGTCTGACAAGAGTCTGTGAATTTGGCCACAAGAAATGTAACTTCAAGCAGCAGAGAAGGGAACAGACTATAGACTCATCAAGAGTGTCAGTTCAACCTATAGTACTTTAGTATGTTCCTACACCTTTTTAAAACATATCTTATTTTTCCCAAATTACATGTAAAACTACTTCTAACATTCATTTCCTAAAAGTGTGAGCTACACATTCTCTCCTTCCTTCCTTCCTTCTGTTCCTGTCCTTCCCCTTTTAGAGAAGGCAAGCAATTTAATATAGGTTATATATATATATGGAGTCATGCAAAACATATTTCCATGTTAGTTATGTTGTTGTAAAAGAAAACACAGACCAAAAAAAAAGTTTAAAAAAAGTTTACTTTCAATTGCATTCAGACCCTATCAGTTCGTTCTCTGGAAGTGGAAAAAATTTTTTTGTCATTAATTCTTAAAAATTTTCTTGGGTCATTGTATTGCTAAGAATAGCTATGTCATTCACCACTGATCATCATACAATACTGCTCTTATAGTATTATTCACTCTTCTGCTTCTGTTGAATTCAATTTCATCTGTTCATGTAAGACTTTCCAGGTTTTTTTTTTTCTGAAAGCATCTTGCTCTACATTTTTATAGCACAATAGTATTCCACCACAATAATTTATCACATTTAGTTTTCTCATTCCCCATTTGATAAGCATCACCTCAATTCCAATTCATTGCCACCACAAAAAGAAATGCTACAAATATTTTTTTGTGTATGTGAGTCCTTCACCTTAAAAAAATCTCTTTCAGGTACAGACCAAGTAGTGGAATAGTTGGGTCAAAGGGTATACATGGTATTATAGACCTCTTGGCATGGATCTAAATTGCTCTGCAGAATTCTTAAATCAGTTTACAACTTCACTAACTGTGCACTAGTGTATCAGTTTTAACTTCTCTCATTTTTGGATCAAGATCATATTTTAATTATAAAGTAAATCTGCTTATATCCCTCCCTTTTATATTTTTATAAATAGCATGTATATATACATATGTGTGTATAGCTTATAAATACTTTTGGTCTATTTTTTTAGAGTATAAAGTTTTTTTTTTCATTTTTCCATAGTCTGTTATGTAAGGGGTTTTAAAAAATTACTTCTCTTTTCTCTTAAGTTACATATTTCATATACTTGTAAATATTCAGCCCTTTGATTTATTTACTATTTTGATATAATTGGGTAAAATTCTTTGTAATTCTTTTCCTTTGTTTTTCCTTCATTTTTTTTTCTAAATGCTTTATTAAAATCTGGTTTGCAATGCCAGATTTTGAGTTACAATTTTTACCCCATTATTTCCCTTCCCCCCACCCCACAGTAGCAGTCCCACAGGATATCCCCTCATCCCATCTACTCTCAACCATATCTTCTCCCATACCTCCTTCGACATTTTCAGTAGGGAAAAGTGAATCTCTGTGCCCCAATGCCTGTATATCCCACTTCCCAATTATATGTAAAATAGTACTATAATAGTATTTATATATATTTAAATATTTGATTTTAAAATTTTGAATTCCAGGTTCCTTCCCTTCCTCCCTTGTCACCCACCCCCACTGGGAAAACAAGCAACTCAGTATATGCTGTACATGTATAGCTATGTAAAACATTACCATAGTAAATATATTGTAAAAGACTGACTATATTTCCCTACCTCCTATCCCACCTCCCACTTGGTCTATTCCCTACTTTGATCCTGTTCCTTTGCAAAAGTGGGTGCTTCCAACTTCCCTTCCCCACTTCCCACCCACCTTCTCTTCCATCATCTCCCCTCTTATCCCCTTACCCCCTACTCTCCTATATGGTGAAATATCTTATTTAGTATGTATGTCATTTTTTCCCTAATCCAAATTCAATAAGAATAAGGTTTTGTCTTTTTGCCTTCCTGTTCTTCCCATCCCTTATAACTATTTTCCCTTGCCTTTTCTAAGAGATAATTTATCCCATTCTGTCTCTTCCCATCTCTTCTTGTTATATTCCTCTCTCAACTCTTAATTTCACCTTTTAATTATCATCCCTTCCTATTAAATTTGACTTCTGCCCTCTATCTATGTATAACTGTAAATATATATGCACACATTCACATATGTATTCATATGTCCATATACCCTTCTTCAACCATCTTCATACTGAGAAAAGTTTCATCAGTTACAGTTATCATTTTTCCATATAGGAATGCAAATAGTTCAACTTTGATAAGCTCATTATGATTTCTTTTCCCTGTTTACCTTCTCAAGCATCTCTTGCTTCTTGTATCTGAATGTCAAATTTTCTATTCAACTCTGGCTTTTTTATCAAGAATGTTTGAAAGACCTCTATTCCACTGAATGACCATATTTTCCACTGAAACATGATACTGAATTTTTCTGGGTAGGTAATTCTTGGTTTTAATCCCAGGTCCTTTGCCTTCTGGAATATCATATCCCAAGCCCCTCAATCCCTCAGTGTAGAAGCTGCCAGATCCTGCATTATCCTGATTGTGCTTCCACAGTATTCAAATCGTTTCTTCCTGGCTGCTTGTAATATTTTCTCCTTGATCTGTGAATTCTGGAACCTGGCTATAATATTCCTAGAGGTGTTCTTTTTGGGATCTTTTTCAGGAGGTGATCAATTGATTTTTTCAACCTCTATTTTGCCCTCTGGTTCTAAAATATCAGGGCAATTTTCCTGGAGAATTCTTGAAGGATGATTTCTAGGTTCTTTCTTTGATCATGGTTTTCAGGTAGTCCAGTAATTTTTAAATGATCTCTCCTGGATCAATTTTCCAGGTCAGTGGTTTTACCTATGAGATATTTCACTTTGCCTTCTATTTTTTTAATTTGTTTGGATCTGCTTAACAGCATCTTGATTTCTCATAAAGTCACTAGCTTCCATTTGCTCCAGTCTAATTCTGAAGGAATGAATCTCCTCAGTGAGCTTTTGAGATTCTTTTTCCATCTGGTAAATTCGGCTTTTTAAGGCATTCTTCTCCTCATTGCCTTTTTGAGCCTCTTTTGCCATTTGAGTTAGTCTATTTTTTAAGGTGTTATTTTCCTCAGTCAGGCTGTTGACTCTCATTTCATACTTTTCTTGCATATATTTTATTTCTCTTCCCAATTTTTGCTCCATTTCTCTTATCTGCTTCTTAAGATCCTCTATGGCCTGTAACCAGCTCATATTTTCATTTGGGGCTTTAGGTGCAGGAGTTCTGACCTCCCAGTCTTCTTCCTGTTCCATGCTTTGACCCTCTTTGCTCCCAAAATAGGAGTCTAATGTTGAATTTTTCTGTTTGTTTCCTTTTCCTAGGCATGTTGCCCCTCAATTACTTGACTTTTGGGCTTGTTACCACTTTAAGGAAAAGTCTGTAACCATTGGTGGTGATAAGAAGAAGAGTATCAGATAAAACTTTCTGGATAAAGTAGTATTTAAAGATATTTTCTGAAGGAATTGGACTCTAATTTTTTAGTGCTTCTTAACCATTTAGCATGGTACCTGGCATGCTGTGTATCCTCAATAAAAGTTCATTGAAGGAAGGAAGGAAGGAAGGAAGGAAGGAAGGAAGGAAGGAAGGAAAGAAGGAAAGAAGGAAGGAAACAGGTATATGGGCATAGTACTCTGCCACCAGCCAGGGAAGCTTCCATTCCAAATGCTGGGGTTTTCTCAGCTGCTTGAGGTATTAATTGGGTGCCTTCTCTGAAGCCTCCACACACTCTGGCAAGCTGGACACACACTGCAAGACCTCCATCCCAGACTGCAATACAGATCTAAGAAGGTTAAAGCAAGAGTGATTACCCCCCAGATTGATTGCTGGATCCCCATACAGTCTGTAGGCCAGGAACTGAAGGTGCCACGTGTGTCTATTGGCTGTGCTGAAGTGTCTCAGCAGCTTCTTGAACCCAGGGAAAGAGGCCATGAGCTCTTCCAACTAATGTCCATACTGCACTATCATCTCACTTTGTAGTTAGCATCTATGTTTTGGCAATTATTCAAGCTCCATAGCTGCTGATGTTCTGGGGTCCCTCCAGCCGATTGCTGGTCTGGATGCCCTGGGGCTAAAATCTCTGACTCACGCAGGCCTGGGCTCGACTCCCAGAGTGCTGTGCTGGCTGTTCCATGCCAGACTGTCGGGCAGTCCTCAGTGGAAGGTTAGCTTCTCTGTGTCATTTTGTTGGTTCTGGAGCTCTAGAGGTTGTTCAGAGTCCCCTTTTATATAAATTTGTAGGTGGTGGGAGCAAGAGCTGTGGGGAAGAGCTGTTTCGATTCTGCCATCTTGACTCCGCCCCCTATAGGTACAGTTCTTACCTATTACCTTATAGCTTACTGAAAATTTAAAGGGTGAAAATTGTGTGGAGAGCAAGGTTTGTCTTCCTCACCATTTCCATATTATCACCTTAAAGCTGGTTTCAAGGAATAATCATTATCATCTGTAGCAATTTTCTACACATCTGAAAGAATCACTCATTCTAATCTGTTGTTACAAAATTACATTTTCCCTCCTCCTCTAAGTAATATTATCAAGTGGTTTAAAACTTTGTTTTATGGTAACAGCCTGGTGTTCAATGTATGAATCAACAAATTTATATGAATGAACTTTTTTCCTCTATATATTTTCACAACTATTTTTGTTCCATATTGCTTCTATGTCATGAGCCTAAGATATAAATGGAATTCATTGCTCTTCTATTCATTAGCATATTAACACGTCAGCCTATACTTGTGGGTATTGTCCATGATTTAACTGCCACCTCTTGAATAAACTGAAGAGTTTCCTGGGAAGACTGCATTGAGTGGAGAGTCACTTATATTTATATAGTTACATCTTAGCTGTTCTCTGGAACAATCCTACGTTGTTATCCTCAGTAGTTTTTGTTCTGAGTCATTCAGAGATTTTCATGGAATCTGCCATCAACAATTATCATATTATTTAGAAGGGAATCATTGCTAGCAAGTTATGATTATTCCCCTTTTTAATAGCATGAGACAAGAGGCACACAGGCTTTAAATGATTTGTCAAAGGTCATATAACAAGGCATAAATATAGCTGGAAATATAACCCATCTGCACATTGCAAACATCCCTCCTATAAGCCCTTTTGCTCTTTTCCCTATCAGAGTTTTATAGGTCCACATTGGATAACTCAATTTTTGCTAAACTTGGTGCTTCTTCCTAGCAAATATTCCATTTAGGCCTCTGTGGTATTAAAATTAAATGCTGTAGTTTTACTGTAATATCTAAGTCTTTCATCTCAAATCACCTTAAACTTTTATAAAAGGTTGTTAGTCTGTACATCATTTAATATCTTTTAGAAGCTGAACTGCAAAGGTTATGAGTGAAATAGCAGTGAAATCTCATCCAGGTCCAAGAAAGGAGCTAAATGTGTATGCAAATGTTCTTCCTTCATGTCAAAAATGTCTCTCCCATGTATCCCCATTATACTCAAAGAAAATTCTGAAAACTACCTCCAGGTAAAGAATCCATATTGAGGGGGAGAAGTAGATACTTAAACCATAAAGGTGTCAGTTTATGTGTTTATCTGTGTATGTTTATGTATATGGATACACACAAACATAGACATTCAATTAGACAGATATTTATTTAACCATTTATCTGTCCAGGATACTGAGCTATCTGGGAACAATAAATAATTAGTTAAGCCATGGTCTTGCCCTTTTGGAAATTAGTGTCTGACTGAGAGCTGTCATATAGAGAAATAATCAAATTCTTATGACAGGATAAATCCACGATAGGCATACAAAAGAAAATACTTTGTTAAGTTTAAGGAAGAGTCTGTAACCATTGGCAGTGATAAGAAGAAAAATATCACATAAAGCTTTCTGGATAAAGTAGTATTTAAAGATATTTTCTGAAGGAATTGGACTTTAATTTTTTACTGCTTTTTAACCATTTAGCATGGTACCTGGCATGCTGTGTATCTTCAATAAAGGTTCATTGAAGGAAGGAAGGAAGGAAGGAAGGAAGGAAGGAAGGAAGGAAGGAAGGAGGAGCTTAAGGAAGATCTTGAAAATCAAGTAAGAGAAATGGAGGAAAAATTGGGAAGAGAAATGAGAATGATGCCAGAAAATCATGAAGAGAGAGTCAAAAACCTGACTGAAGAAAATAACACCTTAAAAATAAATTAACTCAAATGGCAAAATAGACCCAAAAAGCCAATGAGGAGAAGAACGCTTTAAAAATCCAAATTTGCCAGAAGGAAAAAGAATTTCAAAAGCTCACTGAAGAGAATAATTCCTTCAGAGTTTGATTGAAGCAAATGAAGATAATGACGTTATGAGAAAACAAGATACTATTAAACAGATCCAAACAAATGAAAAAATAGAAGACAATGTGAAAATATCTCATTGGAAAAACTGCTAACCTGGAAAATAGATACAGGAGAGATAATTGTAAAATTGCTGGACTACCTGAAAGCCATGATCAAAAAAAAAAAAAAAAAGAACCCTAGAAATCATCCTTTAAGAAATTCTCAAAGAAAAATGCCCTGATATTTTACGGTTAGTGGGCAAAAAAAAAAAACAACAAAAAAACAAAAAAACAATTCAGTGATCACCTCTTGAAAAAGATCCAAAAAAGAAAACTCCTAGGAATATTATAGCCATGTTCCAAAGTTCCCAGATGAAGGAGAAAATATTACAAGCAGTCAAGAAGAAACAATTCGAATATAGTGGAAACACAATCAGGATAACACAGGATCCAGCAGCTTCTATATTAAGGAATCAAAGGGCTTGGAAAATGATATTTCAGAGGTCAAAGGAGCTAGGATTAAAACCAAGAATCACCTACCCAGCAAAACTGAGTATCATGTTTCAGGGGAAAATATGGTCATTCAATGAAATAGAGGACTTTCAAGCTTTCTTGATGAAAAAGCAGAGTTGAATAGAAAATTTTACATTCAGATACAAGAAGCAAGAGAAGCATGAAAAAGTAAACAAGGAAAAGAAATCATAAGGAACTTATCAAAGTTGAACTATTTACATTCCTAGATGGAAAAATGATAATTGTAACTTATTAAACTTTTATCAGTATGAGGATAGTTGAAGGGAATATAAATATGTATATATACTATATATGTCTATATAAAGAGGGTATATGTGTGTATGAATAGATATGTGAGTGTGTGTGCACAGGTATACATAAACAGAGAGTACAGGGTCAATTGAATAATAAGGGATGATACTTAAAAGGTGAAATTGAGAGATGAGAGGAGATGGGGAGAGATATAATGGGGTAAATTATCTCATATAGAAGAGTCAAGGGATAACTTTTACAACAGATCAGGAAGAACAGGAAGGCAAAAGGGAATGGGTCTTACTTACTCTCATAGAATTTGGCTTAGGGAGGGAATGACATATATGCTAAATTGGGTATCTTGCCCTACATGAGAGGGGGGATGAAGGCAGAGAGGGCAGGTTGAGGGAGGGGAGTGTAGTTAGAGACACACACTTTTGTAAAGGGACAGCGTCAAAATAGAGAATAGAACAAGTGGAGGGTAGGATAGCATGGAGGAAAATATAGTCAGTCTTTTACAATGTATCCACTATGGAAATGTTTTGTGTAACTACACATGTACAACCTATATTGAATTGCTTATCTTCCCAGTAAGGGTGGGTGATGAGGACAGAATTTAGAATTCAAAATTTTAAAATCAAACATTTAAAAATTATTATTATTATTATTATTATTATTATTATTATTATTATTTACATGCAACTAGGAATTAAGATATACAGGCACTGGGGTATGAAGATCCATCTTGCCCTACTGGAAAGTTGGAGGGGGATGGGAGAGGTTATAGGAGAGAGCAGATTGGAGGAGGGGAAATATATTGGGATAACTGTTTTGGGGTGGTGGGTAGATGAAAGATGGGGAGAAAATTTTTAACTCAAAATCTTGTGGAAATGAATTATGTGAACTAAAATTAAACATAAAATTTAATTAAAAAAAAAGATACTCAGTTCTTAGTATCCATGACTTAATCCATCTGATTACCCCTACTCATGCTTTAAAAGAATGCCATCTTAAGGGTAAAAAAAAAAACTATTATATTACATTTTTATAAAGGCAGTAACACAAATGCTGGTGGGTTTAGAGTCTTTGGGTGCTATTTCATTTCTATCTTAGGCACTCAACCTCTCTTTTTCAAGGGTCTTCTCTCTCTGGTCCAATAGGGATGAACTAATTTCAGTCTTAGGGGAGATTAGTCCTTAAAAATGGTTTAGGCTCTTTTTCAGGGTCTCTAATTCTTTGTTGCTTTTTGTTGTTGTTGTTTTGTTTTGCTTTGCTTTTTGGAGGGCAATTGGGCTTAAGTGACTTGCCCAAGGTCACATGGCTAGTTTTTGTGGTAAGTGTCTGAGGCTGGATTTGAACTTAGGTCTTCCTGACTCCAGGGTCGGTGCTATAGTCACTGCATCACCTAGCTGCCCCCAGACTCTAATTCTTTATATTCCTTTCCCAAAGACCTTTGGAAAATCATTTAAAGCTTGGGTTTGGCTTATGTGAAAGATCTCTCAAAATATTTAGAAAGGAATTGAATGTACAATGAACATTAGATATAGGACAGATATTTATTTCCCCAAAGCAAAAAAAAGAATAAAACGATAGATAAAAACACAAGACTCAAGAGTGAAAATTTACCAAGATTAAAACATGAAGCATTAACTTAACAATCCTATTAAAATCTATGGGGAGGTTCACACCAAAATCATCAAAATATTATACTTTTTTTTCAGGACATATATTTGCTGAATAGATATTTCACCTTCATCTCCACATATTACTATTGAAGCAACTCCATCAAGATTCATTTCTTTAAGGAAAAAGTTTCATCTTCTTGTTAGTCAACTTATAAACTGAGCAGCATGAGATATCTGTAGGACATATATCCCCCAAATCAAATATGTACCAACTGAAAACTCTATGAGACTCCATGATAGCTCATTCCAAAGAGTCCATCTCTCAGGATTGCTATTTGGGCACCTAGGGTCAGGATAAGAAACACAAAGCAGAAGAGGCAAGTAGAGTACCAAGACTTTGGCTTCAGCTGTATTCAATAACTTTCCCTAGCCCACATGTATTCAAAGCTACCAGAGAGTAATTTTCAGGAGTGGAAACGAAGGGGATACTCTCCTGACTCTAAAAAGAAGTTTAAGGAAAGACACATATTTGAGATATGCCAAGTATTTGAGACAGTGTGGCTAGAAGGTGGAGACTGACAACAGAGGCTGGAAAAATGACTTTTAAAGCCTATTGCATGCAGCACTCTTTCAGCTTTGGTGACCAATCCTTCTGGATGGAAACACCTTCTTCCCTATTCTGTCTTTATGAGCACCATCTTTCAGCACTAAGCACAAGAAATGGTCAGAGCAAATGCAGCCTGGTTCAAAGAACCACTCACAGGATCCTGAATTAGGCCCACTGTAATGGGAATGGGAATTTGAAGATCTTCCCTGCCCCTTAATACACCTGGCGGGGGGGGGAGTTTGAAGACACCCCCTGCTTTGAAAGTAAACTCTGCCCCCTATAGGCTAAATAAACCTGTAAACATATATACACACATTCACATATGTATTCATATGCCCATATACCCTTCTTCAACTATTTTAATACTGAGAAAAATTTCATCAGTTAAAGTTATTGTTTTTCCATGTAGGAATGTATATAGCTTAACTTTGATAAATTCATTATGATTTCTTTTCCCTGTTTACCTTCTCAAGCATCTCTTGTTTCTTGTATCTGAATGTCAAATTTTCTATTCAGCTCGGGTTTTTTCATCAAGAATGCTTGAAAGTCCTCTATTCCACTAAATGACCAAATTTTCCCCTGAAACATGATACTGAGTTTTGCTGGGTGGGTGATTCCTGGTTTTAATCCCAGGTCCTTTTCCCTCTAGAACATATTTCAAGCCCCTCAATCCCTCAGTGTAGAAACTGCCAGATCCTGCGCTATCCTGATTGCATTTTCACAGCATTCAAATCCTTTCTTGCTGGCAGCTTGCAATATTCTCTCCTTGATCTGGGAATTCTGGAACCTGGCTATAATATTCCTAGGAGTTTTCTTTTTGGGATCTTTTTCAGCAGGTAATTGATGGATTCTTTCAACCTCTATTTCACCCTCTGGGTCTAAAACATCAGGGAAATTTTCCTTGAGAATTTCTTGAAGGATGATTTCTAGGTTCTTTCTTTGATCATGGTTTTCAGGTAGTACAATAATTTTTAAATGATCTCTCCTGGATCTATTTTCCAGGTCAGTGGTTTTTCCCACAAGATATTTCACATTGCCTTCTATTCTTTCATTAGTTTGGATCTGTTTAACAGCACTAGCTTCCCTTTGGTCCATTCTGAATCTGAAGGAAAGACTCTCCTCAGTAAGCCTTTGAGATTCTTTTTCCATCTGGCAAATTTGGCTTTTTAAGGCATTCCTCTCCTCAATGCCTTTTTTCAGCCTCTTTTGCCATTTGGATTAGTCTATTTTTAGGGTGTTATTTTCCTCAGTAAGGCTGTTGACTCTCTTTTCATAATTTTCTGGCATCATTTTCATTTCTCTTTCCAAGTTTTCCTCCACTTCCCTTATTTGATTTTCAAAATCCTTTTCAAGCTCCTCTATTGCCTGTAACCGGCTGGTGTTTTCATTTGGGGCTTTTGGTGCAACAGTTTTGACCTCCCAGTCCTCCTCCTGTTCCATGCTTCAATCCTCTTTGCCCCCAAAATAGAAGTGTAATGTTGAATTTTTCTGTTTTTTTTGTTTCCTTTGCCTAAGCATGTTGCCACATAATTACTTGACTTTTGGACTTGTTGCCACAATAGGACTCTGCCACCAGCCAGGAGAGCTTCTGTCTCAAACCCTGGGGTTTTCCCAACTACAAACGGTATTAGTTGTGTGGACTCTCTGAAGCCTACACACACTCTGGCAAGCTGGTCACACACCCCAAGACCTCCACCCCAGATCACAATCCAGATCCAAGAAGGTTAAATCGAGAGAGATCACCCCCAAGACTGATCGCCGGATCCCCCTACAGTTCTCAGGCCAGGAGCTGATGCTGCAACATGGCAACATGGCACAAGCTGTGCTGAAGCTTCTCAGTTGTTTCTCGCCCCCATGGAAAGAGGTCAACATGCTCTCCCAACTAATGAGTCCCAAAGTCCATACTGCACTAATCTCTCACTTTGTCCACAGCATCTATGTGTTGGTAGTTCTGGGAACACCATAGCTTCTGGTGTTCTGGAGTCTCTCCAGCTGGCTGCTGGTCAGGCTGCCCTCGGGCTAAAACCTCCAACTCATGTGTGCCTGGGCTCAGCTCTGAGAGTTCTTTGCTGGCTGCTCCCTGCCAGGCTGCCCAGCTGTCCTTAGTGGGAGGTTAGCTTCACTGTGTCATTTTGTGGGTTCTGGAGCTCCAGAGGTTGTTCAGAATCTCCTTTTACATGAGTTTGGAAATTGTGGGAGCTGGAGCTTAGGGGAAGAGCTGTTTCTACTCTGCCATCTTAACTCCACCCCCTGGAGGTCTAAAGAGTTATATTTTGCACATCATTAGTTTAAGATATCTCCTGGGGGTGGCTAGGTGCCGCAGTGAGTAAGAGCGCTGGCCTCGGAGTTTGGATGACCCGAGATCGAATCCGGCCTCAGAAAATGAGCACCCACATGCAAATAATGACTGGCCGTGTAACCTTGAGCAAGTTACTTAACCCCAATTGCTTTAAAAAAAAGATATCTCCTGGATATCTAATTCAAAATTACCTAGAAGGATCTAGAATTATGAAAGTGGAGCTCAATAGAGAGTTAGGGGCAGGAAGAAAGATTTGAAAATTATCACAATAGAAAGCAAGAATAAAGACTGAGAAAAGGCCATTGGATTTGGCAACTAAGAGATCATTAGTAACTTTGAAGTGAACAGATTTGGAAGAATGACAAATTTTGAAGCTGGGTTGTAATGGTTTTAGAAGAGAGTGAAATGGAAGAAAGTGACAGCACACATTGTAGATAATCTTTTATAAAGGAGTTTAGCTTTGAAAAATGAAGGCATATAGTATGATAGCAAGGATGAAAAGATCAAATAAGAGTTTTGTTTTGTTGTTTTCTTTTATGGGAGTGATACAAGACTGAAGCTTGGTAGAGTATAGCCAGTGATGCAGTAATGAGACTAGAGATTCAGGAGTGGACAGTGCACCAATTGAACATAGGCCAGTTTGTTCATCAAGGGGTCAAGATGGGAAAAGAGAAGAGCTAGGCTAATGAAAAGAGAGAATTGAGGAGTCAGGGGATTAGAAACCATGGAATAGACAAAGAGTAGGATTTTGTAAGAGAAGGTAGAGGGAAAGGTGAAAAAACAGGAGGCTATGTTTAAATAATGGGATTTTGGAATTCTTGAACATGGAAGTGGTACCATCTGTGGGGAATGGAAAGATCAAGGGTATGACAATCTTTGTGTGTGGCTGAAGTGTGATAGAGGAGTGAATAGGGAGTGAATATAATGAGGAACTTGGTGTTCAGGTTTTCTGAGAGAAAATGAAGCCTTTTAACATGAGGGCAGAAGGTGAGAAGAGAAAAATCATGAACCACATTTCAAACTCATTAAAGAAGATAAGGTATAATCTGAATATCCATAGCCAATAGTTACTGTGATTTTTATTAAGTTCCAGATATGTAACATTCTCCTTAGCTCACTAGTTGAAGCAGGGGAGTTGGAATATTCCTTGTTCCATTTTGCCACATATGATTTCTCCTCCTACATCCATCACTCACTAAAATAGCTTTCTTTGCCTCCTCATAGGAGACCCATTGCATCTGAAAGGAGATAGAAGGCATAAGGTTGGATGAAATTTTGGTTCCTTTTATCTGAGGAGGCTGGTGAGTAGAGGGGAACTAAGCAGCTTGATGGATAGCTAGGTGTACCTAGAAAAATATTTCACAGAATTTACTATTTTTGGATTCTGCTTTTCTGTCAGAAGCCACAGTAATCTCTTGATCCCTCCTATATATGGCTCTCTCTGAATGTAGAATTGGTTTTCCTGTCTGGAAGTGTGGTATTCATTTTATCTCCCTTCTTATTAGGTCTTCTCTAGGCTTACCCTTCCTCAAGCTTTCAAAACCTCCAAACACTTCCTGTTTAGAAAGACTACACTTCTTAGCATCTTCTTATGGCTTACCTTGTTGCACTAAGACGCATTTTTATGAATAATATATGCCCTATCCACCAAAAAAGATAGATATATTATCCAACATTTGGAGGATATAGGTATAAGTGACTGGAAATTAATCTTCTCTGAACCACAGCTTCCAAATTTGTAAAATGAAAGAGTTTACCTTTGAGTCATTCAAATTATGATCCTAGAAACCCATAACTACTGCTTATCTAACTCAGTCCCATTGACCTTGTAGTTGCCATATTAATACCTGTAAGGGACACTGTTTATCATACACCAAGGATATCTCTCTATTCTTATCAGACTTGTATGCTTATTTTCCCCCAACACATGCTTTTCTTATGACATTATATGTCTAGCTACATTCCAAATTAATACCATATAAGGGCTTATTACATATGACAGGCTATCATGTTTGCAATTTTATGGCAAATTCAATGAAAAATGCCTTTATTCCACACAAAACACTTTTCCTTCTATTTTAATACTAGTCCATTCATTCATTGAGAAGTGGCCCACTCAATATAACAGGAAGACAAATGGACTAGGACAGGATGTTTACAATCACATAAACATTCTGAAATCAGTTACCTGCTGTTCTCTTTGGCAATATGTGAAAGCTCTCTTGTGAATTGTTTATCCCAAACACACAACAGGTTCCCTACCAAATACCAATAGCTAGAGTTGAATAGCTTAGTAATTTTCATTGATTCATCAGCATGGATGATAAAAAAGGAAAATGGAGTTTACTGGATTTCCAATATTCTCATAGGTTACTCTTCAATCTTTTATTCATAGAGTCTGAAAGATATCTATTGAAAAAGAAGAAAGCTCCAGGGGAGGAGGATTGCTATCTATTTAGTTGTGAGGTATATATTAAAGCACCTCACCATGCCTCCAATTTAAATAAATTTCAGTGTTTAGCTCCTCCCACACACAAATACACATAATCATATTAATATACTATATACCACATTCTCTCTAAAATACATTTTTCTTCATTTACACTTGAAAACAGAAGTACTAATAAGATTCTACCATATTAATCCTTATATTTTTGGCAATAAACCCTTTAAAAAAGCCTATGGTCTGTAACAACCTCATCTGGAACATGTTGTTTTCAGAAAATTTATATAAATATCCTCATCTAGAATAATTACTTTGAGCTCAAAATACCAGAGAGAAAACAGTTTCTCTGATACTTTCAATGATCCACTTTGCCCAAAAGAAGTCTGAAAACTATTTTCTGTGTTGGCATAACAGGTAATATTTTCTAGTTTCATCTAAGCTTCACTAAATGTGATAAATATCAAGATAATGGTGATGATTATGAAGTGAAGAAAAATTTGTAAATTAACTTTTCAACTTTTTAAATGAAGCCAGTGTCTCCAAAAAGAAGTAGTAAGTCTCAGTTTACATAATTAGAGGGAATAAATAACTGAGGGGCATGTTTTCATAGGCACTGGGAAATATTAACTACTCTCCAAATACCTTCACCATTTTCTGGCTGATTCTTGAATACATTGTTTCAGATAACAAGCATTTTGTCCAACAGTGAAAGCTATAATACTGTGATCTCATCAAATAATTTACTTGCATGCCATGGCATCACCTCCCTGATGTCATTGTCCTCTTTGGGAACAAAGGGCAAACAGTAAAGAAAAGAAGCTGCCCACTGGGAACCAAACTGAAACATTTTCTCTTTTTTCCTTGCTTCCTTCCTTCCTTCCTTCCTTCCTTCCTTCCTTCCTTCCTTCCTTCCTTCCTTCCTTCCTTCTTTCCTTCCTTCCTTCCTTCCTTCCTTCCTTCCTTCCTTCCTTCCTTCCTCTCTCTCTCTCTCTCTCTCTCTCTCTCTCTCTCTCTCTCTCTCTCTCTCTCTGTCTTTCACTTTCTCTCTTCTTTCCCTCTGTCCACATATGGTATCCCACCCTTTCATGTGGGTGCTCCGCACAAAAAGAATGTGAATTTTAATCTCTTAAACTTTTTTTTTCCTTTTTTTATCTTTTCTCTTAAAGATCAGCCTTAACTCCTCATCACTGGACTCTCCAAATCACTCTAGTTGTAATTGATTGGCCAATAATAAATCCGAGGCCAATACCTACTTGGTTATTGTCTAGGCCCTGATTGGCTCAGAATGAATGTAAATAGAAATTGTTTCTTGTTTTTAGGCCAGAAATCCTTAGGGTCTTCCCCTCCCAGAACTATTTTCTTTTTTTTTTTAAAGAGGACATTCTTTGCCTCATTCCTTATTAAGCTTTATTCGATAAATAAGTGTTGTCTCAGTCAAACTGAAACCTCTTAAAGACCTTAGCTTGAAAAAGGCCAAGATCCTCCACTGTATCCTGGGCTATCTCAAGTTGTCCTGATCTATATCAGACCACTGGACCCAGATGTATCCAAAGGTAAAAGTGAGGCTGGTGACTTTGTACAGACCTCCCTCCCTCAAATCCAATTCACTTGCATGTCATGGCATCACTTTTCTGATGTCATAGTCCTCTTCAAGAATAAAGGACAAACAGCAAGCAGTTAACAAGTAGGATACCAGTCTGAGGGATGGCCATTGACGATGATAGATTTAGACACTGCTAGTCCAAGTTAGGTTGTCTTTATTGGGATAGGCAACTAACCTAGGGTTTGGTAAATTCAGGACAAATTGGAATAAGAATATACAGTGGAGGAGTCCAGCCCAGGAGGTTGCCCAGTGTGTCCAGACAGGATGAGCGCAGAGTGAGTGGGGTCTGCACAGCTCAGACCTAAGAGCAGACAAGCAGACTTCAAAAAATAACTGGACTGTAATTTGCTAAAAATTAGAAACAATCAAACTGAAACTCAGAATTCTATGATGCAGCAAGAGTCAATCAAACAAAACAAGACAATTGAAAAATTGCAAGAAAATGTAAAATATCTCACTGGAAAAATAACTGACCTAGAGAAAAGATCCAGGAGAGACAACCTGAGAATTACTGGTCAACCAGAAAGCCATGATGAAAAAAGCAGCCTAGACAACATCCTCCAAGAGACTTTCAAAGAAAACTGTCCTGAGGTCCTGGAATCAGAAGATAAAATAGCTATCGATAGAATTCACCAGACTCCTCCTGAGAGAGATCCCAAACTGAAAACTCCAAGAAATATAGTAGCCAAATTCCAGAAATACAAGATTAAAGAAAAAATTCTACAAGCAGCAAGAAAGAAATAATTCAAATATAGAGGAACTACAGTTAGGATCACACAGGACCTAGCAGCTTCTACATTAAAAGACTGGATATTTCATAGGGCAAGAGAGCCAGGACTACAACCAAGGATTAACTACCCGGCAAAACTGAGCATAATCTTTCAGGCAAGGAGATGGTCATTTAATGAAATAAGAGACTTCCAGACTTTCGCGATGAAAAAGCCAGAGCTCAATGGAAAATTTGATCTCCAGTTACAAGACTCAAGAAAGACATAAAAAGGTAAACAAGAGAAACACAGACTCACACATGCATAAGTGCACACACCCACACCCACAAACACACTCTCATTACTTGGGATGCAACAAGACCAAAATATTCACATCCCTATATGTGGAGCTTATAACTCAATATTTGAAATCTTTATGATTATCATGACCTTCAAAAGGGTTATACTTAGATAGATGGTGTGAGTATGAATGCATTAACCTGAAGTATAAAAAAAAAACTATTAAGGAGATCAAAGGGACTGTAATGGGAAAAAGGAAAGGATGAGATAGGAAAAGGTAAAATATGCCATCTGAAGAGGTATTAAAACACACTATAGAAGTGGGGAAAGAAAGAGGGAGAGGAACATCATTTAAACACTATTCTCACTAGTTCTGGTTCAAAGAGGGATCAACTTATTCAGTGAAGTTTAAGATTCTAATGTGAATAGACACATATATTCATCAAATAGAGGAAAAGGAGGGAGGGAGAGGAGCACTGTTTGAAATTTACTCTCATTGGTTTGGAATCAAACGGGGAGTAATTTTCTCTGATAAGTATAAAAACTTATTGTGTCCTATACATAGTGGAAGGGTGGGGGAGTGAAAGGGAGGAGACTAAAGGGGGGGATTAGAAAGGAGGGAAACAGTAGTAAGGGGAGAGGGTAGGTTATGAAGGGGGATCACTGGGTGGGTACACTGAAGGAGAGGGTGGTCAAAAGGGAAAACTTCAAGGAGGGGAAGGGAGAAGGAAGAAACCAAAACATAAACAGGGGAGGGAATAGGACGGAGGGGAACAGACAGATAGTCATTATTACTGTGAATGTGAATGGGATGAACTCTCCCATAAAACAGAGGCGGATAGCAGAATGGATTAAAAACCATAATCCTACAATATGCTGTCTACAAGAAACACATTTGAAACAAAGGGATACCCACAGGGTAAGGGTAAAAGGTTGGAGTAAAATTTATTATGCCTCAGCTAACGTAAAAAAAGCAGGGGTAGCAATACTTATCTCAGATAAAGCAAAAGCAAAAATAGATCTAATTAAAAGAAATAAGGAAGGAAACTATATCCTACTAAAAGGCACCATCGAGAATGAAGCAATATCACTACTTAATATATATGCACCAAGTGGTATAGCATCCAAATTCCTAGAGGAGAAGTTAAAGGAATTAGAGGAAGAAATAGACAGGAAAACTATTCTAGTGGAGGACCTTAATCTCCCCCTCTCTGAACTCGATAAATCTAACCTCAAAATAAACAAGAAAGAAGTTAAGGAGGATAATAGATTCTTAGAGAGACTAGATATGATGGATCTCTAGAGAAAGCTGAATGGGGATAAAAAGGAATTTACTTTCTTTTCAGCAGTGCATGGTACATACTCAAAAATAGACCATGTACTAGGGCATAAAAACCTCACAATCCAGTGCAGAAAGGCAGAAATATTAAATGCCTAATTCTCAGATCATGATGCAATAAAAATTATATGCAATAAAGGGCCATGGAAAGATAGACTAAAAACTAATTGGAAATTAAACAATTCAATCCTAAAAAAATTGGTGGGTCAAACAAGAAATTATAGAAACAATCAATAATTTCATTCAAGAGAATGATAATAATGAGACAACACACCAAAATTTGTGGGATGCACTAAAGGCAGTTCTCAGGGGAAGTTTTATATCCCTGAGTGCATACTTAATTAAAGCAGAGAGAAGAGAGGTCAATGAATTGGACATGCAATTGAAAAAGCTAGAAAAAGAACAAATTGAAAATCCCCAATTTAGTACTAAATTAGAAATATTGAAAACCAAAGGTGAGATTAATAAAATTGAAATTAAGAAAACTATTGAATTAATAAATAAAACTAAGAGCTGGTTTTATGAAAAAATCAACAAAATTGATAGACCTGTAGTCAATATGATAAAGAAAAAGAAAGAAGAAAACCAAATTATGAGTATCAAAAATAAAAAGGGTGAATCTACCTCCAATGAAGAGGAAATTAAAAAAAAAATAATGAGGAATTATTTTTCCCAATTATCTGCATATAAATATGGCAATCTTAATGAAATGGATGAATATTTACAAAATCACAAGTTGCCCAGATTAACTGAAGAGGAAGTGAATTACCTAAATAACCCCATCTCAGAAAAAGAAATCAAGGGGCGGCTAGGTGGCGCAGTGAATAGAGCGCCGGCCCTGGAATCAGAAGGACCTGAGTTCGGAGCCGGCCTCCGACACCTAATCCGCACAAACAAAAACCTAGCCGTGTAACCTTGGGCAAGTTACTTAACCCCAATTGCCCTAAAGGGGCGGCTAGGTGGCGCAGTGAGTAAGAGCGCCGGCCTCGGAGTTGGGATGACCCGAGATCAAATCCGGCCTCAGAAAATGAGCACCCACGCATAAATAATGACTAGCCGTGTAACCTTGAGCAAGTTACTTAACCCCAATTGCTTTAAAAAAAAAAAAAAAAAAAAAAAAAAAAAAGAAATCAAACAAGCCATCAATGAACTCCCTAGGAAAAAATCTCCAGGGCCAGATGGGTTTACTAGTGAATTCTCTCAAACATTTAAAGAAAAATTGATTCCAATACTCTACAAACTATTTGGGAAAATTAGGGAAGAAGGAGTCCTACCAAACTCTTTCTATGACACAAATATGGTACTGATTTCTAAATCAGGAAAAAATAAAACAGAGAAAGAAAATTATAGATCAATTTCCCTCATGAATTTAGACACAAAAATTCTAAATAAAATATTAGCCAAAAGACTCCAACAACTTATCACAAAAATAATACGCTCTGATCAGGTAGGATTCATTCTAGGAATGCATGGATGGTTTAATATTAGGAAAACCATCAGTATAATTGAGCATATCAACAATAAAACTAGCAGAAACCACATGATCATCTCAATAGATGCAGAAAAGGCTTTTGACAAAGTACAACACCCATTCCTATTAACACTAGAAAGTATAGGAATAAATGGAGCCTTTTTTTTAAATAGTTGATAGCATCTATTTAAAACCATCAGCAAGTATTATATGCAATGGGGATAAACTAGAAGCCTTTCTAATAAGATCAGGAGTGAAACAAGGGTGTCCACTATCACCCCTCTTATTCAATCTGGTACTAGAAACACTAGCAGTAGCAATTAGAGAAGAAAAAGAAATCAAAGGAATAAAATTAGGCAAAGGAGTGACCAAGCTATCACTCTTCACAGATGATATGATGATATACTTAGAGAATCCTAGAGAATCAAGTAAAAAACTACTTGAGACAACAAATAAATTTGGCAAAGTTGAAGGATATAAAATAAACCCACATAGATCCTCAGCATTCCTGTACATCTCTAATGAAACTCAACAGCAAGAGATAGAAAGAGAAATCCCATTTAAAGTCACTGTAGACATAAAATATTTGGGAATCTACTTGCCAAAACAAAACCAGAATCTATATGATCACACTACAAAACACTTCTCACACAAATAAAATCAGATCTAAATAGTTGGAAAAATATCAATTGCTTGTGGCTGGGTTGAGCTAATATAACAAAAATGACAATTTTACCCAAACTAAACTATATATTTAGTGCCATACCAATCAATTTACCAAAAAACTACTTTCTAGAGTTAGACAAAATAATAACAAAATTTATTTGGAAAAACAAACGGTCTAGAATATCAAGGGAATTAATGAAAAGAAACACTAGGGAAGGTGGACTAGCTATGCCAGATCTTAATCTGTATTATACAGCAGCAGTTATCAAAACTGCTTGGTACTGGCAGAGGTGTAGAGTAGTGGATCAATGGAATAGATTAGATGCAGGAGACCCAGCAGTTAATGAATATAGTAATCTATTGTTCGATAAACCCAAAGACCCCAGTTTTTGGGATAAGAATGCACTATTTGACAAAAGCTGCTCGGAAAACTGGAATACAGTATGGCAGAAACTGGGCAGAGACCATTATCTAACACCATATACCAAAATCAAGTCCAAATGGGTGCATGATCTAGGTGTAAAGGATGATACTGTAAGCAATTTGGGAAAGCAAGGAATAGTTTACCTGACAGACTTGTGGAGAGGGGAAGATTTTAGGACCAAACAAGAATTAGAGAGCATTATAAAATGCAAAATGGATAATTTGATTACATTAAATTGAAAAGCTTCTGTACAAACAAAGCCAATGTAACCAAGATCAAGAGGGAGGTGGGAAATTGGGAAAGAATTTTTACAACTTGTGTCTCTGATAAAAGACTCATTTTTAAAATTTATAGAGAATTGAGCCAAATCTATATGAATACACATCATTCCCCAATTGATAAATGGTCAAAGGATATGACCAGGCAGTTTTCAGAGAAAGAAATTAAATATATCTATAAACATATGAAGAAATGCTCTAAATCACTATTGATTAGAGAAATGCAAATCAAAACAACTCTGAGATACCACATCTCTCTAGTCAGATTGGCTAAGATGAAAAAATAAGAAAGTGACAAATGCTGGAGAGGACGTGGACAAATTGAAACACTAATACATTGCTGGTGGAGTTGCGAACTTATCCAACCATTCTGGAGAGCAATCTGGAATTATGCCCAAAGAATTATAAATAATTTCATACCCTTTGACCCAACAATACCACTTCTAGGGTTATATCCCAAAGAGATCATAGCAGTGGGAGAAAGACCCATATGGACAAAAATATTTATAGCAGCCCTTTTTGTGGTTGCAAAGAATTGGAAACCAAAGGGGTGCCCATCAATTGGGGAATGGCTAAACAAGTTGTGGTATATGAATGTAATGGAATATTATTGTGCTATAAGAAATGAGGAGGTGATGGATTTCATAATTACCTGGAGAGGCTTATACAAACTGATGCTGAGCGAGAAGAGTAGTATCAGAAGAAATTTGTATACAGTTACAGACATACCATATCTGTGATGACCAATTATGACAGACTGGACTCTTTTCAGCAATACAGTGATACAAGTCAATCCCGAAAGACTCAAAAAAGAGAGAAATGCACCATCCAGAGATATAACTAGAAAGAACTGAGCCTGAATCCTGATGGAAGCAAACTAAATGATCTTTTTCTTTTCATTGTTTGGTTTTGTTTCTTCTCTACCATCTTTCAGCCCACCTAGTACAATACGCCTTTGTAATTGGAATAATGTCTAATATGAATGTATTTGCAGATCCTATACTGGACTATATGCTGTCATGAGGGAGGGGCAAGGGAAGTAAAGGAAATTTGAAAATCAAGGAACTATGGAATTGAATCTTGTTAACTGAAACTAAATTAATAAATTTATTAAAAATAAATTTAAAAAAGAATATACAGTGGAGTTGGACTTGGGGCACGATACAAATAGTGCATGAGACTGACATCAAGGTTGGCATCAATGTAGTAAAATCAATAGGTCACAATAGAGACTATGGGCTTCTAATTCAGAGATAGCTTGAGGAAGAGAGTAGCCAGTTCACTGAAGAGCTATTGTAGCTTCAGAACCACAGATAAATTTATTGAAATGGATGTTTCCTATGAGAAATAAACTTCATGTTAAAGAGACTAACTGATGGCATCCTTATTTTTAATGAAGCCATAGAGTTACTCACACATACCGCCAAAGAGCTTATAGCATGCATCTGTCAGAGTGTAAGGACAAATCTTCCATGAAGGGTATTAGATGACAGACATGATTTAAAAGGAGTTCCATATTCCCAAATTTTCTCCCAGGGTGACCAAGGATGGTGATCATAATTCACAGGTTGCATCTTTGAACCACATAACTTTTAAGGTCTCTTGCAGCTCTAAACCTATAATTCTGTGATCTATCCTCATCACTTTCTAGTGTTGTTTTTTTCTCCTTAGCCAAAGTAAAGGGATGATATATATGTTGGGATAGGTGAAGTGTTGAACTAAGGGTCAAGGACACTTGGGTTCATATCTTGCTTCTGAAATTTAGTTGCTGTGTGACCTTGAATAGGAAGGACAGAAAGAAGGAATAAAGGGAGAAATGGATAAAAGAAGGAAGAAAGGAAGGAATGAAGGAAGGAAGGGAAGGAGAAAAAGACAGTGAGAGGGGATAAACACTTATAAATCACCTACTACGTGTCAGGGTCTATATTAAATGCTTTAAAAATGTTAAAATACTATTCCATTTGGCTAAGAAATAGAACAGTGGAATGAGTTAGTATAGGGTTAATGGAATAGAAGAACTATTCTGTCCATTAATAGGCCTATGTGACCACATGTGTTCCTTTTTCCCTTGGAACATGGACCATGTTTTCAGTTCTAAAAGTACACAGGTATTTCAATCATGGATGTCTTTGGACTTCAGCTCAGTTAACAGCTGTGACACATCCTGAGCACAAACCCATAAGGTGATTCAGGGAGATTTATATTGCCTTGGAGAAGGAACTTGCCTAAGGAGAAGCTTGCTTAAAGGGAAGCTTGCTTCCTGGGAGGTTTGATTGAAGCAAGGCTTTCACACCTTTTGGCACTGAGACAATTAGACATTGAGTCATGTGGATGGTGATGCCTTCTGGCTCTGAGTCTGTTAGTTGAAAACTATATATGCTGGGAGGTTGGTATTTTATTTTGGGGTCCACTCATGGGAAGAATGTTTCCTTGTGATTTGGCCAGACAAGACTTTGGGTAGCCTTTGTTTTGTTTTGTTTGTTTGTTTGTTTTCTTTTTTTTTTGGAGGGCAATTGGGGTTAGGTGACTTGCCCAAGGTCACATGGCTAGTTGTTTTATGTTAAATGTCTGTAGCTGGATCCGAACTCAGGTCCTCCTGACTCCAGGGCCAGCACTCTACTCACTGTGCCACCTAGCCACCCTGATTGGGTAGCCTTTGTTAAGGAGTTTCTCCTACTCCTCCCCACCTACCCTGCCATGTTGGCACTCCCTGGTCTGGTGATTATGTTTCTATTCCTTTGTTTAGACAGTTGGAGCCTCTCTATTGGATATCTGTGCTAATTTCTCTACATCTCTCTACTTGTATTTTCTCCACATTCAGGGTGCTGACACTTCCCCTGAACTAGTGAATGACATATATGTTTAATTAAAGTAAGATTGTTGACCCCTTTGAAGTTCTGTCCTTTAGAAAAGCAGATCAAAAGCAGATCACCAGACACTTAACATAAAACAACCTGTGCTAGCATGCCATCCTGGGTGTGCTAGGATGCTTGCTAATACAGATAGGTACACAAGACACAGTAGTCAATGATTATAGCAACCTACTATGTGATAAACCCAAAGACTTCAGTTTCTGGGATGGAAATTGGAAAATATTATGACAGATACTAGGCTTAGAAAAACATCTTACAGGGGTGGAGCCAAGATGGCAGAGTAGAAATAGCACTTCCATGGCACTCCAGCCCACACCACTTCAAAATTATGTAAAAGGGGTCTCTGAACAACCTCTGGAGCTCCAGCACCCACAGAACGACACAGATAAGTTAACCTCAACCTCCTGCTGAGCACAGCCTGGCGGCCCAACAGGGAGCCGCCAGTACAGCGCTCTGGGAGTGGCCAGCAAGCACTCTGGTAGCCAAGCCCAGGACCATGTGAGTCAGAGGTTTTAGCCCCAGGGCAGCTGGTCCAGCAGCCTGATGGAGGGATCCCAGAACATCAGCAGCTGTGGCTTTTCCAGAATTTACAACACAAAGTGTGAGATTAGTGCCCTATGGACTTGGGATCAGTATTTGGGAGCATGTCAGCTTTTTCCCCTGGGGGCTAGAAGCAGCTGAGGAGACATGGCACAGCTGCCATTTTGCAGCTGCAGTTGCAGCTTCAGTTCCTGGCCCGTGGTATGTAGGGGGATCCAGCAATCAGTCTGGGGGGTAATCACTCTTGCTTTAACCTCCCTGGATCTGGATTGTGTTCTGGGGTGGAGGTCTTAGAGTGTGTGTCCAGCTTGCCAGAGTGTGTGGGGGCTTCAGGGAGGGCACCAAACTAATACCTTAGCAGTTGAGAAGACCCCAACTTTTGGGATGGAAGCTCCTCTGTCTGGTGGCAGAGTCCCATTGTGGCAAAAATGCCCAAAAGTCAAATAATTAAGTGACAACGTGCCTAGGAAAATGAAACAAAATAAACAGAAAAATTCAACATTAGACTCCTATTTTGGGGGCAAAGAGGATTGAAGCATGGAACAGGAGGAGGACTGTGAGGTCAGAACACCTGCGCCAAAAGCCCCAAATGAAAATATGAGCTGGTCCCAGGCCATAGAGGACCTTAAGAAGGATTTAAAAAACCAAATAGACCCAGACCTTCTCAGCAATGGAAAGACCTAAAACAATTCCAAAGGACTCATGATGGAAAATGTCGTCCACATCCAGAGAAAGAAATATGGAGTCTGAATGCAGAACACAACAGACTACTTTCTTATTTGTTTGTTTGTTTTCTTTCTCATGGTTTCTCTCATTCCTTATAATTCTTCTATATAACATGACTAATGTGAAAATATGTTCAATAGGAATGGATATGTAGAACCTCTATCATATTGCATGCCATCATGGGGAAGGAGGGAGAGAAAATTTGAAACTTCTGGAAATGAATGCTGAAAACTAAAATAAATAAATTAACTAATAAAAAAAGAAAAATATCCCATTTAATCCTTACAACAACTCTGAAACATAGTTGCTATTATTATCCCCATTTTACAGTAAGGGAAACTTAGACAAACAGTATTTAAAAGACTTACCCAAGGTAAGACAGCTAAGTGTCTAAAATTGCATTTGAATTCAGGTCATTAAGACATTTAGATCCAGCAATCTGTGTACTAGCTATCTACTTAGCTACCCCTGTAAAGAACTTACTTTCTCTAAGCCTCAGTTTCTTCATCTGTAAGATAGGAAAAATAATGCCTGTAGTTAGTATATATTTCATGAGATTGTTGTGAGGTTGCAATATAAAGGAAATTATAAATTTAAAAATGTTTTATAAATGTAAAGACCTCAATGGAAGCCCTCATTGATATGTGAGTGTGTAATCTGGAAATGACAACATATTTAATAATAATCCACCATTAAAGCTTTCATTCATCATATTAGCAAATAATTTTATAACCTAATTTATAGGCCATGGACATACCTGATCCCTCTTACAAATTCTTTCAGAAACCTCTAAAAAAGTGAATATGAACAAATTTGACAGTGGCAGAATCCATTAGGAGAAAGATTGTGGCAGATTTCCAGCCCAGAAAAATCCAGTTGGTCGACAGGTAGTTCCTGTCACACCAGACTGGGAGAGTGCAGAATGCATGGATCTACTCCCGACCATAGTGGGGCAGAAGCAGGCTCCAGCAAGCTGAATCACTGGTGGCAGAGGCTATTCCCAAACCTCAACATAGGACAGGATTTGTTGGAGCTGGGTGAAACTGATGCACAGAACCTGTGGCATTGGGACCAGCTACTCCAGAGGCTATCAGCCCCCAGACTACATATTTGAAAGTCATCTACTTGATCTTCCCAGAGCCAAGATAGCAGAGTAAACTGTAAGTGTTCTCATCCCCCACCCCTACTGACCTTGAAAAATCCAGAGAATATTACCCCAGGAAAAATCCTGGAATAAGGGAGCCGGCAGCACTACTGGTACAGCAGTCTTTTAACTTGAGAGGCTAGGGAGATTGATGGGTAGGGTCTCTCTTGCTGTGGCTAAAAGGGACCAGTATAGGATAGGAGGCATCCTAGCAAGCCCCACCTCAGCAGATGAGCAGGGGATCCTGAGACTTAAGGGAGTAGAGCCAGCTTGCACAACACCAAGATCCCAGGTGTGCCTTCACACAGCCAGAGGAATTGGCATATACCAGCACAGACAAAGGCTGAGGTCATCTGTGCTATAATGCAGCCTTAAGGGTGTTGTGGGAATGGGAATCTAAGATATTTCCTGGGGGCGGCTAGGTGGCGCAGTGAATAGAGCGCCGGCCCTGGAATCAGAAGGACCTGAGTTCAGAGCCGGCCTCCGACACTTAATCCATACAAACAAAAACCTAGCCATGTAACCTTGGGCAAGTTACTTAACCCCAATTGCCCTAAAGGGGCAGCTAGGTGGTGCAGTGAGTAAGAGCGCCGGCCTCGGGGTTTGGATGACCCGAGATCAGATCCGGCCTCAGAAAATGAGCACCCACGCATAAATAATGACTAGCCATGTAACCTTGAGCAAGTTACTTAACCCCAATTGCTTTAAAAAAAAAAAAAAGATATTTCCTTCCCCTAGGCCCTGTAATAGGCTTAAGTGACTCTGAGAACCTTCCTTGATTTGAAAGTATACTCTGCCCCCTAATAGGATAAATGTGGTTACATGGAGCCTGTGGCAGTAGGCTTGTTTTTCAGGAGTGCCCATTCCTTGTTGCTTTGTGATTGGGCACTGGGTCAAGAGGGCTGTGACATTTTCTGATCCAGGAGAAAGCTATATATACCCTGATGTGAGGTTTTGTTTTAAGGCTAACTTTGAGAAGAGTTGTGTGATTTGACCAGACAAGACTCTGGGAGCCATTGAGCCCACTGGCTTTGAAAACCCAGATGTTGGTGCTTCCCTCTCTGGTAACTGACTAGGTATGGATGTAATGGTCAGACAGTTGGAAGCCTGTCTGCTGATGTTTCTCTGTATTTGTTATCTGCTTGTAACTTATTTGTATTCTCTGAAGTTTGGGGTGCTGACCTTTTTTCCCTGAACTAGGTAAATGACATATGTTTGATTAAAGCAAGATTTTAAACCATTTTGAATTGCTCTCCTTTAGAAAAGCTGATCTAAGAATCTGTGTTGGCAGCCACCCTGGGTATGCTAGGCTGTTTGCTGCTACAAGGGGAAGAAGAGATTTCCAGTGGCCAGACCAACTGTTCCCCCCCACACACACAAGCTATGAGCTTTAGTGTAACCCCACAGAAACTCAGAAAGACATCACCTGACCATGATCCTTGGCACACACCAGGCACCTGCAACTCAGAACCAGGTGAGTTGCAGCATTATTTAGTTTCTAGCTGGCAGAACCAGAGACCACAGCACACAAAGCTAGCAACCATGCCCCTAACTCCCAGCACAAGAAGCTTGGAACAGACCTCTCCTATTCCCCTGAAGCAGAGATCAGCATTAAAAGCCAGGGGAAAAGGCAATCACAATGAAGAAGTAAATTAGAAAAGCAAAGACCCTAGAATGCTACTATGGACTCAAGAATTAGCAAAATGTGAACTCAGAAAAGGACAGCATTGACACTATACCCAAATCTGAAACTTCAAAAGGCAATACAAACTGGTCTCAAAAACAAAAAGCATTTTTGGAAGAGCTCTAGGACGATTTTAAAAACCAAATTAGAAAGGTAAAGGATAAACTGATCAATTATTTTAAAAATACAATGGGGAAATGGGGAGAAATTAACTTATAAGATCAAATATTTAAAAAGTAAAGCTGGCAAAATGGATAAGGAGGTACAGATCCAAACTGGAGAATATAACTCCTTGTAAAGTAAAATTGGCTAAATGGAAAAGGAGCTGGGGTGGCTAGGTGGCACAGTGAGTAGAGCATCAGCCCTGGAGTCAGAAGGACCTGAGTTCAGATCTGACCTCGGACACTTAACATACACACACACACACACACACACACACACACACACACACACACACACACACACAAAACTAGCTGTGTGACCTTGGGCAAGTTACTTAACCTCAATTGGACTAAAAAAAAGGCAAAAAATGGAAAAGGAGCTACAAAAGCTAACTGAAGAAAACAATTTTTAAAAAATAAGAATAGGGTGAGTAGAAGCTAATGATTTTATAAGGCATCAAGAATCAATCAAATAAAATCTAAAGAATGAAAAAATAGGAGAAAATATAAAATATCTCATTGGAAAAACAACTGACCTGGAAAATAGATTCAGGAGAAATAATCTAAGAATTATTGATCTAACAGAAAGCCATGAAGAAAAAAACAGCCTAGGCATTATCTTACAAGAAATCATCAAGGAAAACTGCCCCAAGGTCCTAGAACCAGAGGGAAAAATATTCACTGAAAGATTCTATCAATCACCTCCTGAAAGAGATGCCAAATTGAAAATTCAAAGGAATATTGTAGCCAAATTCCAGAATAATCAGGTAAAGGAGAAAATACTGCAAGCAGTCAGAAAGAATCAATTCAAATATTGCAGAACTACAGTCAGGATCACACAAGACCTTGCAGCTTCTATAATAAAAGACTGGAGGGATTGGAATGTGGTATCCTGTAATGCAAAGGAGCTTGGACTACAACCAAGGATTAACTACCCTGAAAAAAAATGAGCATAATCTTTCAGGCAAGGAGATGGATATTCAATGAGATAAGGGAATTCCAGACCTTCCTGATGAAAAGGCCAGAGCTCAAAGGAAAATTTGATCTTCAACTACAAAACTCAAGACAGGCATAAAAAGGTAAATATGAAAAAAAGAGAAAAACTTATTTTTCAGTAAGGACAAATTGTCTATATCCTTATATGGGAGGATGATACTTGTTAATATTGAAAATGTTATATTTATTACAACATTTTAAAAGGATATACATAGACAGAGTGTGTGGGTATAAATTAACTGATGTGATGAAAAAACACCTTAATAAGGGGTACAAACGCATTGTAATGGAAAAAGAGGAAAGGTGGAGGATGAAAGGGGAAAATTGCATCACATGCAGAGGCACAAAAAGTTATTATAGCAGAAGGAAAGAAGGGAGAGAGAAGAGCATTGCTTGAGATTTACTCTCATCATATATGGTTCAAGGATGGAATAATATATTCTCTTAAGTATAGAAATCTAACTTGCCCTTCAGGCAGTAGGAGTAGAAAGAGGAAAGAAAAGGCAGAGGGGTGGTTAGACAAGAGGAAAGAAGTAGTAAGGGAAAAGGGTAAGAAAAGGGAGGAGGGGCTGATAGGGAAGGAAAATTGAGAGAGGGAGTAGTCAAAAGGAAAAATTTGAGGGTAATGGAGAAGGGAGAAATAAAAGCATGAACGTGTGTGTGTGTGTGTGTGTGTGTGTGTGTGTGTGTGTGTGATGGAATGGGATGGAGGGAAAGACATAGATAGCAATCATAACTGTGAATGTGAATGGGATGAATTCTCCCATAAAACAGAGTCAGATAGCAGGATGTATTAAAGACGATAATCCTACAACATGTTGTTTGAAATAGGGGGATACACACAGGGTAAATGTAAAAGACTAGAGTAGAATATATTATGCCTCAGCTAAAGTAAAAAAAGCAGGGGGAGCAAACCTAATCTCAGACAAAGCAAAAGCAAAACTAGATCTAATTAAACAAGATAATTAAGTCAACTATACCCTGCTAAAACTCATTATTGACAATGAAGCAATTTCATTACTAAACACATATGCAACAAGTGGTATAGTATCCAAATTCTTCGAGTAGAAGTTAAGAGAGTTAGAGGAAGAAATAGACAGCAAAACTATACTAGTGGGGGACCTCAAACTCCCCCTCTCTGAACTTGATAAATCTAATCTCAAAATAAACAAGAAAGAAGTTAAGGAGGTGAATAGAATTTTAGAGAAGGTAGATAGGATAGACCTCTGAAGAAAACTGAATGAAAATAAAAAGACATATACCTTCTTCTCAGTGATACATGGCACATAAACAAAATTTGACCATATACTAGGGCATAAAAACCTCACAATCCAATGCAGGGAGGCAGAAATATTAAATAAATCTTTTTCAGATCACAATGCAATAAAAATTATATGTATTAAAGGACCGTGGAAAGATAGACTAAAAGTTAATTGGAAAATAAATAATCTAATCCTAAAAAATGAGTGGGCCAAGCAACAAATCATACAATCAATAACTTCATCCAAGAGAATGACAATAATAAGACAACAAAACTTATGCTAAGCAGTGAAAGCCATTATTAGGGAATTTTTATATCTCTGAGTGCTTACATCAATAAAATAGAGAAAAAGGAGATCAATGAATTGGGCATGCAACTAAAAAAAGCTAGAAAAAGAAGGAATTGAAAATTTCCAATTAAATACCAAATTAGAAATACTGAAAACCAAAGGAGAGATTAATAAAATTCACATTAAGAAAACTGTTGACCCAATAAATAAAACTAAGAGCTGGTTTTATGAAAAAAGTCAATAATATTGGTAAACCTTGGGTCAATGTTATTTTAAAAAGAAAGAAGAAAATCTACCAGTATAAAAAAATTAAAAGGGTGAATTCACCTCCAAAGAAGAAGAAATTAAAACAATAATTAGGAATTATTTTGCCCAACTGTAGCCCTTAAATTTGACAATCTTAGTGAAATGGATGAATATTTACAGTAATATAAATTGCCCATATTAGCAGAAAGGGAAGTAAAACACTTAACCCTATCTCAGAAAAAGAAATTGAACAAGCCATCAATTAACTCCCTAGGAAAAAATCTCCAGGGCCAGATTGATTTAGAAGGAAATTCCATCAAACATTTAAAGAAAAATTAATTCCAATACTAGAAAGACTATTTGGGGAAATTGGTGAAGAAAGGGTGTTACCAAATTATTTTTATGATACAAATATGGTCCTGATGCCTAAAATGAAAAGAGCCAAAACAGAGAAAGTAAACTATAGACCAATTACTTTAATGGATGGAAATGGAAATTTTTAAAAATAAAATATTAGCAAAAGATCACAGCAACTTATCGTGAGAATAATGCATTTTGATCAGGTAGGATTTATTCCAGGAAAGCAAGTTCAGTATTAGGAAAACTACCAGCATCATCGATCACATCAACAACAAAACTAATAGAAACCATATGATTATCTTAATAGATGCAGAAAAACTTTTGACAAAACAATATCCCTTCCTATTGAAAACAGTAGAAAGTATAGGAATAAATGGAGTCTTCCTTAAGATGATAAGCAGCAGCTACCTAAAACCATTAGCAAGTATCATATGTAAGGGGGATAAGGTAGAAGTATTTCTGATAATATCAGGAGGTGAAATATGGATGTCTACTATCACCCATGTTATCAAATTGGTACTAGAAATGTTAACATTGCAATGAGAAAAAAAAATGAAATTGAAGGAATTAGAATAGACAAAGAGGAAACCAAGTTATCACTCTTTGCAGATGATATGATAATATACTTAGAGAATCAAGTAAAAAAATAATCCTTGAAATAATAAATAGCTTTAGCAAAGTTGTAGGATATAAAATAAACCCACATAAATTCTTGGCATTTCTATATATCTAATGAATTGCAACAACAAGAAATAAAAAGAGAAATTCCTTTTAAAGTTACTATAGACATTATAAAATATTTTGGAGTCTACCTACCAAAACAAACCCAGGAACTATATGAACACAATTACAAAAAAACTTTTCACATAAATAAAGTCACATCTAAATAATTGTAAAACATATGTTCCTTCTGGTGAGGTAGAGGTAATATAATAAAAATGATAATTTTACCTAAATTAATTTACCTATTTAGTGCCATGCAAATTTTCTTTTTACAAATGCAACCAGGATTAGGAGGGAAGTAGGAAATAACCAAAAATTATTTTATAGAGCTAGAAAAAATAATAGCAAAAGTCATCTGGGATAACAAAATATACAGAATATTACAGAAATTAATGAAATGAAAGGCTAGGGAAGGTGATCTAGCTATACCAGACTTTAAACTGTATTATAAAGCAGCAGTTATCAAAACTACTTGGTACTGGCTAAGAGAATGGTAGGTCAATGTAATAGGTTAGGGAAATGAGACACAGCAGTCGATGACTATAGTAATCTACTGTTTGATAAACCCAAAGACTCCAGCTTCTGGGATAAGAACTCATTATTTGACAAAAACTGCTGGGAAAACTGGACAATAGTACGGTAGAAGCTTGGCATACACCACAGTTTTACATAGTATGCCAAAATAAAGTCTAAATGGGTTCATGATCTAGATATAAAAACTGATATTGTAAGCAATCTGGGAGAGCAAAAAATAGTTTGCCTCTCAGATTTGTGGAGAAGGGAAGAATTTATGAACAAAAAAGAGATATAGAGCATTACAAAATGAAAAAAAAAGGATAATTTGGATTACATTAAATTAAAAGGTTTTTTTTTTGTTTGTTTTTACAAAGTCAACGCAAACAAGATTAGGAGGGAAGTAGAAAATTGGGAAATAATTTTTATAATCAGTGTCCTTGATAAAGATCTCATTTCTAAAAATATACAGAGAACTCAATCAAATTTGTAAGAAAATAAGACATTCCCCAATTGATAAATGGTCAAAGGATATGAACAGGTGGTTTCAGAGGAAGAAATTAAAAATATCTATAAGGATATGAAAAAAATGCCGTAAATCACTATTGGTAAGAGAAATGCAAATCAAAATAACTCCCAGAGGGGTAGGTAGATGGTGCAGTGAATAGAGTACTGGCCTTGGAGTCAGGAGGACCTGAGTTTAAAGCCAGCCTCAGCCACTTGACACACTTACTACCTGTGTGACCTTGGGCAAGTCACTTAACCTCAATCGCCTTGCCTTCTGTCCTCCAAAAAACAAACAAAAAAACTTGTGGAACTAAGTGTTGTAAACTAAAATTAAATAAATTTAAAAAGAAATAAAACTATATAGTGCTAAAGATATAAAAAAAAGCTTCATACATATTATTTCATTCAATCTTTAAAATAATCTGGTGAGGTAAATGCTATTACAATTCATAGGGAAGAAAACAGGAAGAGAAATAAGTGACTTCTCCAGGGTCATGATCTAGTGAGTATATGAACAGAACTGAAATTTAGGTCTTCCTAAAACCACATTTAGTATTTCATTTCCTATCTCACCTTTTCTCTATGAACTGCTCACCATAGTGCAAAATTAGTACCTTATAGTTCGAGTTCATTGGTAGGGTATTTCCCTAAATTTCCCTAAAATTTATTTTGTTTTCATCTTTTACATCTTTGAAACTTCCCATAATTTCCCCCTTTGCCTGATATGAAGAGAACACTCTCACACAGCAAAAATAATTAGATAAATAATAAAGATGGGAGAGTGACACTTAAGAAAGCTCATGCAATAAACCATACATAGATTTCTACCATCTCAATACAAAGAAGTGAAGAGGGATAAGTTATTTAATTGTTGCTTCACAGGAGACAAAATGTGTTATTACATTTCATCTGATTTGGGATGTCTTTAGTATAGTTTACATTCACATTTTTTGCATTGGTTGTATTTTAGCAGCTCCATCCAACCAACCCACCAACTCCAGGCTCACTCAACTACCTTTGTACAGGCAGACTAGGTTCTTAGTGGGGAAAAACATTGTTTCTCCTCAGGAGAAAATAATATTGTGTAATCCTGAAGGACCAGAGTTTCTATTATTATCACTCAAAAGTTCCTATCTGGTATATCCCTCAATAATAATCAATTTTTATTACTAAATCTTCTCAGAATACACCATATTTACTGAGAAGATTTAGTAATGAGTTACTAAATAAATCTCCCCTAAACCAGGGAATATATATTGACCTTGAACATACAAGTCACCAGGAATACTGGAATCAAACTTTGAAAGAAAATGTGATCAAATTGTAAAGTCACAACTCCTGGTTGCTAGAAGTGTGTGTCTATACATGTGTGTATGTATGTGTGTGTTTGTGTGTGTGAGCACCATGCATTTTAGAATCCTAATGGAGTTTCCCTTAAGTATAGTTCTTCCAAAGCTATTGTTGCTCAGTGTATCCGATTTACTTCTTTTGCCCTCTGGAATATCATATTCCATGCCCTTCGATCCCTCAGTGTAGAAGCTGCCAGGTCCTGGGCTATTCTGATTGTGTTTCCACAATATTGAAATTGTTTCTTCCTGGCTGCTTGTAGTATTTTCTCCTTGATCTGGGGATTCTGGAACCTGGCTATAATATTCCTGGGAGTTTTCTTTTGGGATCTTTTTCAGGAGGTGATCGGTGGATTCTTTCAACCTCTATTTTGCCCTCTGGATCTAAAACATCAGGGCAGTTTTCCTTGAGAATTTCTTGAAGGGTGATTTCTAGGTTCTTTCTTTGATCATGGCTTTCAGGTAGTCCAATAATTTTTAAATTGTCTCTCCTCGATCTATTTTCCAGGTCAGTGGTTTTTCCCATGAGATATTTCACATTGCCTTCTAATCTTTCATTTGTTTGGATCTGCTTAACAGCATCTTGATTTCTCATAAAGTCATTAGCTTCCATTTGCTCCAGTCTAACTCTGAAGGAATGAATCTCCTCAGTGAACTTTTGAGATTCTTTTTCCATCTGGCAAATTCGACTTTTTAAGGCATTCTTCTCCTCATTGCCCTTTTGGGCCTCCTTTGCCATTTGAGCTAGTCTATTTTTTAAGGTGTTGTTTCCTCAGTCAGGCTGTTGACCCTCATTTCATACTTTTCCTGCATCCTTCTCATTTCTCTTTCCAATTTTTCCTCCACTTCTCTTATTTGATTTTTAAAGTCCTTCTTAAGGTCCTCTATGGCCTGCAACCTGCTCATGTTTTCCCCTGGGGCTTTTGGAGCAGGACTTCTGACCTCACAGTCCTTTTCCCACTCTATGCCCCCAAAATAGGAGTCTAAGGTTGCATTTTTCTGTTTCCTTTGCCTTGGCATGTTGCCACTTAATTGCTTGACTTTTGGGCTTGTTGCCACACTATGGCTTTAAGGCCAGATAGAGGAATTTTCGTCCCGAACGTGTGGGGGGCAACTTCCGTTTCTGGCAAGCTGTAAACCCACCCACAACTTCCACCCTAGATCACACTCCAGATCCAGGGAGGTTAAAGCAAGAGCGATTACCCCCCAAGACTGATCGCTGGATCTCCCCACGATTTGTAGGCTGGGAGCCAGACCTGCCTCTGAAAACTACAAAATGGCGTGTCTCCTCAGCAGCTTCTAGCCCCCAGGGGAGGGAGCTGACGCATTCCCCAAATACAGGTCCCAAAGTCCATAGGACACTAACCTCTTACTTTTTCCTAGGCATGTCTATGTTGATAATTCTGGAGTCGCCACAGCTCCTGGTGTTCTGGGGTTCCTCCAGCTGGCTGCTGGCCCTGCCACCCTGGGGCTAAAATCTCGGCTCACGCGGACCTGGGCTCAGCTCGGCTCGGCTCGGCTCCTGTGCTCTGCGCTCTGCGCGCTGCCGGCTCCCAGACCGCTGCGCTGGTCCTTCCTGCAGGGCTGCTGGGCTGTCCTCAGCGGGAGGTTAGTTTCTCTGTGTCGTTCTGTGGGTGCTGGGGCTCCAGAAGTTGTTCACAGTCCTTTTTTACATAGTTTGTGGGGAATCTGGGGGCAGAGAGGCTTGGAAGAGCTGTTTCTACTCCGCCATCTTGGCTCCGCCCTCCCGATTTACTTCTTAGCTCTTTGCTGAATGCATTGTTCACTACTCATACATTCTCTGATGATATGGTCATTATTATCCCTATGGGCTCTTATCACCACCATGACCACCCCAGAATTGCTTACCTCTGATACAGGTGCAGAGGATTTGACTTCTCAAGGTACTCCTGATCCTGGAGCTACTAATGCTTGACAGATTCAATACTGAACTTCAAATCTCTCAAGTACCTTGATAAGTTACATAGTGCCTTATAGTGTATAAATGATTCTCTTTAATAAATCCTAAATATTTCCTGTGTGGTATCATCTGCTTTTATCCAATTATCATAACATTTTATTCATACTGAACTGCTTAAGACATTGATATCAGCTAGTTTACCCCTTTGATTTATTTAATCCAGCTGTCTAAGCCTGACAGTTACATTAAGTGGGGTAGAGTAAAAATCCAATCAATAGGCTCCTGTAATGATCCACACTAGCTGATAAGAGCCTGTACCATTGTGATGACTATGTGGATGGAGAAGAGACAGATAATAGAGATCCTATAAAAGTAGAATTTAAAAGACTGGGCAAATGATTGGACATATGAGATAGGGAAGAAGGAAAAACTGAAAACAGTGCCACCATTGCAGACATAAGTGATAAGAACAATATTTTTGGTACCCTCAATAGAAATGGGGAAATTTTAAGCTATCTCTATGTCAGAACAGGTGCTATTCATTCTCTACCTCCGATCAAAGCTCAAGATCTGGCCATTGTCAAATTGGGCCCTGTTTTAGGTCCCTCCCACCCACCACCTTCTCCAACAGTAGTTCTAAGAACAGTCATCAAATCAAGACTTCCACTACTAGAAAGGACATGTCAAATATTCAAATTGTTACTACAATTACTATTCCCTCTGACTTGTTTGTCCCAAACACTCCTTGCTAGCCACCTCTACCGTGTGTCTACTCACTTCCCAATTAAAATATAAGTTCTTTGAGGAGGGGCTCTGCTGCTCCCTTGTATTTGTATCCTCAGTGCTTAGCAACATGCCTATTACATGATTAGGAGTTAATAAATGATTTTTATTCATTAATGCATTCATAATTTTTAAAAAAATATTTTACCTCCTGTCACAAGTCAGAGTTCCTTTCTGCCTCATATATTTTAATTTGTATTTGATTTTAAGTTTACGTCTTGAATTTTAAAGGAATTCTTTATCCTCCATGATAATCTAGGGAATGAACAGACACATTTTATGCCCTCTTACTTTCTCTTCTAGAAAGAGACAAGTATTTACTTTGAGCATGGATATGCTACTTCATGTTTTGCAGGACACACATGAATTCACACTGCAAAATGTCCCTTGTTGTCCCTGCTGTCTATAAGTGAGATATATCAGTCCTTTTCTTTTTTCTTACTAACTCTTGAAGTCAACTCTTCTGAAATGCTTCTATATTTCTTTTTGTATTAGAAGCCAGAGAGAGCTACATAACATCTTGAAATTGATTCTAAGTTTCAGACTATGATTCTTTGATCTGAGTCAATTCCAACAGAAAATAAAAGGTTCTTTTATAGAAACACATATACTTTATCAAATTAGATATATACATATATGCATGCATATATAAGAATGCATATGTAATACATATATAGACACATATAAATGCACAAAATTTCAGCCTGTCAGATTTGTGAATATACAGATCAAGCATAAACAATTTTTCTGATAGGCACAGATTTTCAAAATAGCATCTTCCATGAGTCACTAAAGCTTTAATATCTACAATATTCCTAAAATGTGAAAAAATACACATACCACAGAGCTCAGAAACTGCTATCAATTCCATTCACAGTGGCAGAATGACTCTAATAGCAGAGACATTTATGAGTCATAAATTACCATTTATAAATGCAGTGTTTAGTGTTCATTTCAATGGACGACATATGGTCGCAACATTTCCAAATAGCTTGAACTGATAAATAGGCCAGGGAAGTGTTTCAATTTGTTAAAATGCTAACACATTAACTCCTGTGTATGGTGGGCTGGAGGTTTGCATCCTTAATGCTGCTTTGTCAGCTTTAAGATCACACAACTGCTAACTTCAGAAACCAAGCTACTGCCTGGAATTTATGAAGTGGATCTGGAAGTCTATTCCTCATTTTGATTTATGGTGATTCCCAACTTGTAGAGTGGGTCATCCATCAGGGAATACACCAGGCACTCTGTTTCCATCTTTGAGAATATGACCATGTCTCTCATATTCTAGACTCATATTGTTCCACTACCATGCTTGGTAATGCCAGTCCTTTCACATATGTAGCTTGGGGGAGGAAAAGAAGTAAATGAGAATGCCCTCCATTTTTCTTTCTTTATTGTATAATATTTTATTTTCCCCCAACTGCATGTAAAAACAATTTTAACATTCCTTTTTTTTTCAAATTCTGTGTTCCAAATCCTTTCCCTCTCCCTCCCTCCAACTCCCATAGAGAAGACCAGCAATTTGACATAAGGATATGCATGTATAGTCATGCAAAACATATTTCCATTTAAATCATTCTGTAAAAGAAAATACAAATAAAAAGAGAAAAAAATTTAAGTAAAGAATAAGTATTTTTGATCTGCATTCAGGTTCTACCAGTTCTTTCTCTGGAGGTCGATAGCACCTTTCATCATAAGTCCTGAAGAATTGTATCGGAGCATTGCATTGCTGATAATAGCTAATTTATTCATAATAGTCATCATACAATGTTGCTGTTACTGTGTACAACATTCCCCTAGTTCTGTTCATTTCATTTTGCATCAATTCATGTAAGTTTTTTCATGTTTTTTTGAGAGCATGCTGCTCATCATTTCTTAAAGCACAATAGTATTCCATCACAATCATATACTACAACTTGTTCAGCCATTCCTCAATTAAAGAGCATCCCCTCAATTTCCAATTCTTTGATGCCACTAAAAGAACTGCTATCAATATTTTTGTACTCATAGATTCTTTTCTTTTTATTATTTTTTTTATTTTGTTGGTGGTATTTTTATCTAGAAGTGATATTGCTTGGTCAAAGGGTATGCATGGTTTTCTAGCCCTTTGTGCATATTTCCAAATTGCTTAGCGGAATGGTTTAATCAGTATGCAACTTCACCAATAGTATACTGATGTTTTAATTTTCCCACATCCTCTTCAACATTTGTCATTTTCCTTTTCTGTCAAATTAGTCAATCTGACAGGTATGAGGTAGTAGCTCAGAGTTATTTTAATTTGTACTTTTCTAATCAATAGTGATTTAGAGCATTTTCATATGATCATAGATAGCTTTGATTACTTTGTCTGAAAATTGCCTGTTCATATTCTTTGAACATTTATCAATTGAGGAATGGTTCTTATTTCTATAAATTTGACTCAACTTTCTATATGTTAAAGAAATGAAGTCTTTATCAGAGAAACTCACTGTAATTTTTTTCCTCAGTATTGTTTACCAAGTACGTATTTCCCTTCATCTAATTTTCTCCTATTTATCCTTCTCTCTTGCTCTGTCTCTCTCTCTCTCTCTCTGTCTCTCTCTGTCTCTCTCTCTTTCTTTCTCTGTCTCTCTGTTTCTGTCTCTGTCTCTCTCTGTCTCTCTGTCTGTCTCTTTCTGTCTCTCCTTTTACTCTGTCCATTCTCAAAAATGTTTTGCTTCTGACTTTTACCTCCTTCAATTGCCCTCCCTTCTAACAGCTACCCCCAACCCCCTGGCCCATCTCTTTCCCTTCCTACTTTCCTGTATGGTAAGATAGATTTCTATACCCAACTGAATGTTCATATGTATATGTATATGTATATGTATATGTATATGTATATGTATATGTATATGTATATGTATATGTATATGTATATGTATATGTATTTTTTTCATTTGGCCAATTATTCTTTTCACAGCATTCTTCTCTTCCTGAAATTTTTGTGCCTCTTTTACCATTTGGCCTATTCTTTTTTTTCCAAATGCTTTATTATCTTCTGGTTTACAGCATTCATTTCCACTAGATTTTGAGTTACAATTTTTACCCCATTTTCTCCCTCTCCCACCCCAGAATAGCAGTACCACAGGATATCCCTTCATCCCATCTGCCCTCTCCCATGTCTTTTCCCATAGCCCATTCAACTTTTACAGTAGGGCAAGGTGAATCTCTGTACCCCAATGCCTGTATATCTTATTACACAATTATATGTAAAATAGTACTATAATAGTATTTAAATATTTTTAAACATTAGATTTTAAAACTTTGAATTCCAGATTCAGTCCCTTCCTCCTTTGTCACCCACCCTTACTGGGAAGATAAGCAATTCAGTATATGCTGTACATGTGTAGCTATGCAATACATTACCATAGTAGATATATTGTAAAAGACTGACTAAATTTTCCTCCCTCCTATCCAACCTCCTACTTGGTCTAATCCCTACTTTGATCCTGTTCCTTTTCAAAAGTGGGTGCTTCCAACTTCCTTCCCCCCTTCCCTCCTGCCTTCCCTACCACCATTCCCCTCTCATCCCCTTCCCCCCTACTGTCCTGTAGGGTGAGATATCTTATTTAGTATGTATGTCATTCTCTCCCTAAGCCAAATTCAATGAGAATAAGGTTTTGCCTTTTCGCTTTCCTGTTCTTCCCCTCCCTTGTAACCATTTCTCCTTCCGTCTTCTATATGAGATAGTTTACCCCATTTTGTCTCTCCCCATATCCTCTCCTTTTATTCTTCTCTCACCTCTTAATTTCACCTTTTAAGTATCATCCTTTCCTATTAAATTCAACCTATGCCCTCTATCTATGTATACCTGTAAACATATATGCACACATTCACATATATATTCATATGCCCATATACCCTTCTTCAACTATTTTCATACTGAGAAAAGTTTTGTCATTTACAATGTTCATTTTTCCATGTAGGAATGTAAATAGTTCAACTTTGATAAGTTCATTATGATTTCTTTTCCCTGTTTACCTTCTCAAGCATCTCTTGCTTCTTGTATCTGAATGCCAAATTTTCTATTCAACTCTGGTTTTTTTCCTCAAGAATGCTTGAAAATCCTCTATTCCACTGAATGACCATATTTTGCCATGAAACATGATACTGAGTTTTGCTGGGTGGGTGATTCTTGGTTTTAATCCCAGGTCCTTTGCCCTCTGGAATATCATATTCCAAGCCTTTCAATCCCTCAGTGTAGAAGCTGCCAGATCCTGCACTATCCTGATTGTGTTTCCACATTATTCATATTGTTTCTTCCTGGCTGCTTGTAATATTTTCTACTTTATCTGGGAATTCTGGAAGCTGGCTATAATATTTCTAGGAGTATTCTTTTTGGGATCTTTTTCAGGAGGTGATCAGTGGATTCTTTCAACCTCTATTTCACCCTCTGGGTCTCAAACATCAGGGTAATTTTCCTTGAGAATTTCTTGAAGGATGATTTCAAGGATCTTTCTTTGATCATGGCTTTCAGGTAGTCCAATAATTTTTTAAATTATCTCTCCTGGATCTATTTTCCAGGTCAGTGGTTTTTCCCATGAGACATTTCACATTGCCTTCTAATCTTTCATTTGTTTGGATCTGCTTAATAGCATCTTGATTTCTCATAAAGTCACTAGCTTCCATTTGATCCAGTCTAATTCTGAAGGAATGATCCTCCTCAGTTAGCTTTTGAGATTCTTTTTCCATCTGGTAAATTCGGCTTTTAAGGCATTCTTCTCCTCATCGCCTTTTTGAACCTCTTTTGCCAGTTGAGTTAGTCTATTTTTTAAGGTGTTATTTTCTTCAGTTAGGTTGTTGACTCTCATTTCATACTTCTCTTGCATCTTTTTCATTTCTCTTCCCAATTTTTTCTTCCACTTCTTTTATCTGATTCTTAAGGTCCTCTATGGCCTGTAACCATCTCGTATTTTCATTTGGGGCTTTTGGTGCAGCAGTTCTGACCTCCCAGTCCTCCTCCTATTCCATGCTTTGATCCTCTTTGCCCCTACAATAGGAGTCTAATGTTGAATTTTTCTGTTTATGTTGTTTCCTTTGTGTAGGGATGTTGCCACTCAGTTACTTGACCTTTGGGCTTGTTGCCACAGTAGGTCTCTGTCACCAGCCAGGGGAGCTTCTGTCCCAAATGCTGCGGTTTTCTAAGCCGCCAGAGGTACCAATTGGGTGCCCTCTCCAAAGCCTCCCCATGCTCTGGCAAGCTGGCCATACACCCCAAGACCTCCACCCTAGACCACAATCCAGATCTAAGAAGGTTAAAGCAAGAGCGACTACCCCCAAAGAGTAATCGCCTGGTCCCCCCCCCCCCAGTCTGTAGGCCAGGAGCCAAAGCTGCCACGTGACTGTGGCTGTGCTGAAGAGTCTCAAGGGCTTTTTGCCCCAAAGGGAAAGAGCTGATGTGCTCTCCCAAGTGAGTCCCAAAGTCCATACTGCACTAACCTCTCACTTTGTCCTTGGCATCTCAAACACCTCAGCTGCTGCTGTTCTGGGGTCCCTCCAGCTGGCTCCTGATCAGGCCTGCCCTGGGACTAAAACCTCAGACTCAGGTGGACATGTGCTCAGCTCCCAGGGTGGTGTTCTGGACTCTCTCTGCCGGGCTGCTGGGCTGCCAGGCTGTCCTCAATGGGACTTTAGCTTCTCTGTCATTTTTGTGGGTTCTATAGCTCCAGAGTTTGTTCAGAGTCCCCTTTTATATGAATTTGGAAGTGGTGGGAGCCAGAGCTGCTCAGAAATGCTGTTACTACTCCACCATCTTAACTCCACCCCAGCCTATTCTTTTCTTTAAGTTGTTATTTTCTTCAGTACTTTTTGTGCCTTCTTTACCAAGCTGTTGACTCTTTTCATGATTTTCTTGCATAATTTTAATTTCTCTTCCCAATTTTTCTTCTACCTCTCTTACTTGATTTGTCAAATCTGTTTTTGAGCTCTTTCTTGGCCTGAGACCAATGCATTTTTTTTTTAGAAATTTTGGATGCAAGGATTTTGAGTTTGTTGACTTCTGAGTATGTATTTTGATCTTCCTTGTCACCACAGTTAACTTTCTATAAGTTGGATTTTTTTCAATTTTCCCCCTGTTTGCTCATTTTATAGCATATTTTTTTTACTTTAACTCTATTCTAAAGAGGGGCTCTCCTCCCCAAGTGGAGGAGGAACTTTCCCAACTTTTAGGTTCTATGTTCAGCTGCTTTCAGAGGTAATTTTGGGGACCTGTAAGTTTTTGGGTCTTTGAAAGTGGTATGTTCTAGATCAGGTGTGAGGAACCTGCAGCCTCAAGGCCACATGTGGCCCTCCCTTCAATAAAAGGATCTGTTCTGTAAAACTTGGAATCAGCCAAGAGGCTGTACCCAAGGGCCTAGAAGTCCTCTAAGCTGCATATTTCCCATTCCTGACTGTACACTGGTATGTGAGTGACCACAAGAACTCTTTTCAACCCTGGATTATCATCAGGATCCCTACTCTACTATAGCTGCAAGCTCTGCTATGCAAATGTTCCTTCTAGTACTGGGACTAAGACCCAGGACTGTGATCAAATATAGCTAATACAAAAGAGTCCTACCTCTGGTGCCAGCAAAGGGACCCTGTAAATCTCCTAACTTGTTGTCTGATCCCTTTACTGTCTGTGGGCTGAGGTCTAGATAACACCATTGCTGCCACTGAATCAGTCACCCTGAGGCCTATTCCTTTGTTGGCTGGGTCCTGATATCTGCTGGTGTACCCTTTGCTGGACTGGTTTCCTCTCTCACCCTAGAACAACAGACCTTTTCTTGTGACTTCCTAAGTTGTCTCAGCTTGGAAATTTTTTTTTCTTTCCATCTTTTTGTGTGTTCTGACACTCTAGAATATGTTTAGTGTCATTATTTAAAGGTATTGGGAGTGGTTTAGGGGAAATCTCAGGTGAGTCCTTGCCTTTTCTCTTCCATCTTGGCCCTGCCTCCCTCCATTTTTTCTTAGAAAGGGTTAGCCCTTGACAAAATTTTGCACTTGGTTAAATTAGTCTTTAGTATCAAGCAGCATGCTACTAGAGAAAACCTGTTTGACATGATATGAGGGAAAAGGCTTCAAATGAGGCATATTTCCTAGCCATATAGCCATGGATAAGTAACTTACCTTTTCTGAAACTCAATTTCTTTATCTCTAAAATAAGGATAACAATACTTCATCATATCACTGCAAATATCAAATAAGGTAATATAAGTAGAATACTTTGCAAACCTTAAAACACAAGAAAAATGCAGAGCTTATTATAATGATCATATTTAGTGTCATAATCTTTAATTCTGCTGCCTTCAATAGAGGTAGCATGGCATGGTGAATAAAGAGCTGACCTCAAATTCAGATTCCATCCCATCTCTGGGAAATGCTATAAAATAACTGGTCTCTCTGTGCTCTAGGGAAGTCTCTGAAACTCTAAGTTGCAGAGATGGTAACTATATGCTTTGGTTGAATTTAATCACCTAGTTAATTTTCACAAACATGAAATAATAGATCCAGTGTGTATCCCTTTTAATTTGCTATCCATTCTTTTTTCTTTATCTAATCTGAGAGCAAAGTTAAATTTGCTAGAATATTTTGATCATATGGCAAAGATTTCTTGCCTGTTATAATTTCATCAGATTTGCTTCCAAATGTGACCCAAATGGCTCTGAAAATGGATGAGAGGTTCTGCAAACCCACAGGCAAATAGGGTGCTATCTTAAAGGGTCATGGTTTGGCAAGTTTCAAATTCCTAGTAATAATGTAGATTAAAATTTAACAAATAGAAACTGAGGATTAGGTAAACTGATTAATGCAAGTAATACACTAAGTATGTGAAAATTCCAGATGTTGAATTCTGTTTCCCAAATCCTGGTTCCAGATATTCTTTCCATTAGGCCATGTCCATCATCTCCAAAGAGATAATAATACCCTCTTTATTTTTTAAAAGTTTCCAATATTTTTATGTAGTACACTTTAAATACATCAGGTAGATAATCAGGTAGATAATAGGATATGAACAGTTTCTTGTAGTGGAAAACAAGCTTTGACCATGATAGTGATTGCAATTCAATTCAACCTATATGCACTGAGTTCCTACTTTGCAAGACTCTGTGTAGACACTATGGAGATACATACATAAAGTATTAGGATAGTCTTACCTTCAGGGAGGTAACAAGTCAGCAGAGGAGAAAAGACAAGCACACAAATCATTTTAGCAAAAATCAATGTGGTAACTATCAAAAGATTAAACAAAATGCTATGGTGTAAGTCAGGTACAAATTAATTATGGTGTCTTCATGGTAATCATCTATGTCTTTGAACACAGATGTCCTTCTTTGAGTCATTGATACCCTTAGGACAATGACAATAGTCTCAAATTAAACCTGATTTCACATTCAGCCTTTTAAAGTAAGGATACAGGCTCAGTAAATATTTTTACATATAGTAATGGGACTTCAAATTCAGACATCAAAAAATTGTGGCCCTAGCCTAGATAATATTGAAGGAAACTATTAGCTCTGAAATTCTAGTGTCTAGTGAGATTTGCTTAAACTAACACACGATTATCCTTAAAAACAGAAATTAAAAGATGACTTATTCAGGAAATTACTAATATTTTTTTCCATTTATCTTCATTAGCCTTTTGTCCCTCTTTACCAATGCCATTCACATTCAAAGATGATTAGAAAGAAGGACGTCATTAGGAATGGACAGGAGCATCAGAACTAGCTTAAATCATTTTGTACCCAATGGAACATAGCTAGAGCTGGGAAAAGAACACAAGCTTCTTTCCCAAGAAAGTACTTCCATAAAACATATAAGTGTGTAAAGCATCCATGTCCAAAATGGGACTCATTGTCTTTTTCCCACACCAGTTCACCACTTCTTGACTTGCCTCTTTCTACCAAGGATAACATCTCTCTTCCAGTCCTTCAAGTTAACAAGCTGAGTCATCTTTAATTTTTACTCTCACCAAACCTCAAAAATATGCCAATTTTCTATGTATCTACCCATATAACATCTTCCAAATCAGACCTTTTGTCTCTGCTCAGTCTTTTTCATGCCCTTATCAGAACTCTGCTGCTCTCCTACACCTAGTTTATCTCTTTGCAGGCTTTTTCTTTTCCCAAACATCTGCCAGATAATTTCCCTAAAATGCTATTTTGACCATGTCACTCCACTGCTCATGAAACTTTCCTGTTGCCTCTAGGTTGGAAAAAATACAAAACTTAGCTTGCCATTTAAAGCCCTTGATAAATGAGCTACAGCTTATCTTTCTACTGTTTTCCATTTTGCCAATTCATTCCCAGCACTCTACATTCCCATACCCACATCCCTCGTGCTCTACATTCAAGCCAAACTGGCATATTTCCTGTTGCTTGTAAATGATGTTCCGTGTCCCATCTCCTTGATTTTGTATTCCCTAGCCCCCATATTTGAAATAGCATCCTCTCTTACCATCACATCTTGGAAGCTTTAGCTTTTTACAAGGTCCATATCAAGTTCTAGTTCATATTTGTGACCTTTAGAGATATTCCTACTTGTTAGTGTTTCCTCCCACCCCAGTTATGTTGCTTATGTTTTATATTTACTTAAATGTGTGGTAATTGCAATTCTCTCCTCCCTCTCCTGAATAAGCTTCTTAAAGGCAGGAACTGCTGCTTTCTTTCTTTTTAATGTTTTTTCTTTGTTGGGCCAATCACAATCATTTTCATATACTAAGTGCATGATAAATGTCTGTTTAGTAAATTTTACTGAATGCAACTTTAGTTTCCAGCATTCTGACATGTTGATAGGGGAGATGTTGTCCAATGTGACCTTTTATTTCACTTCTAGTGACATTCTAGAAGGAACTGCCTACCCAGGCTATGAATAGGGCTCATCTTGGTTCTGGTGAAAATTCTACTTTTCTCTCAGTTTTTCCAAATAATTCTCATCTGACTAGGCTTATATCTCAAAAGTTTTCTAGAATTTTCAGTTTGGGTGTCCAGAAAAAGGAATATGCAAGAAATAAGAAATCTCAAGGGGGTATTCTTGCCTCTAGAAAGAGCTAAGTCCCCTCAGAAAAACAAATGAATCTCGTCACTGAACTTTGCAGCAACAGATTGTGCTTAATTTATTCTCAGTTTACATCCTTATAAATAAAATTAAGTGCAGGAAAACACATTCTCCAGCCCTCTTCTAGCTAAGAAATAACAAACTTGTTTATCATTCCTCTTCTATACCTACTGCCTAGGGCACTGAAGGGACCTTCCTTTGCCTTATATCCTTCATTTTTACATGCCTTATTGGTTTCAGAGTCCCACATAATGAATGCAATTTTTTTATTTGTTTGAGGGCTGTAAAACCTTTTTTAAGTAGTTGCCTCTCCCTTCTGCCCTGGTGAAATATGTTTTAAATGAGCAAGCCAAGTCACTTCAAAATGCTAGGGGGAAGAAAACCTTTACTTCTCACATCTCCTGCCTGTGAAAAAGGGCAAAATAACTTTCTTTAATGTTAGATTGGCCTAATTGAGGGCAGTAATTTAGAAAATGTTTCATCTTTCAGTGTATGAGCTCATCTATATATTTATGGAGAGTTGAAATAAAGTAAGAAACTTGATTTTTAATTGTATATCTCCCAGAACTTTTAAGGTAGCTTCATCATGTACTACCTTCAAATTCAACAGACCTGAAAAAAGCAGGAATCTAAAATGTGTTAAAGCATAAATCCTAATCCAAGGTTTTTCAGTCAATCTATTGGGGGGGAGCTGGAGATGCACTGAAGAATTTGGTCAGGATATATACACAAAGAACCATGATAGAAAGCAATGTATAAAAGGCATAAAGGAGAGGTTAGAGCAAAGTAATATGAAATTTAAAGAAGATATAACTTTCAGGAGGGGTGGAGGAGGTAGGTATCAAATAGTGCCTTATCAAGAGGGTAGCACATGGACTAGGGGCCTTTGATTGAAGAGAAGGATTTCAAGAGAGTAGTGGAAGAATCTGTTCAGGAATAGGAATAGGTGTGATCAATAGTACCAAAACAGACCAAGACTGGACTCAGAGTGGAATTCACATTTTGTTGGCTGTTATTTTTTCTTTTGTTGTTGTTGTTTTCTTTCCCCCTGAACATAACATGATTTGAGTAATAAGAAAAAAAAAGGTGTAGAAGGGTAAATTGAAAACAGATTGTATAGAACTGCATAGAATCTTTAATATCAAGATTATGAATTCACATTTTATTTGTTTGCATGTCTTATTTTCCCCATTAGAGTATAAACTCCTTAAAGAGAGGGGCCATATGTTAGTCATCTTTGTACTACCCATACCACCTAGCACAGTGTCCCATACATTGTAGGCATTCCATAAATATTTATTGAATGAGTCAATGAATTAATGGATGAATTTTTGGAAATGACCTACATCATGTAATGTTACCCTTGCCCATGCCAATTTACACTACTGCCATTAATATTATTATAGTCAATACTTCCCCTACCCTTCCCCTTTATAAAATCATAAAACACCCCTCAGTCAATTGCCCAGCTTCCTGAGATATTAAAAGATAATCTGACTATGAAATATCTATCCTCTGTTTTGTCTGACATAGGATCATTAATGTTGAGCTGGAAAGAACCTTAAATATCATCTAATCCAACTTCTTCAATTTGCAGATTAAGAAACTGAGGCCCAGAGAGGTAAAATGACTTACCCAAAATTATTAAGGCACTGAATGAGTTGATACAGTTCCACTAATTCCAAATTCAGGACTCTTTCCACGGTAACAGACTATACAGTATTTTGCAAATGGTTTCTCATTGAATCTAAAATACACCCATAAGTAGGTATTAATCTACAACCCAGTCCCTGGTTACTTCAGCCAAAGTCTAAATTGCCCAAATTGTCTTTTCTTATTGGCAAAGATCCATTTCTCAATCCATTTTCAGCTGTATCACTGTGACTATTTCCCCAGGGGAACTGATAGAGAAAATAGAGTAGATTCAGCTAATCCATTCATTATGCCAAGTGGGATAAATTTCATTTGTCTTCTACTAACAAGCTTGCTTAACTAGTTCATCAGTTTATATTGAATGCTTATCAGTGGGTAATGGGTATAGAAGAATAACAGGGAAAACAAAAACCTTACCTGCTTTGTCTTCTCAAGAACAATTCCTTCCTCTTACCTCTCCAGTACCCCCAAACCACATGGTTTCCCTTCCCTGGAGGGAAGGACTTAGAGCTTCCAGCCATTATTGGGCAGGTTTTAAATGGTTCTAGGTATTTTTTTTTATGAAGAGGTTCTCTTACTGCCACATTTTATGCCTATCTTGTGTTGTGTTTCATATCGTACCAAGTGCAGTGTTCAGACCTAGTAGGAATTCAGTAAACACTTATCGATTAACAGATTCCAGACTAGATGGACAGCCAATGCAAAGAACAACTAGAAAATAACATTATTCATTTATGCTGCAGACTAACCAGATACCAAGAAGTTAGCCCTCTAACTGACTAAACAATGTTATTGTAATGGTAATGGAAATTTGAAGATCTTCCCAGCCTCTTAAAAGACCTAAGGGAATTTGAAGATCTTTCCTGGCCCCTAATAGGCAGAATGTAATCACATGGAGCCTGTGGTAGGAGGAGCTTGCTAAAGGGTGGAGCAGAGCCCAAAGGAAGCTTGGAGTCAAAGCAGTTAGAGCTGGAGAAAGGAGAGGACACACCCAAGGAGACAGTTAGGCTTGTGAATGTTTCTTTGCTCCCTGCTGTGACAGCTAGACTTGTGAGTGTTTGTGGGAAGGCTAAAGGATGGTGTGGCTCTCTGCTGTTCTATGGTATATTAACTTCTTTGTTGCTATGATGGATACAGCTTCCTAGTGTTGAGATCTGGCTCTTTAGTGTCAGAATAAATGTTTTGCTTCTGGCTTTTATATGGAGAGTCTGTTATATTTTTGGCATTGAGAACTATGCCAGCATATTCACAGTCCTCACTGGTGCTGTGAATATTGGATTGATGCTATAGCTATATGATATTCACTCTAATGAATATGGCTTTTTCACAGAGAAATGAATCAAAACTATATCTTGGACAATCCTCGTGCCATTATATGTCACATAACTCCTTTCCTCAACTCCGCTTCTCTCATATCTAATCTTCCTTTAAGGCTTAGATCAAGGGCTGCCTCCTCCCTGAAATCTTCCTTCATCCCACCCACCCCCACTGTCAGTACTACTATTTTTCTCCTATTACTTGGCATTTATTTATCTGTATTTATGTTATATTCAACCCAGTAAAAGAGAAGCTTTTTGGACAGGTGGGGGAACAAGGACTGTTTTCCCTTTTTCTTTCCTTCCTCAATGCCTGGGTTCTGCAAATATTGGTGGCACAAGCCTGGTAGATAGTATAGTGAATAGAGTACTGAACTTCAAGTTTAGAAGATTTGAAATAAAATCTTAACTCTGATATTTACTTGCCTCAATTTTCTACTCTATAAAATGGGGATGATGATAATAGCACCTACACCAAAGAGCTGATGTGAGGATCAAATGAGATCATATTCATAAGAGTTATATAAATATTAGCTATTATTATTATAATATTATAGATACTTTAAATATGTATTAAATTGCTACAATGTTTTAAATACATGAGTGAATCCAGTGCCAGGCCTCAGTACATACCCAGATGTAGCAGCAAGAACCCCAACATCCCCAGGGTGGCTGCCAACACAGACTCTCAGATCTGCTTTTCAAAAGGAAAGCAACTCAAAATGGGTTAACAAGCTTACTTTAATCAAACAAACATATATTACCTAGCTCAGGGGGAAAAGGTCAGCACCCCAAACTTCAGAGTATACAGACAGATCAAACAGACAGGCTTCCAAACTGTCCAACCATTATATCAATACCAAATCACAGTTACCAGAGAGGGAAGCATCAACATCTGGGTTTTCAAAGCTGGAGGGCTCTCAACTGCTGCCCAGAGTCTCATCTGGTCAAATCACACAACACTTCTCAAAGTGAGCTCCAAAGCAAATCCTCACATCAGGAATTATATAGCCTTCTCCTGGGTCAGAGAATTTAACCACCCTCTTGACCCAACTGCCCAATCACACAGTATCAAGGTGTGGTCGTTCCTGAAAACCAAGCCTCCTACCACAGGCTCCATGTGACCACATTCAGCCTATTAGGAGGGAGAGTATATTTTCAAATCCTGGAAGATTTTCAGAGTCTCTTAAGCCAATCAAAGGGCCTAGGGGCAGGGAAGATCTTTAAATCTGCATTTCCATTACACCAGAGTAGGAAAGAATTCTCCAGTCTAGGTACCATTGGGGCAGGAAAAAAGTTGCACCTGTGAGTGAAACCAGTTGACCAATTTAAGGAGACAATGTAGAGTGGAAGTTCAGGAAGTGTTGCATAATCATAAATTAACCAATCAATAGTCACAAGAAAATACAGACTTGCCTAAATCTGAGACTGCTAAGAGGTGCAGAATAGAGAAGACTGATCAAGGAAAGCTTAATAAGATGTGGAGGCACAGCACTCTCCTTGGAATGAAGCAAATGCTGGAAAATGTATCTTGGTCCAATCAATTTTCAAGTTTCCTGCTTGATTTTCTTCTACTTATCAGATTATACCATTGTTTAAGGGAAAGTTATAGATCCCAAATACTCTAGCCTCTACCCTAACTCATCTAAGAGGAAGAGAAATCCATAGTGACTGAAGCAAAGTTTTAAGATCTCAGAACTTGAAGGATTGAGGGAGCAGTAAATTTTCTCTTGTACAAGTAGGGAAGCAATGAAAAGAACAAAGGAGCAAGAATAAGAAGACCCAGCTTCCTATCCTTTTTCTGCTACTTACTAGTTGTGTGATCTTGGGTAGTCACTTCTCTTTGGGACTCTGTTTCCTCATATAAAAAAGTGATACCTAGGGTCCCTTCTAGCTCTCAAATTCTAGAAACCCTGAGCTGTGCCCTTTCCAAGCTTGCTATTAAGTGAGATTTTTTTTTTCTTTCCCCCCAGAAGATCTTTTTTTCCATTCATGTTTTCTGGAGATTTTCTCTCCATAAAATCAAGCCTGATCATGAAGTTTCCACCAGTTATGCCTTTTTCAGAATGCTGTACGCAGGGGTACACACGCAGGCTACATTAGCGTAGAGTTGTGTCCATAGACCATACCTAGTTTCATTGCTACTGCTGGTCATGATTTTCCCAAGGTGATTCATCTTAATGAGTTAGTAGACTTCCACCATTATGCTGATGGTACAAAAAGCCCAGTGGGTAATGTAAGAAGATCTGTAAGAAGCAACTAAAAAAGAGAGATCAATACTCTTTGTAAATGGCTAGCGCATAATTTTTTTTTTTTTGTGCTGAGTTGGTATAAAAAGAGCATTGTGTCCTAAGGCATTGTATTAAAGTTATTCCATAATTGGGAAGATCAGCAATAGACCCCAAGAAAAGTGTCCATAAGCTTACAGAAATACTTGATTTGTCAACAGATATTTGACAACCCTATCTAACCATCCAAAGCAAAATTGTGAGTTTAAAGCAAACCCCACCAAAGGCCAACAAGAAGGCAAAATAGCTGTCACAAAGTCCATGCATTAAATTCTGAGGAAGAGCACTAAAGGTATTTACTCAGTTCTAAATGTTACCTTAGTAATTGATACCTATTTGAGGTGTATAGCACACTAAAAATAGCAAATTAGAGCGGGTAGTCTCTCCATCATAGTTAGGTATGGTTCTAGTTAAAAGTGACCCCTGATATTCCAACAGAAAAGGAAAAGAAAAAAAAAGTAAAAAAAAATAAGAATAGTAATAAAAACATTAAAGTCTGAGTTTAGTTAGAATAGAAACCAGTAGTTTTCCATAATTCCATTAATCATGAGGCTGACAATGCAATTCTTGTACTTTCTATTCAAGTGAAAATGACCTTTTAGCTACTCCCCCATATGCCTTTACAAGTTGTGGATACAAGTGTTATCCTGCTTATGGAATTGTTTTATTTTTCCTATCATCCTGCCTCCTAGACACCCTCACTTGCTTCAAATTACAGCTCAAGTATCAACTTCTACTCAGGGACTTTCCTCATCCTCCCAATTATTAGTATTTTTTTCCCTCTTGAAGCCACTTTTACTGATTTTGTATAGAATTTTTATTTGGTTAATTATGTATATGTTGTGTTCGCCCCATTAAAATACCAACTCCTTGACATCATGGACCCTTTCCTGATTTGTCACCAGATAAATGAGATGTTAGCTCTGTTATAAAGCTGGCATTATTTCAATGTGTTATATTTTACCCTCCTAGAAGGCTAAGAAAAGTGATTTCTCCATTTTCAGCCTTCAAGTATTATTTTAATTCACTATGAACCATTACCAAGAATCTGGAAAGGGAAAAGCAAGAACTAGAATGAGAAGAGCTAATCTCCAAACAATGTTCACCTTCTGGTTTTTAGTCAGCTATTTATTTCTCAAAACTTATAGCACTGTGCTGATGGAGATAGAGCGAAAGTTACCTAGGGCCTGAATTTTAAGATACATCAAGGCTTGAGAAAAATTAGTATCCTTTCTCCATCAGCAGTATAAATCAAAACATTCACTCAGTTTGTACCTTAGTATAACTCTATATTAACTCTTTTTTTTTTCTGAAGAGGAAGTATCTAGAATTTCATGTTTGATGTCACAGAGTCATATAATTTTAGAAAAGGGGGATCTTGGAGATAATATTTTGAATAATTCTTGAGGTAATAGGAGAAGTACAAAGCTGGAAGCCTTTCTTAAAGAAACATTTGCATTTTACTTCCTGCCACCAGTGACAAGACTACTCTACTCCTAGCACAAGATGGACTCCTCTAAGATAGAACCCATATTGGTGTGCACATAATCAACTAAGTAAATAAGCTATTTGTCCCTCTATGTACCATTTGAAAATATTATGCTCGGGGCAGCTAGGTAGTGCAGTGAGTAGAGTGTCGGCCCTGGAGTCAGAAGGACCTGAGTTCAGATCCAGCCTCAGACACTTAACACACAAAAACAAACAAACAAACAAAAAAACCCTAGCTGTGTGACCTTGGGCAAGTTACTTAACCCTAATAGCCCTCCAAAAAGAAAAAAAAAAGAAAATATTATGCTCTCTCTATCTATAGAGTAGGTTTAGAACTTAGATTTACCAGTATCATATAACTCTTCAATTCGTATCCATCCCCATATATTCAAATAATCAATTCAGTAACAGAATTTCACCTCTTTTAACTGGACTTTTAAAAATTAAACTATGTAATTTAAGAGACTAGAGTGTTTAGAAACTTTTTTTTCAACGAAATACAAATTAAGTATGAGCAATCACAACAGCTCACTCTACCTGGTCAATCCTACCCTCGTTATGTTCAGAAAAGCCTCTTAAACAGTCTCCTTTAGAATTTTTCCCTGAATTTCAATTTCTACCTGATTTCTTCTTTCAGAAAGAACCTCACCTTGTGGAACACCTAAATAGGCAAACTTCTTATGTTATCTTTTATTTTATTTTGTGTATTTAGAGCAGAACCAAGAGTTTCTCATGGATAATTTAAATCTGTATATAATTTAGATCAAGCAATCAATAAGTATTTATCATGTACCTTCCTCTTTGTATTAGACACTGTGGCAAGGAGTAAAATGACAAACAGTAAATAATCCCTATTTTGAAGGTGTTTTCACTTTGTAGGATCCAATGTGTTCACTCACAAGTGTATAATATATACTTTTACATATATATGGTCATTTTAGGGGGTACCACTAGCAGATATGGGATCACAAAACGTTTCAAGAAAAAGATACTATGGGAGTCATTCTGTAGGAGACTAGGGATTCTAAGAAGCAGAGGTGAGGAGTAGGTGCTTTCCAAGTATTGTGGATAGCCTGGGCAGTGGAAAGGATATGGGAGATATTGAATAAAATGAAAAAAGAAAACCAGCTTGTCTGGACCATAGCATAGGAGGAGGGACTTAATCATTTAGAAAAAGTAGAAAAAGTATGTTGTAGCCAGCTTGTAAAAGACTTTATATAAGACAATACCTGAAAAGGCAATTTACCCACATCCCAACTTTAGAGTCTCTCATTTTGGACTGACTGCTTACAAAATAAGTTAGTTATTTTAGACACAGCAGTTAAAATGACATGATGGATGGCCTGATGACTCCACTTCTGAACAATATTGCCCTTCAGGATACTTAACAACCTACTTTAAATTTCTGTTATTTTTATATTCAGTATTTATTTTTAAAAATCACACATTTTATTATGTGACAATGACAATTAATGGTTTTTGCTGCAAAGCAAGAATACTTCATCCTAGTACAAACTTTTCCAACCAAATCAATTTAACAAGCATTTATTAAGAAATTAATGTATCCTAGACACTGTGATATGTAATCAGGTTACAAAAAAAAAAGGCAAAAACAGTCCATGCCTTCAAGGAGCTTAAAATCTTGTGAGTGAGAAAAATTGCAAATAACTGTGTACCAAGAAAAGATATACACAGGATAAATTGGAGATAATCTAAGGGGGAGACACTAGTACTAAGAGATGGGGAAAGGGGTTTTAAACATGGTTGAATTTTAGCTGAGAGTTAATGGAATCCAGAAAATCTGGGAAGCAGCTATTAAGAGGGGAATATTCCAGGCATTGAAGAAGCCAGTGAAAAGGCAGAGTTGGGAGATCAAGGGCAAATGAGAAAAAAAAAAAAAAACAAAAACAAAACTGTGACCTGGTAAACAGCAAATAAGTGATAAAGCTAAGACTAGCATTAGAATAGTAAACTTCTGATTTTCATAAATATTAGGTATATATAGTCCTGACCTCAGATACAACCTTATAAAAGAGTATACAACCTACATTTTAAGATCTGCATCTAAACACCAGAGTTCTTTTAAGATCATGAACAATTAGCCAATGAACATTCTTTCTCATCCCACATCCATCCTGTTGCCAAGGCTTGTCAATGTTACTTTTGCAATGCTTCTCATTTATGCCCCTTCTCTGCCCTCACATTGATATGCCCCTGGTATGGACTCTCATTACCTCATCCCTGAACTATAACAGTAGCTCTCTGGTTGGTCTCCCTACTATTAGTCTCTCCCCCTTCTGTCAAAGTGATCTTCCTAAATCTCAGGTATGACCATGTCATCCCTCTATTCAATAAGATCCATTGATTCACGATGACCTCCAGGATCAAATATAAAATTCTCTGTTTTGCACTCAAAGCCTCAATAACCTGTGTTACCCACCCACCCCCACCTTTCTAGTCTTCTTGAAATCTATAACTTGCAACATACTTTATGTCGCTGGCTTACTTGTTTTGTTTTGCTTTTCAAGCAAGATACTCTATCTCTTGACTCTGGCTGTTTTCACTGACTACCCCAATTATATGAAATACTATTCTTCCTCATTTTTCCCTCTTGGCTTTCTTGAATTCCTTCAAGTGCTGATTAAAATTTCACCTTCCCTCCCCCCCAAAAAAAAAACCTTTCATAAGTCCTTTTACTACTAAGACCTTCCTTCTGTTGATTATTTCCAGTTTTCCTATATGTAACTTATTTTTACATAGTTGCTTAGATGGTATCTCCCTCATTATTAAACTGTGAAATCTTTGTAAAGAATAGTCAAGAAAATCTTTTAGCTTTCTTTGTTTCCCCAACATTTAGCACAGTGTCTGGCACATCATAGGCATTTAAATGTTTATTGTTTGACTAACTAGCTGACTGAATGTGTAACTCCTTGTGTTCAGTACTGTGAAAAATTAAAAGAAGCGTTGACATAGAATATACTAGTAAAGATTTTGCAGATTAGTTGAGGAAACTATGAACCTTTGACTAAGAGGCTATTCATATAAGACTTATTGGAGGTGAGAGTTTTTCCATGCTCTATGCCTATATGAGGGGGTGGAGGTGGTGAAACTTGGAGAGAAGAGAGATCTTTGTCTTTTGGATTCCAGCATCAAGAGAGAAAACCTAAAATTCTAGACTTTCTTCAAGTCACTGAAGGGAGGGAAAGACTCTGGAATGAAGTCCAGCAGATAGAGGAGCTGGGAACCTCAATCATGTTCTTATTCACAACTTATCACACTAATGACTTCAGGGAATTTCCCCTTGGGCAAAATTTGTGACTCTCTATTGGTTGAGATATGTTTTCTCTCTCCCAAAGAGAAACTGCATTTACTTTTGTAATACCTGCCATACATTTTCCTCTATATGTTTTCTATGATTTCAATTTGGTAGGTTGATACTTGTCTTTCGTTCTTGAAGAAGACCAAAATAACAACACTATGTGAGAGCCAAGTTTCAGTGTGTCCAGCTGTGACTGATCTTGGAATGCTCTACCACAGGTCAGGCACAAATAGTCCATGTGAACATTTGGGGTGGATTCTCAAACAAATATATATGAAACAAGTTATATAGAGGATAAACAGAAGAGGAGCTTGAGTGAGTACCAAAATGTGCAGAGAGGTCATGAATTATGATTGAAGAAAGTCCATTTAGGAAATAAAAGATCATTGATAATGTTAGAGTGAATAGACAACTACAAAGGGCAGAACAGTAATAGGATGAGAGTTAACAGGAATGGATATGTTCATAGCCAGTAGGGAATATGTCGGTAGAAAGGAGATATTGAAAATGGGAGGGGCTGCTAGGTGGCCCAGTGAATAGAGAACTGGCCCTGGAGTCAGGAGGACCTGCATTCAAATCTGGCCTCAGATACTTAACACTTTCTAGCTGTGTGACCTTGGGCAAATCACTTAACCCCAATTGTCCTGGCTTCCCCGTTTCCAAAAAAGAAAAAGAAATGGGTGAAAGAGTGGGGATGGCAGAGGGGGAAACCGGCTAGAGATGATGGGACAGAATAGGATCATTTTAACAAGTAAATGGGTTAGCATTGGCAAGGAGTAGAGGCATCTCATCATATGAAAAGTATGAGATAGTAGCAGAAGGTATTTGGGTGATAGAAGATGAAGAAGACAGAAAAAGAGTTATCTTGCCATGTATAACCTCATTTTTTTCTGTAAAATATAAGGCCAGGTTCTCAGCTGTAATGGCAAGCAAATGAATACCTAGCACCTTGTTTCAGTTATTTATTTAGTGCTTTGTTTCAGTTCAAGTGTCTTTGAGTTCTCAAGTCTTTATTAAAAAACAGAACAGGGGTGGCCAGGTGGCACAGTGAGTAAGAGCTCTGGCATGGGGATGACGTGGGATTGGTCCCAACCTCAGAAAATGAGCACCCACATATAAATAATGACTGGCCATGTGACTTTGAGCAAGTTACTTAACCCCAATTGCTTAAAAAAAAAAAAACAGAACCTGTGAATCCCATAGTGGGAGGGACTTGCCAAAGACAGGAACAGGAAGGACATAAGATGGGGTGGAACAGGGAGGAACTAATGACAGATAAAAAGTTTGAGCACAGCTAGGACAGCATAGTTGAGAAGGGGGAAACTTGTGGTGTCTGGCACTCTGTGTGTTGATTTGTGTTTGTGATACTTTGTACAGAAGCCCTGGGACCTTACTGGAAGCTCTGAAAGAGGATTTTCTTATTGTCTGTTTACAGAAGTCTTGGAGGAGGGTTTCAGAGGTCCTGGGGCTATACTGATTATTTGTTTTGAGTTCTCAGACCTTGCTTGTGGGTCTTTGTTGATTTCATAGGCAGATAGTGAATTGATGATGGTGCCAGCAATGTGCATGAATATTATTGTGGCTCTGTCGTGCTTTGTCTTCCCAGAAACAGAAACTGTAAAGGACTTGAAATGGACTGGACACTATGGAATGGGAACTGGATGAGGAGCTGAGAGCTGCCTACCTGTGAATCCAGGTTGGTTGGTTGAATTCACGCAAAAACTGGGAACATGAAAGAGGAACCAGAAATCTGGGAGCCAGCCTCAAGGCATGATGAAAAGATCTCTCCTTGGGCACTTAGTGCTGACTGACCAGATCATGATTTACTGTGATCTAGGAGTGGGAGAACTTTTTTACTTTGTACTCTGTACCCCTTAAGGAATTGAGTTAAGAATGACTGGAGGGGGGCGGAGCCAAGATGGCGGAATAGAAACAGCTCGTCCAAGCCTCTCTGCCCCCAGATTCTCCACAAACTATGTAAAAAAGGACTCTGAAAATCTTCTGGAGACCCAGCACCCACAGAACGACACAGAGAAGCTAACCTCCCGCTGAGGACAGCCCAGCACCCTGCAGGAAGGACCAGCGCAGTGGTCTGGGAGCCGGCAGCGCGCAGAGCGCAGGAGCCGAGCCGAGCCCAGGTCCACGTGAGCCGAGGTTTTAGCCCCAGGGCGGCAGGGCCAGCAGCCGGCTGGAGGAACCCCAGAACACCAGGAACTGTGGAGACTCCAGAATTATCAACATAGACTTGCCTAGGACAAAGTAAGAGGTTAGTGTCCTATGGACTTTGGGACCTGTATTTGGGGAATGCGTCAGCTCCCTCCCCTGGGGGCTAGAAGCCGCTGAGGAGACACGCCATTTTGTAGTTTTCAGAGGCATTTCCGGCTCCCAGCCTACAAATCGTGGGGAGATCCAGCGATCAGTCTTGGGGGGTAATCGCTCTTGCTTTAACCTCCCTGGATCTGGATTGTGATCTAGGGTGGAAGTTGTGGGTGGGTTTACAGCTTGCCAGAAACGGAAGTTGCCCCCCACACGTTCGGGACGAAAATTCCTCTATCTGGCCTTAAAGCCATAGTGTGGCAACAAGCCCAAAAGTCAAGCAATTAAGTGGCAACATGCCAAGGCAAAGGAAACAGAAAAATGCAACCCTAGACTCCTATTTTGGGGGCATAGAGCAGGAAAAGGACTGTGAGGTCAGAAGTCCTGCTCCAAAAGCCCCAGGGGAAAACATGAGTGGGTTGCAGGCCATAGAGGACCTTAAGAAGGACTTTAAAATCAAATAAGAGAAGTGGAGGAAAAATTGGAAAGAGAAATGAGAAGGATGCAGGAAAAGTATGAAATGAGGGTCAACAGCCTGACTGAGGAAACAACACCTTAAAAAATAGACTAACTCAAATGGCAAAGGAGGCCCAAAAGGGCAATGAGGAGAAGAATGCCTTAAAAAGTCGAATTTGCCAGATGGAAAAAGAATCTCAAAAGTTCACTGAGGAGATTCATTCCTTCAGAGTTAGACTGGAGCAAATGGAAGCTAATGACTTTATGAGAAATCAAGATGCTGTTAAGCAGATCCAAACAAATGAAAGATTAGAAGTCAATGTGAAATATCTCATGGGAAAAACCACTGACCTGGAAAATAGATCCAGGAGAGACAATTTAAAAATTATTGGACTACCTGAAAGCCATGATCAAAGAAAGAACCTAGAAATCACCCTTCAAGAAATTCTCAAGGAAAACTGCCCTGATGTTTTAGATCCAGAGGGCAAAATAGAGGTTGAAAGAATCCACCGATCACCTCCTGAAAAAGATCCCAAAAAGAAAACTCCCAGGAATATTATAGCCAGGTTCCAGAATCCCCAGATCAAGGAGAAAATACTACAAGCAGCCAGGAAGAAACAATTTCAATATTGTGGAAACACAATCAGAATAGCCCAGGACCTGGCAGCTTCTACACTGAGGGATCGAAGGGCATGGAATATGATATTCCAGAGGGCAAAAGAACTGGGAATGAACCCAAGGGTCACCTACCCAGCAAAACTGAGTATTTTGTTTCAGGGGAAAATATGGTCATTCAGTGGAATAGAGGACTTTCAAGCATTCTTGAGGAAAAAACCAGAGTTGAATAGAAAATTTGACATCCAGACACAAGAAGTAAGAGATGCCTGAGAAGGTAATCAGGGAAAAGAAATCAAAAGGAACTTATCAAAGTTGAACTATTTACATTCCTATATGGAAAAGCAATATCTGTGACTGATGATATCTTTCTCACTATGAAAATAATGGAAGAAGGGGGTGTGGTCATACAAATACATATGTGAATGTGTGTGTATATGGTTACAGTTATATATGGATAGAGGGCATAGGTTGAATTTGTTGGGAAGGGAGAATACTCAAGGGATGAAATTATGAGGTGAGAGAGGAAAGTGGCAAGAGGAGATGGGGAGAGACATGGTAGGGTAAACTATCTCATGTAGGGGAAGTGGGTGCAAAGGAGGGGGAGAATAAGGAAGGCTAAAAAGGCAAAACCACATTCACATTGAATTTGGTTCAGGGAGAAAATGACATACATACTAAATGGGATATCTCAACATGCAGCAGGATAGGGGGAAGGGGATGAGAGGAGGGATGATGGATGGGAGGGCATCCTTGGGGTGAGGGGAGGTTGGAAGTACCCACTATAGAAGAGGGACAGGATCATGTAGGGAATGGACCAGGTGGGGGGTGGGATGAGTGGGAGGGAATTATAAGCAGCCTTGTACAATATATCTACTATGATAATGTATTGCATAGCTAGACATGTACAACATATACTGAATTACTTATATCCCAAGAAGGAATGGGTGACAAGGGAGGAAGGAAATGGATCTGAAATTCAAGGTCATAACATTAAATGTTTCAAATATATATAGAAATACTATTATTAATAAAAAAAAAAGAAGATAAAAAAAAAGACCAAATGGGAAGTAATAAAATAAATGTATAAATAAAAAGTATAAGTTATGTTTAAAAAAAAAAAAAGAATGACTGGAAAATAATCTCCAATCAAGAAGAAAGAAGACTTTTTGACTGAGAGATTAAGACAATGCTACCTAGGGGTGGGAGACCTTTGTACTTTGTGTCCCTTAAGGAGGATTGCTCTGTAAGGATTGAGTTAAGGACTTACTGAATGATATCTTTTGTTTAAAACTATGTGGCCACTGTAATGATAAGTTATGTTCTATCATTGTAAATGCTGTACTTTGGTTTCTGTGAATGTTTTGCCTTAGTCTACTGCTGAATAAACATAGAGTTAACTATATTATGTGATCAGAAGAGCCAATGTGAAGAGTAAGATGATGACTTAATAGGAGAGATATATTAGGATTTCCTAGTAGCAGTGAGAAACTAGTTGAAATTCCACAAAATGAATTTGTAGTAGACCTAGTCAGAGAAGTTATGTGATTTTTTTTCTATCTTCATTCAGCAGTATATATGTAGGAGCAAAGGTGGCAAATGGTGGAAGTGATCAAAATTTCAGGCTTGGATGGGCATAATTTGCAATATGATAAGACGGATCAGGATTTAGGAGAGGAAAGCAATGCAGAGTTGAAATGGTTCAACAAAGGATAAAGACTAGAAAAAAGAGGAGATAGTTATAAGTGCAGAGGAGATAGCTTGGGCACAAATAGAAGAGTCAAGGTATCAGAAGTTACAATGTGGACAAAAAGAAGGGTTTTTTAAGGGCAGGCAGAGGGAGAGATCAAAATCAAATAGGTTATAGTCAGATAAGGGGATTTTAGAATTATTGAACATGGAGGTGGTACATTTAATGGTGAAGAGAAGGTTATCAGCATCTTTATATGCAGCTGAGGTGGGGTAGAGGAATAATTCATGGAAAATGGATTTGTTGAAGAACTGAGTGGTTAGATTACTTGAGGGACAGTCTATACATATGCTGAAGTCTCCTAATATGGAGGGGTAGCAGTTGAATAAGAGCAAAAAATGATTGTGAGTTACATACCAAATTCATTGGGAAAGGAAGGAGAGTAACCTGAGGATCTGTAGACAACAGGTACTGTTATCTTGATTGGATAGTAGACGTGAATATGTAGATGTAGAGAAGACAGTGATGGAGGTAAGGGGGGGGGGGGATCTGGAAGCAGCAACTGGGAACAAGGAATATTGTGATTCTTCTGCCTTTATCAATGAGCCAAGAAAAATGAGTGAAGATACAGGCAGTACTGAAAAATGGGGCCAGGGAGGCTTTGTCACCTAGAAAAAGACAGGTTTCAGTAACAGCTCATAAAGAAAAGATAACTTTTTGTCTTTTTTTGCCTATGGAACAGGAATTCTAGAGGACACAGTTGAAGGGCCGATTGTTATTTTGTTAAAACTTTGGGATGGGATAGTTGAGGGAAATAGGTATGAGGAATTGGATGGTACAGAGTAGGGAATGGGGTTTATATGATTTACAAAAGTTCAGAGTCACTAGGATTTGATGAGTATGACCAGGTGTAAGAATGTTCTTCATTGAGTGGAGGGTACTACTCCTTTTCCCAATAAAGTTTGGAAATTGGCAAATGAAGTATAGAATGGAGGTCCCACTTCATAATTCCTCTTCCATCCAAAAACTGAAAATTAGGCAAGAATCAGGAAAATGTCAGATTAATCAAATTCAGCATGGCATGAAAACATTCTAGGAGGGCATCTTTTCAGTTCACCTAAAAGGCACTTGTTTCTATCATGATGAAGAACTTGCATGATTACTATTGGATCAATTCTTGGGAAGGATGTATTGTGAACACCTAGAAGGCTAGAATAGGCTTCTTTTAAATGAACTCTTTATAACCACTTTCTTCAATTTTAGTGGCACTTTTATATATTGAACAAACAGATATCAGGTATGCCAGGGAAAAAACTGGTCTTGTTTGAGCTACTCTCCCACACAGGCTTGGCTATAACTACCACCACTAACCTCAGCCTTGGCTTTGCCCTGATTCCTCACCCAGCACAGAGGCCAAGGATCTAGCTCTTTGGCTTTTTTGGAGATTGGTGTGGGAAGGAGATTCTAGAGATATTTTTTCTGACCCTGTGAGCCACATGTAGACATACACAAGAGAATACACATAGCCTAAATGGGCAAAATGACATAGTCCCACTTACACACTTATCCTACTTGAATAAGCCACATAATGCAATATGCATATAAGCTCCAGAAGCTCCAGGTGAGCAAATACCATTCTTCTCTTCAGAGAAGTGGGAGTTTTCAATGGACTCTGAAGATCAAGAAATATTGTCTTTCCTAATGGGCCAGCAATGGATAGAGTGCCAGGCTTGTAGTCAAGAAGACTCATCTTTCTGAGTTCAAATCTGACCTCAAACATGTATTAGTTGTGTGAACTTGGGCAAATCACTTAACCCCATTTACCTCAGTTTCCTCATCTGTAAAAGAAGCTGGAGAAGAAAATGGCAAATCATTCCAGTATCTTTACCAACAAAATTCTAAAAGGAGTCATAAAGAGTTAGACATGACTGAAAAATGACTGAACAACAATAGAGTTTACAAGATTGTTGTATGAAAGATAAAATGGCTTTCTACCCTTTTGAACATGAATGACTTAAACCGTGTTTACAGTCAGCCTAATACAAAACTTTTAAGGAGGTGGTTTAATTTTGCTGCCCCCCTTCAAAGTTCTTTATCTCTACACATTTTTGCCAATTTCCACTAGACTAGAAACTCTTTGAGGGTATGGACTATTTCATTTTGGTTTGTAATTCCAGTTCCTAAAATACTACCTTCTGTTCATAACAGATACTTAATAAATTCTTGTAGAATTGAATTAAATTTAATCTACCTGGCTGCCTTCTAGCTTTCAAGGTCCTCCCCCTATATCTCTCCACTTTTTCTAGCCTTGACACATGTTAGAAAAAAATCCCAAAGAGAAAGTGTAAACAAACATATGATTTTTTTTAAAATTAAAAGCTTTGATGCAATGTCCCAAATCCCAGTTTTTTTCTTCCATACAAGATATGTTTTTGTATGCATATACTGAGGAATCCTGGACCCAACAATTCATTGGTATAAAAACAAATAGATAAGGAAACTCCCTCTGACCAATGTAGATTGATACCCTCTTCAATTCAGAGTTCTAGAGTTTCATAGAACTTTGAAAAATAAAATAACATTGCCAGGGTCATTCATATTGCCAGTATGTATCAGAGGCAGGGCTTGATATCTGGTCTTCCAGATTCTAAGCCAATTCTCCGTCCACTATACAACTTTTATCAATATACAACATGCTTCTTATGTGTGTACTTACATTTTTTGTTTCCACCTTATGCTTTGAACCTTTAGTTTCAGATCTACAACTGGAAATCAACTTTATTTTACAGATGAGAAAAAAAATGGACCAGAGAAATCTAGTGATTTTCCTAAGATCACACAGGTAGTATGGATTCAAACCTAGATGTCCTGACTCCAGAGCATTACCTGTATTCATTCCTACTTTAAAGGTACAAAACCTATGTCTCATTTCCCCTGTCCCCAGAAAAACGATCTGTAACTCTCACATTAGCTAGTTAATGAATGAGCACATGAAGGGAATATCAATTATTTGCCCTCCCTAAGGATTATATTTTGATTTTGAAAGATGTCTGAAGATTCTAATAATGGAAGTGTTAGGCACTATTATTAGCTGAGGGAGAGAAGATACTTAGGGAGTTTGTTCCCATTTTATCTCTCAAATTCTCTTTATTTGAGCTAAGTCTTATACCTATTCACACTATCAGTACTTTTCAATAGAGTAACATTGGCCTCCTCTCTGTTTCTCATACAAGGTACTTCATCTGACAGTTCCAGGCATTTCCACGGGCTAGTTATCCCCTTCATGTTTCTGCTCCCTGGCTTCCTGACTTACTTCAACTGCGATCTAAAAAAGTTGCTACAAGTAGCCTTTAATTCTCTTTCATTCTACTGACTTCCCTCTATCCTCCTATTGTTTAGCTCCATTTTACCATGTATATAAGTATGTATATAATTATGCACATATGTATACACACATATATGTATCTATTATTTGTATAAAATATGTTCATCTTATCTCTAATTCTATTAGAGTGTGAGAACCTTCAGGGCAGGAGTAGGGACTGTCTTGCCTTTGTTTGTATCCTCAGTATGTAGCCAGTGCCTAGAACATAGAAAGTGATTTAAGAAAAGCTTTTCAACTGACCAATTAACTAGTCCATGACTTGGCAGCCTAGAATTATAATCACCCTTCCATATTATTTTATTAACCTTTGGAACAGTCCTTTTGCCCTCATGGGCCATCTGAAATAAATGTGGTTCTAGTTTTCATAGTTGTCTATGACAGTGTAGAAAAAGGAAGAGTCATAATTCCCCCCAAAATTCAGTGAAGACAAATTCATTTGGGCTTTGGGTTTAAAACATACAAGACTTTGAAAAATCAACTTGGTGTGTCAGTGGGATTCATACTTTATGAATTACATGCCTTAAAAGTAATTCTGTGTCTCCCCCACTCCATCACTAGGGGTCAGGATTGCACAGCACACATATAGAAAGCCACCCAATGATCTGGCCAATAAAAGGTGTGATGAAGAGTCACCATTTGGAAATAATCTGCCTTGTGCTTCTACTATGATGAAAAGCATTTGCCATGATCCTGTTGTTTATGGTTGTCCCTCAAGATGTACAAAAGGCTCACTAGGCTTTCTTCATGTAACAGAGGAATTGGTTCCAAACTCCCTTCCCCATTTTGCTTCCCAGGAATCCTTTAATACAATGATGCATTCGCTTCAGCCAGGCTGGTCTTCTCACTCCGTTTCAAAGAAGCCTCATAAATTTACACTTTTGAACCTCTGCTCTTGCCATATATACCAGTTGGAATACAGGATGCCCCACTCCCCACAATGCCTGCCCAAATCCACCCATTTTTTTTCCAGGAATTGAGCCCATCAATTCAAAGAAGCTTTCCTTAATCACTCTAGATTATGGTGAACGCCTCTCCTTCTTGTGAACTCCTATAGCCCTTCTTGCCTATAATATTGATTTGCTGACTTGAATATTGAGTTATCTTTTTTAAAGTATGTACCCAGGCTTTCTAAACAAATTAAAATTTTTCTAGACCCAAGGATTCTTCGTCTTTTTGGTATCATCAAACATTTTGGAGGTCTTATGAAACCTGTGTGTACTTTCTCAGAATAATGTTTTTTTAAGTGCATAAAATAAAATACAAAGTATTACAAAGAAAACAAAATATGAATATTATTATTAAAGGTTTTTTTAAAAACAAGTTCACAGATCCCAGGTTAAGAACCATACAGCCCAGACCAAGGTTCATGTCTATGTAAAAATATCTCATATAATACATTTTAAGATAATTTGTACTACCTTTTTCAATTATTCTTCATGTGCTATTCTTTCCACAGCAAGGATCTAATATTTTCTAAGGGCATAGTTTATGTCTTATACATGTTCATAATCATCTCTTTTACCTTTCATTCTTAATCATGTGAGAAGTCCCATTGTTCTATCTCAGGAACGTCTACCTTTTTCTGTTTTCCAAATATCCCCATGTTAGTTAAGATAGTTATTACCAATGATACAATATTTTCCTAACTGGTGCTCATACCTCAAATCTCTTCCCTCTCTATACTATCATTCATGCCATCACTAGGAGCGGAGCGTATATCTGGTCATATCATTCTTCTGCTGAAAAGACATCAGTGGCCTATTATTGCCTAATGAATGAGTTCAAAATATTTTACTTAGAATTCAAGACCTTTCACATCATGCCTTTCTTTCAGTTTTATCTAATGTATTCAACATCTTCCCTTTCATCCCTGCCTTATTCTTGCTCTCCCTTCTTATATACATTCTATGTTCTTATCAAGATACAGTCATCTCTATCCCCAGGCATGTAATATGCATGCCTGCTTCCATGACTTTCTATTCTCTGGAAGAGCAAGGGATATCATCCCTTCTCCCTTCATTTATTGAATTGATGATTCATCCTTTAGTACCCAACTCATGGTACATCCTCCATGATAAATTATAAGGTGGGAAAAATTTTTTTTTCCAGCACTTAGAGTGATCCAGAGGTGAAATGAACATAGTGAATTCCTCATCCCTGGAAGCTTTCAAGAAGATGCTGTATGACCACTTGTTAGAGCTGTTAACAGTTTGAGGTTCTCTTCCAAGCACAGAATTGACTAGATAACATCTCAAGGCCTTCCATTTCTGAGATTCTTTGGTTTCTATAAGCCCTTCCCCAACTCTCCTGTTAGTATACCATCCCTCACATAGCATTTTTATTTTATGCATCATTATAATGGGCATTATTGTTTATCATAGTTCTCTGTGCATGTGTTTTATTCCCCCAGGAGACTGTAAACTCCACGGAGGCAGGAACTAGCATAGAGCTCTGGACACAGTAGGGGCTTAATGAATATTTGTGGAATGAAATGGAATTGACTGGTAGGTACTCAGTAAATATTTGTTGATTGATTGACACACCTTCCTAAAGAGGAATTATGCAAATACCATGGCATTGCCCAGCATGTGAAAAATAACAGAGCTACAGAAATTGATGTGCTAATTAAACATGCCTCTTTTTTTTTCAGCATGAATGGCCTGCGGAAGTCTTCCTAAGCCCTAAATGAGAGTACCGTAAATACAATAAATAGGTGATTATGGAGGAAAAGAATTGTAGACCCACACTAGAAAACTTCCTATACTAAATGGATGGTATACTGAGCATTGGAAGACAGCTCCAAACAGTTACACCTAATAATTTTCATTAACTCACAGTAAAAATTAATGTTCAATTCTGACATCTTACCAGAGCATGGAGATAATTTTTAGTTCTTGAAGCCTATGTAAGCAAGGTATAAGCTTGGGCATGTCCTACAAATTTAGAAAGGTTTTGAGTGTGAGCCCATTAATGGAATGTTTGCCTGTTGACTGAGGGCCAGGCTAGGTCAGATCAAAGAAGCTCGTAACTATAATGTTGGTGGGGGGGCCTTCAGCTACAATTATTCATGAAAACAATCTACTAAGACATCAAAAGGCCCCATGTATACGTATGGATAGAATACATATGTAGGTAAAATTATAGACTTTAAAACGCTAAAGTCTATATCAGGTACTGACAGCCTCTCACAAAGGGAATGAGAGTGCTTTGTCCCCTATTCTTCTGTGGTGAAGAAATTGATATGGATAGGAGGGGCAAGAAGTAATAATGGGGAGGTTTCACCCTTACTCTAACAAAGGAGCAGTGGTAACAAGTAAGCAATGACTCAAAGTCATGTGAGAGCAAAAGGTCAGTGACAGAGGAAAGGAAAAGAGATCAGATCACAGAGACACTAACCTGCCTCTATTCCATATAATACAATGGAAAGAACACTGGCTTTGGGGGTGGAGAGGTTCATAACTTGCCTTTGTTGCTTGTTTTCCTATATAACCTTGGCCAACTAATTTAATCTCTCTGAGCTTCAGTTTTTTCATATGTAAACTGAGGAGGTTATAATAAATGACCTTCAAGGAACTAGCTCTAAAAGAATAAATGGATGAAATTACATTTTATATGTACTTACTACATACCAAGCAACCTGTTAAGTGCCAAAGAAACAAAATGCTATAAAATAAGACAGTTTCTGCCCTCAAGGAACTTTAAAATAGGAGTAGACAACATAGGGGAGTAGAGGAAAGAAAATATTTTTGGTTCAGTTTTGTTTTGCTCAGAAAAAGCAAGAGGAAGGTAAGTAGAGATGGTGATTCTAAGGATGTGGGCTTAAATTTTGGTACATAGAATATAGACTATTATGGAGAGCTATCTAAAAAGGTTGACATTTGGGGCACATGCAAAATTTTCCTTCAGTAAGGTTAGGAGGTATGAGGACCAACTAGACGATGGAAACTTGAAGAAACTCTTGGGGGATAAAATGTGGGGCAGCAAATGGGATGACTCCATCTAGGTATCTGATAGATTCATATTTTAGCTACCTATTCTTACTAACTTGATGCTAAGGTTTGTTGTTTCTATGATGCCCAAGCACAAATGTGGCTGACAAAAACTAAATCTGACTCCCTGGTTCAAAACCCCAGTTATCAAGAACTAGTAGCCACTGTCTAACCATGGTTAATAGATTTTATCAAATAAAATATTTTCTGGTCCTTGCAAGTTGAGTCTGCTCTTGCCAGTTGAGTCTGCTACCGTTTGCATTCTAGCATACATTTACTATGGCCTATATCTTCTCTCACCTGATCTGCTATAATAACTAATCAGATTAATACTAAGTATAAAATGTTGTAATTTGTTCACAATTTGACTCTAACTTCTTTCACAAATGCATTATGAGGGATATAGGGTGTAATAGTAGTTCTTATGAAAACTAACAGGGGATTTTAGTAGGCTACAAATTTAATTTGGCTTAATGTTGTTATAAAAATAACTGCTATGCATGAACTCCACTTTTTATTTGCTCTTCTACCTGGTTTCCACTTCACAGAACAAGGTCTCGCTGTGTCAGATACTCCCTGGTACCCTCCCCCACCTGCTTTCTTTTGTGTGTTCTCCTTCCTCCACTAGATTGTAAGCTTTTTTAGGACACAACTGTCTTTCTTTTTACTAATTGTATCCCCAACGTTTAGCACAGTGCCTGACACATAATAGGCATTTAACTTTATTGTATTGTATTGGATGAGGGCCTGAGTTTAAATACCAGAAATCTGAATTGCATGCAGTCAACATGATTTCAGGACTTCCTCTAGAAGTATTCATAACTGCTCTAGAGTAAGAGCAGGAAAAGGAGGAGGAGGAGGAGGAGGAGGAAGAGAAGAAGTAATTTAGGACCCTTTGATATATATCCATAGAACCATTGTGCTCTCTCTCTCTCTCTCTCTCTCTCTCTCTCTCTCTCTCTCTCTCTCTCTCTCTCTCTCTCTCTCTCCACATATCAAATTTTTTGCCAAAAGTAGTTTCTAATTTCTTTCTCTACAACATCTGTTCCATATGTTCCCTTCTCTCTACTTCCAATAAATATCTCTCTCATTCAATTCCTCATCACTTTCCCTGAAACTATCACAATAGCCTTCTAACTGGTCTCCTTGACTCCAGTCACTATTTAATTTATCCTCCACACTGCTGCTCAAATGATTTCCCTACAGTACAAGTCTGACCATGTGGCACCTCTACCAAATAAGCTCCGGTGGCTCTTTATTATCTCTAGGATTAAGTATGAACTATTGTTTGCCCTTTAAACTTTTCATAACCCAGTTCCTTTCTACTTTTACAGTATTTTGATACATTATTCTCTTCGATACACTCTATGTTTCAGTCATGCTGGAATACAAGCTATGCCAAATTCCTGGAATTCTCTCTCTTCTTACCTACAAATCACAGAATCTATAGATTCCTTTAAGATTCAACTCTAGTGCCACTTTCTCCAGGAAGGCTTTTTTTGGTGCCCTAAGTTATTGCCTTCCATTCTAAGACTACTTTCCACATCTACTTGGCATTTATCTTATATGCACTGGTCTACAGAGGTTGTCTCCTCCATTAGAACATAATCTCGAGGGCATAGATTTTTTTGTTTTATTTTTATTTTTTAATTTCTAGAACTCAGTTATTTTCTGGCATACAATAAGCACTTAATGTTTGATGACTGATGGATTTATCAAATAATCCATGTTTCCCCCATAAGTAGTGGATATAGAGTGAAGATGGAGGTCTCAGGAGTGGAAGGGTTTGATTAATTGAGTAGTTGGGGTGATTGAAAAGGTCCAGGAACATTAATATTCTTTCAATTTAATTTTACCCAGGAAATATCAACCAAACAGTGCTAACTGGAGAAAGAGAGTACTAAGATTTTCTTTCTAGCTTTGGCATTCAATCCTGATGAATCATTTTTTGAAAGGGATTGGCAATGGGACATTGTTCATAATACTCTATATAGGGACTATTATTTCTAGACTCCCTCTCCTAAAATAAGGACAGCAACATCTTCTACACAGGGTACCACTGAAAGTTTGGGGTATCTCCATTGACCAAGATTTGAGCCCTCATTTTAGATGTTTCTCCAATTTTTTAGTGCCAGTGACTAGCATCCCATTTCTATTTAATCAATTAACATCAATTAACTTTTTGTTTGTTTGTTTCTCTTTCCTTTTTACCTTTTTATTTTATTTTAAACAAATGCTTTATTAACTTCTGTTTTACATCATTCATTTCCACCAGATTTTGAGTTACAATCATTTTCCCCCCATTATTCCCCTACCCAACCTCCCAGAATAGTAGTCCCACAAGATATTGCTTCCTCCAATCTGCTCTCTCCCATACCTTCTCCCATACCCCCATCGACTTTTCCATTAGAGAAAGGTGAATCTTTGTGTCCCAATGCCTGCACATCTTATCTCCCAATTATAAGCAAAAGAGTATTAATAATAGTATTTATATGTATTTGAAACATTTAATCTTAAGACCTCGAATTTCAGATCCATTTCCTTCCTCCCTTGTCACCCATTCCCTCTGGGGAGATAAGTAATTCAGTATTTGTTGTACATGTCTAGTTATGCAAAACATTATCATAGTAGATATATTGTACAAGGCTGCTTATAATTCCCTCTCACTCATCCCACCCCCCACCTGGTCCATTCCCTACATGATCCTGTCCCTCTTCTATAGTGGGTACTTCCAGCCTCCCCTCCCCCCAAGGATGCCCTCCCATCCATCATCCCTCCTCTCATCCCCCTTCCCCCTATCCTGCTGCAGGTTGAGATATCCCATTTAGTATGTATGTCATTTTCTACCTGAACCAAATTCAATGTGAATGTGGTTTTGCCTTTTTAGCCTTCCTTATTCTCCCCTCTTTTGCAACCACTTCCCCTTGCTTCTTCTGCATGGGATAGTTTACACTACCCTGTCTCTCCCCATCTCCTCTTGCCACTTTCCTCTCTCACCTCATAATTTCATCCCTTGAGTATTCTCCCTTCCCAACAAATTCAACCTATGCCCTCTATCCATATATAGCTGTAACCATATACACACACATTCACATATGTATTCATATGACCACACACCCTTCTTCCATTATTTTCATAGTGAGGAAGATATCATCAGTCACAGTTATTGCTTTTCCATATAGGAATGTAAATAGTTCAACTTTGATAAGTTCCTTTTGATTTCTTTTCCCTGATTACCTTCTCAGGCATCTCTTACTTCTTGTGTCTGGGTGTCAATTTTTCTATTCAATTCTGGTTTTTTTCCTCAAGAATGCTTGAAAGTACTCTATTCCACTGAATGACCATATTTTCCCCTGAAACAAAATACTCAATTTTGCTGGGTAGGTGACCCGTGGGTTCATTCCCAGTTCTTTTGCCCCCTGGAATATCATATTCCATACCCTTCGATCCCTCAGTGTAGAAGCCGCCAGGTCCTGGGCTATTCGGATTGTGTTTCCACAATATTGAAATTGTTTCTTCCTGGCTGCTTGAAGTATTTTCTCCTTTATCTGGGGATTCTGGAACCTGGCTATAATATTCCTGGGAGTTTTCTTTTTGGGGTCTTTTTCAGGAGGTGATCGGTGGATTCTTTTAACCTCTATTTTGCCCTCTGGATCTAAAACATCAGGGCAGTTTTCCTTGAGAATTTCTTGAAGGGTGATTTCTAGGTTCTTTCCTTGATCATGGCTTTCAGGTAGTCCAATAATTTTTTAAGTGTCTCTCCTGGATCTATTTTCCAGGTCAGTGGTTTTTCCCATGAGATATTTCACATTGCCTTCTAATCTTTCATTTGTTTGGATCTGCTTAACAACATCTTGATTTCTCATAAAGTCATTAGCTTCCATTTGTTCCAGTCTAACTCTGAAGGAATGAATCTCCTCAGTGAACTTCTGAGATTCTTTTTCCATCTGGCAAATTCGACTTTTTAAGGCATTCTTCTCCTCATTGCCCTTTTGGGACTTCTTTGCCATTTGAGTTAGTCTATTTTTTAAGGTGTTGTTTTCCTCAGTCAGGCTGTTGACCCTCATTTCATACTTTTCCTGCATCCTTCTCATTTCTCTTTCCAATTTTTCCTCCACTTCTCTTATTTGATTTTTAAAGTCCTTCTTAAGGTCCTCCATGGCCTGCAACCCACTCATGGTTTCCCCTGGGGCTTTTGGAGTAGGACTTCTGACCTCACAGTCCTTTTCCTGCTCTATGCCCCCAAAATAGGAGTCTAGGGTTGCATTTTTCTGTTTCTTTTTCCTTGGCATGTTGCCACTTAATTACTTGACTTTTGGGCTTGTTGCCACACTATGGCTTTAAGGCCAGATAGAGGAATTTTCATCCCGAACGTGTGGGGGGCAACTTCCGTTTCTGGCGAGCTGTAAACCCACCCACGACTTCCACCCTAGATCACAATCCAGATCCAGGGAGGTTAAAGCAAGAGTGATTACCCCCCAAGACTGATCGCTGGATCTCCCTACAAATTTGCAGGCCGGGAGCGGGAGCTGCCTCGGAAAACTACAAAATGGCATTTGTCCTCAGCAGCTTCTAGCCCCCAGGGGAGGGAGCCGACGCATTCCCTAATACCAGTCCCAAAGTCCATAGGACACTAACCTCTTACTTTGTCCCAGGCAAGTCTATGTTGATAATTCTGGAGTCGCCACAGCTCCTGGTGTTCTGGGGTTCCTCCAGCTGCCTGGTGGCCCTGCCGCCCTGGGGCTAAAACCTCGGCTCATGCGGACCTGGGCTCGGCTCGGCTCGGCTCCTGCGCTCTGCTCGCTGCACGCTGCCAGGTCCCAGACCACTGCGCTGGTCCTTCCTGCAGGGCTGCTGGGCTGTCCTCAGCGGGAATTTAGCTTCTCTGTGTCGTTCTGTGGGTGCTGGGGCTCCAGAAGTTGTTCAGAGTTCCCTTTTACATCATTTGGGGGGAATGTGGGGGCAGAGTGGCTTGGATGAGCTGTTTCTACTCCGCCATCCCCTTTTTACCTTCCAATTAACTTTTTAAAAGGGATATTTCCTTCAAAAATCAAAAGTAAAAAAATTTTTCTCCCAAAATCTATGGGACACTTTCTCCCATGTACCACCTTGATCTTTGGGCTTAGACTTAAACAAATTTCTATTTAGCTGTGGTCCCACCAAGATCGCACACAAATTAGACATTTGTGTTTAATGAGTGGACTTCTTAACTAAATCTCATAATTCACCCAGTTCTGTTCATCCTACCACTTAAATATCCCTTGCACACATTCTCTTTCTCTTGATCACAATTGTTACATCTAAAGTACAGATCCTGGTTACCATCTATCTGCTCTATTGCAATAACCTACAGACAGAACTTCCTGCTTCTACTCTTTGCCCATCCAATCATTCCTTCAGATAACTGGAAAATTAATTTTCCTCACTTGTGTCATTTTTATGCTTCAAATTCATCAATGGATCCCTACTGCCTAATGAATACTCCTCAAAATCTTTAAACTAGCATTCAAGGCTACACAATCTAGCATTCCTAACCTTTTCAGAATTATCTCATATTTACCCTATTATTTCACTTTTAACTTCATATTAAGTGACAAACTATACTGATAATTAGACGATTCATCATCCTTCATCTCATACCATACATTTTTGGTATCTCTTTTCTGTCATATATATGTTAATAGCATTTTTTGGACCTCAAATGTCCCTTACCTTTTTTTCCATGATATCTTGAAAAAAATCATATTCCCTATCTTCCAGTGTCATGGATTTCAGGTAGTTCAATGATTCACAAATTAAATCTTATTCTGTCAGTTGTTTTTGCATATGATATATTTTTTTGCTTCCTACTATTTTTCCAATATGTTGATTTGTTTTATTTTAATATTTCTTCTTATTTTATATTCACTAAATTCTATCCTATTTTAAGATTCTAATTTTCTTTTTAAAAATAGTTTGTATTTTTGCTTTCCAAGTAATGACTCTTTTTATCTTTCCCTTTCTCTACCTCCCCTCTAATGAACAAATTAATTTTTTTCAATCTATATCTACATAATTTAGCAAATGAAATCCTCCATTAGCCAAGACCTAAAATGTTATTTCTTTCTGCATTTTAAGTTCATCACTTCTTTATGAGGATCTGAATATTTTGGACTTGTGGTTTATCATTGTATTTATTAGAGTTTTCTCACAATTGTTTTTCCCTATAATGTCACTGTCATTCTAAAGATTGGCCTCCTACTTCTGATGACCATTCTGTAGCAATTCATAAAGTTATTGCCAGTTTCCTCTAAAATTGCCTATTTCATTATTCCTTATATCACAATAATTTTGTATTAAATTCATTTGCCATAATTTGCTTAGCCATTCCCCAATAAGAGGACAGTCATTAAGTTTCTAATGCCTGGCTGCTATAATGATTTGTGTATCTATAGATCATTTTTCTCTCTCTTTGATTTCTTTAAGATATGAATAGTCCAGTAACTTTCTAGGCATAATTTTAAATGCTTTATAAAATGAACGGACTAGTTCATAGCTCTATCAACTGTGCCTTAGTGTCTGTTTACCAACAGCCCCTCTGATATTTGTTATTTTCCTTTTTTGTCATCTTTGCCAGTATATTAACTGTGAGGTAGAACCCCAAAGTTGCTCCATTCTCATTTTCAAGTAGTCTGTTAGGTGGGTAATAACTCTTGGGCTAAACGGTTAATTTTCTTCCTAAGACTTTCATCCAAAAATCTTTTATTTTCCATTTCTTTCTTCTAATGTTCTCAATATATTTTCAGTATCACTTAAAGACTTTTAAAAAATTGTGCTTCAATTCGTATAGGAATTCTAATTTTTCTTGTGACTTAGCTATGATTTTATTTGAGTCTTTACTTGAGAAACTGTGGAGTTATTTCTTCCTTTGAGATTGAGTCTTGCATAATAATAATAAAATGAATAAAACTTATTTTATTTATAATAAAATAATGTATATTATATATATACTTTATTTATAATAAAATTATTTATATTTATAATTATATAAAATAATAAAAGTTATTTATAATAACTTATTAATAATGAAATAATTTATATTATATATAATAATTTATTCATAGTAAAATAAATAAAATTTAAAATGAAACTTTGTTCACTCATTATTCTAGCCTTTCTTTGAAGATTGAAATTTTATGTCAGGACTAGGTACTACACCCTTCTGGTGAGGTAATTTTGGCCTTATATGATTTATCTCAAGTCCCACTATTACATTTTTCAGATATTCTTTGTGGTATTCTTTAGGGATCAAAGAGGCAGCTTGTGTCAGGGAGCTGCAAAATCTTCACTTGCGTTTTCTGGGCTCCAGATCCAGGTTTGCATCATGGCAACAAAGCTTCATACTTGCCCCTGGTTAGTGCTCCATTAGATAGTCGCTATCCCCAATTCCTTTCAGCTGAGGCCCAGAGTGATTATATGACTGGCCTAGTTTGTTCTAGGACTGGAGTTACGTCTGAACCAATCATTGTTACTAACTAAGCTCTACTCCAGGGGTGGGAAACCTGTGGCTTCAAAGCCAAATGTAGCCCTATGGGTCCTACAGTGTGGCCCATTGACTGAATCCAAACTTCACAGAACAAACCCCCTTAATAAAACGAGTCCACTCTATTAGAGTTGTGTCTTCTATCTGTCCTGAGAAATCCTGCTAGCTGATGGTCCAAGCTTGTTCAGAATCCTGGGGACTTGATCTAGCATACTTGACCATGTTAATCCCAGGTGCTGGCCTGGGATAGGAGCTGAGTTGCCAGGCCATACTTGTTAAGTCTCCATATGTCTCTTAATGTAGCCTCAAAATTCATGAGCTTTTCAGGCTGCCATATCATCAAGGTGATTAAATGCTCATGAAACTGTTGAGCCCCCCCCAAATCCTACTGAACAATTTACACAGAACAGAACTATAAAACTGGGATTATTTTATATGGGCAAATAGTGCCCCTTGTGTTACCTTCAGAAATTAACTGAGAATATGATGAAATTCTTATTTTAGGGGTAATGATCATGCCTGAATTCAAGTGCATGACATATTAGGAAAATAAGAAGCCCTGGAGGCCAAGATAATCAAAATCACTCAGGAAAATGTGCTTAAATCTGGGCTGATTGTCAGGTTTTAAGAGTGAATAGTTAGCCTGGAGTATACAATACAGTTCCTTCATTTTCTCAAGCAGCAGCTCTTTTCAGCTTGTCTCCCCTGCCTCAGCCACTGACATTCAAATTGACTTTTTACATTTCATAAAAGCAGTTTCTGTCTTGTTTTTGCCTTTGTCCACCAAACCAACTGCTGTGACTTTCTCCTGATGTGTGAGTTTAGAGGAAGCTGCCTGAAAAATGCACCACTTAGTCCAGTCATTTTGCTAAAGAACCCTCTCATGTGGGCAAAACCATAAGAGAGAATGATGGGCAGCTGTCTACTACTGTCAAGAATTGCTTCCTCATCAGTGGCCCCATTTTGAGAAACTGGGCCAAAGAGATCCTCTGTTTGCTGCCTTCCAGACGAAAAGAAAATGCAAATTCTTTGGCAATGAGCAAACTCAACCAAAACTCTTACCAGATCCCTTGCCTACAGAGAAGACTAGGAAAAATCCAGGAGCAAGTAAATTCCAGATAATAGTCATTCAATAAATATTTAGAGCTGATTATGTGCTCAGCAATGAATTAAGTACAATATAGGAAGATTAAAGAAGCAAACAAAACAAAACAAACAAAAAAAGAACAGTCCTTACCCTTGAAGAACTTAAAAATTTGCAAAATGAGTGAACTAAAAACAATAAAAAAACAATGGGAGGCAATTACTGAGTAACTTGGTTTCTTGAGAAAAACCCTGGTCTCAGAGCTGAGACTTGGGTTCTCCTCTAAATTCTGCTATTAAGCATTCCTCTCACTGGGTATGTGTTTCTTTATCTGTAAAGTGAGGGAGATGGATGACATGACCCGGAAGCTTCCTCCTCTTTTTAAGCCTCTAAATAACAACTCAACTTTATTAAATGGCAGCAATAGCTACTTTTTAGAAACTGTTTCTCTCCCACATGCTTGGTTTTCTGTCTCTCATTATGCTCACCCTCTAATTCTGCTCTTAAAATTTTTCATTTATTCCTCCTCATCTCTTTCCTACTCTCTCAGCTGTGACTATCCCATCATCGGCCACTGTAGGTATCACTTAATACCAATAATGTAACTTCAGGTTAAAGGGACCACTGAGTCTTAGCCCTGGAGCTTAGAACTCAAAATATGCACAAGTGGCATGAAGGCCATTGGTAAAATAAGAAGGCAAATTTTAAGTCTTACAATGCCTTAGAAAGTTACCTAAATTCTTCAGTAAGACTTAAGAAATAAATCAACAAAAATACTAGTATTTCATTTTAGGAAAGCAGCAAGTTGTAGTGGAAAGAATGGCACTTTTTAAAAATTAAATTTTATGTTTATTTTTAGTTTACATCATTCATTTCCTGTATACCCCCTCCCCCAATCTTCTCTCTCCTATACCCTCCCCCATTAGCCCTCTGACTTTCCAGTAGGGCAAGATGGATCTCTATACCCCAGTGCCTGTATATCTTATTTCCCAGTTGAATGTAAAAAAATAATAATATATATTTTTAAACATTTGATTTTAAAATTTTGTATTCCAGATTGTTTCCCTTCCTCCCTCATCACCCACCCTTACTGGGAAGATAAGCAATTCAATATAGGTTTTACATGTTTAGGCTATGCAAAATATTTCCATAGTGGATATATTGTGAAAGACTGACTATATTTCCTTCCTTCCTATCCTAACCCTCACTTGTTCTATTCTCTACTTTGACTCTGTCCCTTTACAAAAGTGTGTGCTTCCAACTTCCCTACCCCCAACTTGCCCTCCCTTCCATCACCCCCCCCCTCATCCTCTTCCTCCCTACTCTCCTGTAGGGCAAGATACCCTATTTAGTGTGTATGCCATTCCCTCCTTAAGCCAAATTCAATGAGAATAAAGGTGATACATTCCCTTTGGCCTTGCTATTCTTCCCCTCCATTGTAACAGTTTTCCTTGCCTCTTTTATATGAGATAATTTACCCCATTCTGTCTCTCCCCATCTCCTCTTATTATATTCCTCTCTCACCTCTCAATTTCACCTTTTAAGTATCATCCCTTCCTATTCAATTGGTCATGTGCCCTCTATGTACACATACACACACACACACACACATATATATCCATATGGCCATATACCTTCCTATATAGACATTTATATGTATGTATACATATATTTTTATTTTCCCATCAACTATTCTCATCCTAAGAAAAGTTTTATCAGTTATTGTTTTCTATGTAGGAATATAAATAGTTCAGCTTAGATAAGTTTCTTATGATTTGTTTTCTCTGTTTACCTTTCCATGCTTCTCTTGCTTCTTGTATCTGAATGTCAAATTTTCTATTCAACTCTGGTTTTTTTCCTCAAGAATGCTTGAAAAATTCTCTATTTCAATGAATGACCATATTTTCCCCAGAAGCATAATACTCAGTTTTTCTGGGTAGGTGATTCTTGGTTTTAATCCCAGCTCCTTTCACCTCTGAAATATCATATTCCAAGACCTTTGGTCCCTCAGTGTAGAAGCTGCCAGATCCTGTGTTATCCTGATTGTGTTTCCACAATATTCAAATTGTTTCTTCCTGGCTGCTTGTAATATTTTTTCCTTGATCTGAGAATTCTGGAACCTGGCTATAATATTCCTAGTAGTGTTCTTTTGGGGATCTTTTTTTCAGGAGGTGATTGGTGAATTCTTTCAACCTCTATTTTGCCCTCTGGTATTAAAACATCAGGTCAATTTTACTTGAGAATTTCTTGAAGGATGATTTCTAGGTTATTTTATTGATCATAGTTTTCAGTTAGTCCAATAATTTTTAAATTATCTCTCCTGGCTCTGTTTTCGAGATCAGTGGTTTTTCCAATGAGTTATTTTACATTGCCTTCTATTTTTCTTTTCTTTTTTTTTGGATCTGTTTAATAGTATCTTTATTTCTCATAAAGTCACTAGCTTCCATTTGATACAATCTAATTCTGAAGGAATTATTCTCTTCAGTGTCCTTTTGAGATTCTTTTTCCATCTGGCAAATTCGGCTTCTTAAGGCATTCTTCTCCCCATTGGCTTTTTGAGCCTCTTTTGACATTTGAGTTAGTCTATTTTTTAAGGTGTTATTTTCTTCAGTCAGGTTGTTGACTCTCTTTTCATGATTTTCTTGCATCATTCTCATTTCTCTTCACAATTTTTCCTCCACTTCTCTTATTTGGTTTTCAAAATCCTTCTTAAGCTCCTCTATGGCCTGTAATCAGTTCATATTTTTCTTGGAAGCTTTTGGTTCAGGACTTCTGACTTCTTTGTCTTCTCTCTCTTCCATGCTTTGATCCTTTTTGTCACCCAAAAAGGAGTCCAAAGTATGATTGCTGTGTTTGCTTTGCTTCCTTTCTTTCTCATATTGCTACTCAATTACTTGACTTTTGAGCTTTTTGCAACAGTAGAACTCTGCTTCCAGAGAGGAAAGCTTTATTCCAAATCACTGTGGTTTTCTCAGCTGCCAGAGCTATTAGATGGGTGCCCTCTCTAAAGCCTCCACTGGCTCTGGCACACTGGTCCTGCACCACAGATAGGGATCCAGATCCAAGCAGGTTAAAGCAAGAGGGATTATCCCTCAGATTGGTTGTTTGGTCCCCCTACACTCTGCAGGCCAGGAGCTATGAAGCAGCCACTTGGAGGCTCCTGCTTTGTCTCAGCCACTTCTCACCCTGGGGGGAAGAGGCTGGACTACACTCCCAGACACCCCTGTTCCCACAAAGTTCCCACTGACCACTCACTTTGTCTTTGGTATTTATGGGTGGATAATTGTGAAAACAACCACAGCTGCTGGTGATCCACTCTCCCAAAGTCCCTCCAGTCAGGGCTGATTGTGGCCACCCTGAGGCTAAAACCACATACTCACACAGGTCTGGGCTCAGATCCCAGTGTGTTGGGATGTACCCTTCCTTCTGGCCTGCCGAGCTGTCTTCAGCAGTGGGTTTGTTTCTCTCTGTCATTTTGTGGGTTCTGTAGCCCTAAAGTTTGTTTAGAGTTAATTTTATATGTATTTGAGGTGGTTATGGAGAAGGCATATGGAGTTTTCCTGCTTCTACACCACCATCTTGGCTCCACCCCCAAGAACAGCACTTTTGAAGACAGAAGATCTTCATTCAAATCTCAGCTCTGCTATATGTGACCATGGGCAAGTTACTTCTCCCTTCTGGATTACACTTTTTCCTTTTTCAAATGTAGGAGACTGGACCAGATGGGCTCTAAGATATCTTCTATGTCCACAGGCCAGTGTCTATAAATGTGTCCTTGATAAATTGTGAGACAGCAAGGGAGCATAGTAGAAAGATTTGTGTCTCTGGATTGAAAAAGAGCATTGCTCAAATCCTGACTTGATCACTTATCAGGTTTGTACTTCGTTAGTCAACATTGAAAGAAAATATTGGCTAAAACATGATAGTTGAAAAAGCAGGAGAATCTATGTTCTATAACCATGATTTCCTTGTGACTTTGGGCCAGGGGTTATCCATTTCACACTGACAGTTTTATAAGTTCCATTCAGGACTACAGTGGGCTCAGGGAAGATGATAAGTTCGTTATAGTTGCCCAGAGCTAGCTACCTCTACCTACTAAATCTGGACATCATGTAGGGATGTGGGCTTAGCTCATCAATTAGAACACAGATAGTATAAGGAAAACAAAGTAGTACAGTGGATAGAGCACTATGTCTGGAGTCAGGAGGGCCTGAGATCAAATCTTGTCTCAGACATTTACTAACTGTATGACCCTGCACAAATCACTTAATCTTCATTTGCTTCAATTTCCTCAATTATAAAATAGGAATAATAATAATAGCATCTATCTCACAGGGTTTGTATCAGGATTACATCAGATAATACCTATAATATTCTTAGCATAGTGCCTGGTAAATAGGGGACATGTAATAATTATTGATTGATTGACTAAGAAGCTCTCCACCCACCCCATAACACAAAGTATTATTTATTCCTTGACCTTTCCCCATTTCAATTCATATTTTCCTTCAATGACTGGGTTGCCTTGTCAGATACACTATGAGAAAAAGTCATCTAAACTCAGGGTTACGTTTAAAGGACTCATTCAGCCCAAAATCTCATCAATTTTACATCTTCATCTTCAGACATTAGCAATGAAAAGTGATATCCTGACTCAGCCTCTGAGATCAAAACATGTCTTCCAAATCATCCAAGAATGAGAGTTAAGCAGGACCTACAGAATCAGAGTTGAGCAAGAGTTCAGAGATCTAGACTAACTTCCATCAGAACGAAAAATGAACCCCCCTTGCATCTTCACCAACAAAGCAACCATCAGCCTCTGCTTGAAGAATTCTAAGTATGAGTCTTACCACCAAGTTATGGCTACTATTCTGATCATATTCATCAATCATACATGTTTTAGGTAGAAGTATAAAGGATCTAATGAACTTTAAGTAATTTTCAGAGGGTGGTCCACATTCCATCCCTCACTACTCCTCACTACTACAACTCATTATCTTGAGGGTAAGCATTAATTTGATTTTATTCAATCAGAATTAGCTCTCAAGCATATCATGATTTTGTTATAGTTCATGTAACTCTTCCTTGTTGCAATGTTACTGACTCCCAGCAAATAGGGATGCTTGGATACTGTGTATAGCACTTTACTCTTAACAGAAAATCAATAGATAATTAATAAATAACAATAATATAATGCAGCCTTCACTTATTTCCAGTAGTATCCAGAGGACTCCCAAGAATCTTTGGACACAAGAGCTCTAAAGAAGACATAGTGTGAATTTGGTGAGTTCTCTAGAGCTAGTCTTTCTGAGGCCAGCTAAGGGATTACAGAAAATGCAAAATAGTTCTCACAAGATTTTCCACTCTTGCTTTTTTCTCTTTAATTTATGTTTTTTAAACTTTGTTTAGAATTTTATTTTTCCTCAGTTATATGTAAAACAATTTCTAACATTTTTTGAGTCCCAAATTACCTTCCTTCCTCTCTCACCTCCAATAGTCTCCCTCATTGAGAAGGAAAGCAATTCAATATAGGTTATACATGTGTATTAATACAAAATATTTCCATAACAGTCGTGTTGTGAAAGAAAGTACAGACCAAAAAAAAAAAAGAGAGAAAGAAAAAAAGTAGAATTCAAACTGTATTCAGACACCATCAATTCTTTCTCTGGGGATTGATAGCATTTGTCATCACCAATCCTTTAGAGTTGTCTTAGATCATTGCATTGCCAAGAATAGCTAAGTCATTCACAGCCAATTATCTTATAATATTGATATTACTTTGCATCAGCTCATGTAAGTCCAGATTTTCCTAAGTGCTTCATGCTCATAATTTCTTCTAGAATAATAATATTCCATCATAACCACATACCACAACTTTTTAATTCATTATCCAGTTGATTGGCATCCCCTCAATTTTCAATTTTTTCCATCAGAAAATAGTCACTACAGAGATTTGTTTTAACATATATGTTCTTTTTTAAATCTCTTTTGGGATGCAGACCTCATAATGGCATTGCTTGGTCAGAAGGTATCCATGGTTTTATAGTCCTTTGGGAATAATTCCATATTGCCCTAAAGAATGGTTAAATAAGTTCAAAGCTCCACCAACAGTGCTTTAATGTCTCATTTTTCCCACATCCCCTGGAAGATTTCTCAATTTAGTTTTCTATCCTATTAACCAATCTTATAGGTATGAGGTAGTACCTCAAAATTGTTTTAATTTGCATTTCTCCAGTAAATAATGAGAGCATTTTATAGATAATTTTGATTACTTTGTCTGAAAATTTTCCATATCCTTTGATCATTTATCAATTGGAGAATAGCTCTTATTTTTTATGAATTTGACTCAGTTCTCTATTATGTTTGAGAAATGAGGCCTTTATTAGAGAAACTTGCTTCAAAAAAATTTCCCAGTTTCTATTGCTAACTGTATTTCCCTCCATCCTATTCCCTGACCTCTTTATTCTATTCTCTCTCCTTTCCCTCTGTCCTTCCTCAAAAGTATTTTGCTTCTCACTACCCCCTCCATCATTATTCCCTCCCTTCTATCACCTCTCCTTCTCTTATCCCCTTCCCCTCCTACTTCCCTGTAGGATAAGATAGATTTCTATACCCAATTGAGCATGTATGCCCCTTGACTACTCCCTCTTCCCCTGCACTGTAAAAACATTGTCCTTATCTTTTTTATGTCAAACAATTTATGCCATTCTACCTCTTATTTTCCCTTTCTCCCAGTACATTCCTCTCTCATCCTTTAATTTTTAATTTTTTAGCTATCACCTCCTCATTTTCAACTGACACCTGTATTCTCTGTCTATATACACTACTTCTAATTTTCCTAATAATGACAAAGTTCTTAGAGTTATAAGCATCATCTTCCCATGTAAGAATGCAAATAGGTTAACCTTATCAAGTCCCTTATGATTTTCCTCCTGCTTCCCTTTTTATGCTTCTCTTGAGTCTTGTACTTGAAAGTCAAATTCTCTATTCAGCTCTGGTCTTTTCTTCAAGAAGGTCTGAAAGTCCTCGATTCCACTGGATGTCCATTTTTTCCCCTGCGGGATTATACTCAGTTTTGCTGGGTAGGTGATTCTTGGTTCTAATCATAGTTCCTTTGCCCTCAAGAATATCATATTCTAAGACTTTCAGTCCTCTAATATAGAAGCTGCAGAATCTTGTGTTATCCTACTCTAACATATTTGAATTGTTTCTTTCTGACTGTTTGCAGTATTTTCTCCTTGATCTGGGAGGCTGGGAATTTAGTTATGATATTCCTGGGAGTTTTCATTTTGGGATATCTTTCAAGAGGTGATTGGTGGATTCTTTCCATTTCTGTTTTACCTTCTGGTTCTAGAATATCAGACCAGTTTTCCTTGATAATTTCTTGAAAGATGATGTCTAGGCTCTTTTTTATCATGGCTTTCATGTACTCCAACAATTTTTTAATTTTCCCTTCTGGATCTATTCCACCAGAATATTTAACATTGTTTCCCATTTTTTTCATTCTTTTGCTTTTGTTTTGTTTCTTGATGTCTCATAAAGTCAATACCTTCCATTTCTCAATTCTACTTTTTAAGGAATTATTTTCTTCAGTGAGCTTTTGTACCTTCTTTTCCCTTTGGTCAAATCTTTTTAAGAAGTTGTTTTCTTCAATGAGTTTTTGTGCCTCTTTTTCTATTTAGTCAATTCTGCTTTTTAAGGCATTTTTCTTCTCATTGGTTTTTTGTATCTCTTTTGTCATTTATTCTACTTTGCTTTTTAAGGTGATATTTTCATCAGTATTTTGTGTGTCTTTACCAAGCTGTTGATTCATTTCTAGTGTTTTTTTTTTTTTTTTTGAGGGGGGAAGACTTGGCAATTGGGCTTGACTTGCCTGAAGTCACACAACTAGTAAGTATGGAGTGTCCGAGGCTGGATTTGAACTCAGGTCCTTCTGACTCCAGGGCTGGTGCTCTATTTACTGCACCAAATAGCTGCCCCTTTAGTGATTTTTTTTGCATCATTCTCATTTATATTCCCTCTGTTCCTGTACCTCTCTAACTTGATTTTCAAAATCTTTTTTGAGCCTCTCTGTGACCTGAGAACATTTCATATTCTTTCTTGGAGGCTTTAGATATAGAAGCTTTGACATTGTTATTTTCTTCTGAGTGTGTGTTTTGAACTTCCTTGTCACCATAGTAACTTTCTATGGCCAGAATTTTTTTGTTGTTATTTGCTCATTTTCCCAGCCTATTACCTGATTCTTACCTCTTTGTTAAAGTAGGGCTATGCTTCCAGTGTGGAGGGTGTACTGTTCTAAGCTTCAGGGGTTTTGTGCAGCTGTTTTCAGAGATACTTCTAGGAACCTACAAGTTGTCAATTCTTCCAAGGTGGTTGATCTAAGGAGAGGTGGTTATTACTAGGCCAGGAGGCCTATGTTCTGGTCTATGAGTGACCCCAAGCACTCTAAGCAGGGTCCCTGTTCCACTGTGCCACTAGCTCTGGTGTGCTAGTGCTCCTCCTTTCCCTTTGAGTGCCACACAGCACTGCAACCTGGATGTGAGTATGAGCAAAGCAACAAAGTCCTGCCTCAGTGCTAGCAAAGAGACCCTTATAATCTCCTTCTGACCAGTTGTTTGATTCCCTTACCATCTCTAGGCCAAAAGCTCTGGAAGCAGTGGGATCACACTAATATGATCATCCTTTAAGACACTGATGGAGAAACAAGTGACAGGTAGTGAAATAGAGATATCCATAAACATTCTCCCAAGAAGACAGTGTACTATGGAAATGGAAGGCATGAAATGTGTGCAGGTAGCCAGTGGTTGATTGTAGAAAAGCAGTTTGGATTACTATGACCATAAACTCATATGCTATCAAACATCATCTGGTACATCTCATTAAGCTGTCAAGTCAAAGATTCCCAATCTCTGACATATGCAAGCGCTACCTCAACTGAACTACCAGACTTTAAGTTCCATGAGACAAAATACTATTTGATGCTCCACAAGATCTAATATCATCTCATACCAGGCTGTCAATAAATATTGATTGAAACAGGGGCATCTAGGTGGCGCAGTGAGTAAAGCACAAGCCCTGGCGTCAGAAGGACCTGGGTTTGGATCAGGCTTCAGACACTTAACACACACACACAAACAAACAAACAAACAAACAAACAAACAAAAAAACCTAGCCGTGTCACCTTGGGCAAGTTACTTAACCCCAATTGCCCTCTAAAAAAAGCAAAAAAAAAATATTGATTGAATCTAATTCATTTTATAAGAACACTATTTCCACCAACCTTTCCTTATATAGGGTAGGATTTGTTTGGGTTTTTACATGATGTTTAAATACTAAAAAAATAAAAATAAAATTATATATTAAAATCAGAAATATTTGATTTTTTGTGAGTAGGAAAAATAACCAGAGTTTGTCCACTTGGAAGATGGAAGACAATATGACAGAGGAATGGAGGGGGAAATCTTATTTATAAAGAAACCCTCTAGCTGTTTTCCAACTAGTAAGCCAGAAAGAGAAGAATAATTCTCTGTGTGTCAATAGTAACAGCATGAGTGTTCACAGCAACTAAAGATGACAATCAAAAGACAGCAAATATGAAAAGTAATAGCATACTACATTTTTGAGGTATATATAAGTGTGCATGTCTGTGTAACTCAGCATGAGTATCAGTGTGTGGGGGTGGTGTGGGGGGTTGTGGGGGTGTGCGTGTGGGTGTGTTTAAAAGGAATGGTGTAATCTGACTTTAGTCATATGATAAAAAAATCTATCACAACTAAAGTTGTACTGAAGTGGAATGAATTGCTCTCAGAAGTACTGCATCATCTCTTGAAGTTTAGAGGAGCAGCAAGATGACCGGGACATAAGGATATGTGCTTAATTGGTGACCTCTAAAGTCTTTTGCAATCTTAAAATTATGTTTAGTTGATGTTATTTGTTAAAGTGCATATCAAGAGCCCAGCACCATTCAAAGTTTGAAGAAACATACAAAGAAGTTCATGCTGTTAGCCCATAACCTGTGAGAGATGGTGGAGATCCAGGATACAGAGATAAGAGAGCTAAAGCACGGCTAGGATATCAAAGTGAGTGCCAGGTATGGAAACATGTCACTATTGAGTATAGGCTAAAGACAGAGCAGAAATAAACAGCACATTTTACAGTCAAGTTGTGGAGTGAGACATGCATAGGTATTAGATAAGAGAAAAGTAGATGGTCAGAAACACACTCTAATAGAGGATAGACAAGGGCCACCAGCAACAAAGAGACCTTAATCCTGAAATGACATTCAGTTCTAGCAAGAAAACATCTTCTTAATTTCCTACTATACCAATGGTGTGAGGGTAGAGGTTTCAAACGTCTCCATAAGAAAAAGACAGAAATTGACACATTAAATCTTGTTGACACACCTGACAAGTCCTGACACCGTGTATTTGAGGCCTAAGAATATAATATTACTTGGTTGGTGAAAATACCTGAACATGTATTTTCCTTCCTGATTTTAAGTTTTAGGTACTAGGAACAACCATAAATAATTTGGGGGTAAAACAGATGATGAAAGAAAAAAATCTAGCTATTAAGTTAGTAAGTCAGAACCAAGAAAGGAGTTATTAGAAACCTGTAACAAACAGGTATAAAACTCATTTCTTACAATATCTTCTTTTTATTCCTGTCCTTTGTTTGCCTTGTTTCTCTTTCATTTTTTTCTTTCTTCTCTAGTTCATTGCTGTTGCCATAGAACAGATACAGAAATTTTTGCTCTAGATAGACAGAAAGACAGGGAGGAAAGCTATTACTGTCGAGTTCTTCAAGGTAAATACACAGACTCTTATAAAGCCAGGGAAAAACCCATAGAGAAATCATCTAGGAATCCTCCTGCCTACAGGAAAGGATAACACTCAAACAGAAAGGATTAGGTATCTAGGGATATCTAAAGTAAAATATCTTACAATAAAGTTTTCCCCCACTATAAAAATCCAGAGAGATTAATCCTATGGAATATCAGCAATAGTTTTCATCAAATGACCTCCCTATTATCCACTGGCATTTGTGAACGAAGCATTTACAAATAAGGAGTATAAGAGTGCCCCACATGTAAATATGTCTACCATGGTAGAAAATTTTAGATTCTATCAATTTTCAGATTCTGAGTATATATAACAATCAATAAATCATTTCTTTTTCTTCCTGGTGTGCTATGTCAATTATATCTCTACACAAATGATCATTACTTTAGTAACTGGTTAATTTGAGTAGACAAAAGTGTAGTAACATTTCAGCATTTAACTTACATATGTCACAAATTGAATCATCTCAAGTCACTCTGATTCCCTCCTAGTAAACTATCAATTCATTGCTAATGTTTCAAAGTCAAAAAACCAGAAAAATCATCTAATTAATACTAATCACTCAACCCCACCAGAAACCTAGACCTTTCTAAGTTATATGAGGGACAAATCAGGAGAAGAGAAAGGTACTTAAACTGAATACAAGGAAAATTGCAAAAATTTCAATGGCTTTGAATTTGTAAAGCAAGCCAAGAATTAATTCTCTTTAAGAATCTAGAGAGGAGAAACTCAGGATAGGTACAAAATAGATTTATCTAGAATAAATGACCTTAAAGAACACAGTCTGAAGGAGAAAATTAAAAAGAAGTAAAGAATTAAATGCAATTTAGGGGGAAATTGCTAGTAAGCCAAAAAGAGAAAAAGAATAAAACAAAGATTGCCCATAGTAGGGAAAGGTCACCAAAAAAGGAAGTCTGGTTAGAAAATTAAACAATTAGCAAAATGTTTGGTCTCTGTGAATAAGATCAGGATTTCTTGACCATAGTTTAAAATATAGGGACTAAAGGTCTTGGCTATGTGTAGAGAGCACTTGAAAAGTTCTGATAAGTATGTATTTCCTGGTTTCTTGCAAAGCTAATGCAAAGAAATCTAAAATGTAAAAGATGGAGAAAGAAGAAAATCACTCATGTCAGTCTAAGCTACATACTATAGAGGAGAACTACAATGAAGAAATAATAGTAGTGGAGAACTTCACATGAAATGCAATCCAAGAAATTATCCAGGAGTACAAACCTTTGGAATGGACCTCAATAGTTATAGAATGATCAAAAAGGAACTCTCATGATAGCATATTCAACAAGTGATCATCTCAGCTCTCCCAAGAGGGCTATTAGGAGGGGGAACCCATTATTTCTTAAGTCAAATGTATTTGACTTTGGGGCAATTCTAATTGTTAAGGAGTTATTAATGACATTAAGTCTATATTCTCTTCTTTATAAATTGCACCCATAGCTCCTAGTCCTGTTCTCTGTGGCCAAACACAAGTTCAAGTCTTACTCCATTTGACAACCCATCAAATAATTGAAGAAAACCATCCTTCCTCACCTTGAATTTTCTCTAAATTAATCATCCGCAGGGGAAACTTGGTGGTGCAGTAGATAGACTTCTGGGCCAAGAGTCAGGAACACCAGGGTTCAAATTTGGTCTCAGACAATTACTAACAGTATGTGACCCTGGACAAGTAATTTAACACTGTTTACCTCGGTTTCCTCATGTATAAAATGAGTAAGAGAACAGTATCTTTACCAGGAAAACTTAAAAGAGAGTAATTAAAAGTAAGAAATGACTGAATAACAATAATCATCCACAGCGCCTTCAGTTTATCTTCATATGACATAGATTTAGAGTTCTTCAAAATGTTGTTGGCAGGGGGGGGGGGGGAGAGTCAAGATGGCAGAGTAGAAACAAGAATTCCATGGGGCTCCCGCTCCCACCTCCTCTAATTCATGTTAAAAATGACTCTAAAAAAGCTTCGGAGCTCCTGCTGAAGACAGGCTGGCTGGCCAGCAGGAAGCAGCAAACACAGTGAGTTGGAATCCCAGCCCAGATGTGCAGGAGCAGAAAGTTGGAGCTTTAGGGCAGCCACAACCAGTGGCCAGTTGGGGGAACTTCAAATCACCAGCAGCTGTGGCAGTTTCCAGAATTATCAAGCCATAGATGCTAAGGACAAATGAGAGGTCAGTACAATGTGGACTTTGGGTCCTGGAAATTCAGGAATATGGTACAGCATTTGACCCTGGGGCTAGAAGTGGGTGAGGAGTGGCAGATGTGTAGCCACCACCATGTGGCTGCTTTAGAGCTCCTAGCCTGCAGAGTGTAGGGGGACCAAACAACCAATCTGAGGGATAATCCCTCTTGCTTTAACCTGCTTGGATCTGGATCCCTATCTGTGGTGCAGGACCAGTGTGCCAGAGCCAGTGGAGGCTTTAGAGAGGGCACCCATCTAATAGCTCTGGCAGCTGAGAAAACCACAGTGATTTGGAATAAAGCTTTCCTCTCTGGAAGCAGAGTTCTACTGTTGCAAAAAGCTCAAAAGTCAAGTAATTGAGTAGCAATATGAGAAAGAAAGGAAGCAAAGCAAACACAGCAATCATACTTTGGACTCCTTTTTGGGGGACATAAAGGATCAAAGCATGGAAAAGGGAGAAGACAAAGAAGTCAGAAGTCCTGCACCAAAAGCTTCCAAGAAAAATATGAATTGGTTACAGGCCAAGCTTAAGAAGGATTTTGAAAACCAAATAAGAGAAGTGGAGGAAAAATTGTGAAGAGACATGTGAATGATGCAAGAAAATCATGAAAAGAGAGTCAACAACCTGACTGAAGAAAATAACACCTTAAAAATAGACTAACTCGGGGTGGAGCCAAGATGGCAGAGTAGAAACAGCACATCCAAGGCAGTCTCCCAGCAGATCACCTCCAAAATACGTAAAAGGGACCTCTGAACAACTTCTGGAGCCCCAGAACCCACAGAACGACACAGAGAAGCTAACCTCCTGCTGAGGACAGAACAGCAGCCCTGGAGGAAGGACCAGCGCAGCGCTCTGGGAGCCAGCAGTGCAGTGTGTGGAGAGCCGAGCCCAGGTCCACCTGAGCCTCGGTTTTAGTACCAGGGCAGCCAGGCCAGCAGGCAGCTGTAGGGACCCTAGAACGCCAGCAGCTGTGGCGAATCCAGAACTATCAACACAGACATGCCTAGGACAAAGTGAGAGGTTAGTGCCCTATGGACTTTGGGACCAGTATTTGGGGAACGCATCAGCTTCCTTCCCCGGGGGGCTAGAAGCCGCTGAGGAGAAGCATCATTTTGTAGTTTTCAGTGGCAGCTCCAGTTCCTGGCCTGCGAACTATAGGGAGATCCCGTGATCAGTCATGGGGGGTAATCACTCTTGCTTTAACCTCCCAGGATATGTATTGTGGTCTGGGGGGGGAGGGGGAGGTTGTGGGGTGGATATCCAGCTTGCCAGAAAAGGAAGTTGTCACAGCACATGTTCAGGACGGAAGCTCCCCTGTCTGGTGGCAGAGTCATACTGTGGCAACAAGCCCAAAAGTCAAGCAATTAAGTGGCAACATGCCAAGGCAAAGGAAATAAATTAAACAGAAAAATGCAACATTAGACTCCTATTTTTGGGGCAAAGAGGATCGAAGCATAGAACAGGAGGAGGTCTGTGAGGTCAGAAATCCTGCTCCAAAAACCCCAAAAGATAATATGAACGGGTTACAGGCCATAGAGGACCTTAAGAATGACTTTAAAAATCAAATAAGAGAAGTAGAGGAAAAATTGGAAAGATAAATGAGAAGGATGCAGGAAAAGTATGAAATGAGGGTCAACAGCCTGACTAAGGAAAACAGCACCTTAAAAAATAGACTAACTCAAATGGCAAAGGAGGCCCAAAAGGGCAATGAGGAGAAGAATGCCTTAAAAAGTCGAATTTGCCAGATGGAAAAAGAATCTCAAAAGTTCACTGAGGAGATTCATTCCTTCAGAGTTAGACTGGAGCAAATGGAAGCTAATGACTTTATGAGAAATCAAGATGCTGTTAAGCAGATCCAAACAAATGAAAGAGTATAAGGCAATGTGAAATATCTCATGGGAAAAACCATTGACCTGGAAAATAGATCCAGGAGAGACAATTTAAAAATTGTTGGACTACCTGAAAGCCATGATCAAAGAAAGAACCTAGAAATCACCCTTCAAGAATTCTCAAGGAAAATTGCCCTGATGTTTTAGACCCAAAGGGAAAAATAGAGGTTGAAAGAATCCACAGATCACCTCCTGAAAAAGATCCCAAAAAGAAAACTCCCAGCAATATTATATCCAGGTTCCAGAATCCCCAGATCAAGGAGAAAATACTACAAGCAGCCAGGAAGAAACAATTTCAGTATTGTGGAAACACAATCAGAATAGCCCAGGACCTGGCAGCTTCTACATTGAAGGATCAAAGGGCATGGAATATGATATTCCAGAGGGCAAAAGAGCTGGGAATGAACCCAAGCGTCACCTAACCAGCAAAACTGAGTATTTTGTTTCAGGGGAAAATATGGTCATTCAGTGGAATAGAGGACTTTCAAGCATTCTTGAGGAAAAAACCAGAGTTGAATAGAAAATTTGACATCCAGACGCAAGAAGCAAGAGATGCCTGAGAAGGTAATCAGGAAAAGAAATCAAAAGGAACTTATCAAAGTTGAACTATTTACATTCCTATATGGAAAAACAATAACTGTGACTGATGATATCTTTCTCACTATGAAAATAATGGAAGAAAGGTGTGTGGTCATATGAATACATATGTGAATGTGTGTGTATATGGTTATAGTTATATATGGATAGAGGGCATAGGTTGAATTTGTTGGGAAGGGAGAATACTCAAGGGATGAAATTATGAGGTGACAGAGGAAAGTGGCAAGAGGAGATGGGGAGAGACAGGGTAGGGTAAACTATCCCATGTAGAAGAAGCAAGGGGAAGTGGTTGCAAAGGAGGGGGAGAATAAGGAAGGCTAAAAGGCAAAACCACATTCACATTGAATTTGGTTCAGGGAGAAAATGACATACAAACTAAATGGGATATCTCAACCTGCAGCAGGATAGGGGGAAGGGGGATGGGAGGAGGGATGATGGATGGGAGGGCATCCTTGTGGGGAGGGGAGGTTGGAAGTATCCACTATAAAAGAGGGACAGGATCATGTAGGGAATGGACCAGGTGGAGGGTGGGATGAGTGGGAGGGAATTATAAGCAGCCTTGTACAATATATCTACTATGATAATGTTTTGCATAGCTAGACATGTACAACATATACTGAATTACTTATCTCCCAGGAAGGAATGGGTGACAAGGGAGGAAGGAAATGGATCTGAAATTCGAGGTCTTAACATTAAATGTTTCAAATATATATAAATACTATTATTAATACTCTTTGCTTGTAATTGGGAGATAAGATGTGCAGGCATTGGGACACAAAGATTCACCTTCCTCTAATGGAAAAGTCAATGGGGGTATGGGAGAGGGTATGGGAGAGAGCAGATTGGAGGAAGCGATATCTTGTGGGACTACTATTCTGGGAGGTTGGGTAGGGGAATAATGGGGGGAAAATGATTGTAACTCAAAATCTGGTGGAAATGAATGATGTAAAACAGAAGTTAATAAAGCATTTGTTTAAAAAATAATAATAATAATAATAATAATAATAATAATAAAAGAATTAGATGGCTTACTTGCTAGACGTACATTGAATCCCTAAGGTCACTTTTCTTAAGATAGCTTCTTTCTGCTAAAAGTATAAATTCCAAAATGTCAATTAAGGATTCTAAAAGAATTTTATTATGGCTAAAAGATATTTTATGTTTCAAAACCATAACATGAAATTAAAATTAAAAAAATTTAACAACTGGATTTTACTTTTTTTCTAAGATACAGAGCTTTACATTATCATTTGACAAAAATGCTCCTATTGGAAAGCGAAATAAAAATTTAAGAAGTTACTGCTATGGAAATAAATATTTGGTTATATTAGTTATTGAATTACCTAGTTCTTGGGGTATATTCCAAACAATAGTGTTGATTTCTATTTGCGTATTATCTTTCCAAGATTCTTTTTTATATTGTAAATAATTTCAAACTTGTTATTGTATAATTATCAATTCAGTATTTTTCACAAATAAAACATTTGCAAATAATAAAAATAGACTTAGTCAAATGGCAAAAGACCCTGAAAAATCCAATGAGGTGAAGAATGCCTTAAAAAGCTGAATTTTCCAGTTGGAAAAAGAATCTCAAAAGGTCTCTGAAGAGACTAATACCTTCAGAATTAGATTGTAGCATATGGAAGTTAGTGACTTTATAAGAAATCAAGATACCATCAAACAGATCAAAAAAAAATGAAAGAATAGAAAGCAATGGGAAATAACTCATTGGAAAATTGACTGACCTGAAAAACAGATCCAGGAGAGATAATTTAAAAATTATTGGACTACCTGAAAGTCATGATCAACAAAAAGAACCTAGAAATCATCCTTCAAATAATTATCAAGGAAAGTTGACCTGATGTTTTACAACCAGAGGACAAAATAGAGGTTGAAAAAATCCAACAATCACCTTCTGAAAAAGCTCCCCAAAAGAAAACTCATAGGAATATTATAGCCAGGTTCTGGAACTCCCAGATCAAGGAGAAAATATTACAAGTAGCCAGGAAGAAACAATTTGAATATTGTGGAAACACAATCAGGATGACACAGGATCTGGCAGCTTCTACATTAAGGGATTGAAGGGCTTGGAATATGATATTCACAAGGTGAAAGGAGCTGGGATTAAAACCAAAGATCACCTACCCAGCAAAACTGAGTATCATGTTTCAGGGGAAAATATGGTCATTTAATGGAATGGAGGTCTTTCAAGTATTTTTATTGAAGGAAACAGTTGAATAGAAAATTTGACATTTAGATGCAAGAAGTAAGAGAAGCATGAGAAGGTATACAAGGAAAGGAAATCATAAGGAACTTATCAAAGTTGAACTACTTATATTCCTACATGGAAAAATGATAATTGTAACTTATGAAACTTTTCTCAGTATGAGAATAGTTGAAGGGAAAAGAAATACGTGTGTATGCATACATATATATGTATATATATAGGAAGGTATATCAGCTTATGAATACATATGTGAGTGTGTGTATATATGTGTACAGGTATACATAAATGGAAGGCACAGGAACAGTTGAATAGGAAGGGATGATACTTAAAAGGTGAAATTAAGAGATGAGAGAGGAATATAATGAGAGGAGATGGGGAGAGACAGAATGGGGTAAATTATCTCACATAGAATAGGCAAGGAAATCTGTTACAATGGAGGGGAAGAACAGAAAGGCAAAGAGGAATGAGAATCTTATTCTCAATGAATTTGGCTTAGGGAGAGAATGACATACACAATAAATAGTGTACCTCACCCTACAGGAGAATAGGGGAGAAGGGGATGAGAGGGGGAATGATGGAGGGGAGGGCAGGCTGGGGGGAGGGAAGATGGAAGCACCCACTTTTGAAAAGGGAGGTCAAATTAGAGAATAGAACTAGTGGGGGTGGGATAGGATGGAGGGAAATATAGTCAGTCTTTCACAATATATCCACTATTGAAATGTTTTGCATAGCTGCACATGTACAACCTATATTGAATTGTTTATCTTCCTAGTAATGGTAAGGCACCAGTGAGGTAAGGAAAAAAATCTAGAATTCAAATGTTTAAAATATTATTATTATTATTATTTTACATGTAACTTGGAAATAAGGTATACAGGCACTGGGGCATAGAGGTCCACCATGCACTACTGGAAAGTTGGAGAGGAAATGGGGGAAGATATAGGAGAGAGCAGATTGGGGGAGGGGATATTCAGTGGAATCACTGTTTTGGGGTGTTGGGTAGGGCAAAAATGGGAAGAATATTTGCACCTCAAAATCTTGTGGAAATTATTGATGAAAACTAAAAAATAAAAATAAAATAAAATAACGGTGGTGGCTTTTTCTATACATTCTCCAGTTTAGCAATGTTCTTCATAAACTGTAGTACCCAGAACTAGACATGAATCACCAGATAAGGTTTAAAAAATATACAGTAGGGGCAGCTAGGTGGCGCAGTGAGTAGAGCACTGGCCCTGGAGTCAGAAGGACCTGAGTTCGGATCCAGCCTCAGACACTTAACCCACACAAACAAAAACCTAGCCGTGTGACCTTGGGCAAGTTACTTAACCCCAATTGCCCTAAAAAGGGGCGGCTAGGTGGCGCAGTGAGTAAGAGCGCCGGCCTCGGAGTTTGGATGACCCGAGATCAAATCTGGCCTCATAAAATGAGCACCCACACATAAATAATGACTAGCCGTGTAACCTTGAGCAAGTTACTTAACCCCAATTGCTTAAAAAAAAAAATATATATATATATATATATATATATATATATATATATATATACACACACACACACACACACACACACAGTATGGTGTGATTATCTGTGTTGTGCTACTTTGTTCATTCATTTTTCAGTTATGTTTACCATTTTGTGATGCCATTTAATGTTTTCTTAGCAAAGATATTGGAGTAGCTTACCATTTCCTTTTCCAGCTCATTTTACAGATGAGAAAACTGAGACAAACAGGATTAAGTAACTTGCCCATGGTCACACAGCTAGTAAGTGTCTGAGGTCAGATGTGGATGCAGGAAGATGAGTCTTGTGGCACAATAACTTCTTAATTCCCAGAAGCTCTGTATCATCTAATACAGCCCAAGATAATATCAACAATTTTTTTAATCCTGTTTCATGTGAGGAAATTCAGGAAACAGTTTGAAGAATGGTGAACAAAATAGACAAAGTAATGTGAAGAGCATTAGAGTAAAGATGAATGGAGACCAAAAGAGAAGCAATATATATAGTCGTATATACTACAGACTACATGAATAGAAAGAGGGGATAACTGAGGCATTTGGAAAATAGAACACAAACTTGATACAAAAATGTGATATAAAAGTTAGGAAGAAATCAGACATTTAGATAAGAGGTTGGCAAACAACAGCCTGAGGACCAATATGGTCTATTATTTCTGGGTTTTTTTAAGCATTCTTTTTTTTTTAGTTTTGTGTTATAAATTCTCTCTCCCTCCAGCCCCTCCCCTACCCATTGAGGATGCAAGAAATATGATAGCCATTGTAAATATAGTCATTCAAAAAACATTTCAGTATTAGCCATGTTGAAAAAGGAGAGAAAAAGGAGGAGAAGGAGAAGCATTTAAAATATGTATATTTTAATCCTAACTTAATCAGTTCTCTCTTTGGAGGTGGATAGCACTTTTCACTATGAATCTTTTGGAATTGTCATGGAATATTGCTTTGATCAAAGTAGTCATCTTTCACAGCTGATCATCATTATAACATTGCTGTTATTGTATATGAGGTTCAGCTGGTTTTGCTCATTCAGTTTACATATGTTTGTATATGTCTTCTCAGGTTTTTCTGAACCCATTCTGCTTATCATTTCTTATAGCATAATAGTTCTCCATCACAAACATATACCACAACTTGTTCACTCATCCATTGACTGATAAGTATTGCCCCAATTTCCAATATTATGCCACCACAAAATAAGCTAATATAAATATTTGTGTACATGTAGGTCTTTCCACTTTTCTTTTATCCCTTTCAGATACAGATATATTAACAGCATTGCTTGATTAAAGGGTACACAAGTTTTAAAGCTCTTTGGGCATAAATCCAAATTGTTTTCCAGAATGGCTGAGCCAGTTAAACTAGCAGTGCATTAGTGTTCCCATTTTCCCACAGTCCCTTCAGTATTTGTCATTTTTATTTTCTGTTATCTTAGCCAATCTAGCAGGTAAGTGGTAGCATTGCTTTCATTTATATTTCTCTAATTGTTAGTGACTTAGGGCATTTTTCATATAACTTAATAAAATTCATTTTTTCTTCTGAAAATTGCCTGTTTATATACTTTTCCAGCATTTATCAGTTGAGTAATGGCTCTTTTTTTTATAAATGTTGATCTCTCTCTCTCTCTCTCTCTCTCTCTCTCTCTCTCTCTCTCTCTCTCAGAGAAACTTGCTTAAAAATTATTTTCCCCAGCCAAAAGACTCATGATCAAAAGAGATATCCACATCTGGACAAAGAGATGCAGAGTCTGAATGCAGATTGAAACAAATTGCTTGCTGTGTTTCTTTTTCTTGTTTTTGTTTGTTTTGTTCCTCCTTTCCCACTGATCATTCCATCAGTTATAATTCTTCTTTACAACCTGACTAATGATTAATGTGAAGATATTTGTAGATCCTATATTCAAATGCATGCTAACATGATGGGAGAGAGGAAAGGAAGGGAGAGAAAACTTGGATCTAAAGGAACTGTGGAACTCATTGTTGTAAACTAAAAGTAAATAAACAAATTAATGTATTTTTTAAAACAAAAATAAAAAAAAATTATTTTCCCCAGTTTCCTGAGTTCCTTATATTTTGACTGAATTAATTTTGCTTGTACTAAAACTTTAATTTTCAGATAATCAAAACTATCCTTTTATTTTCCATATTCTCTCTCTATATTGTTTTCCCATAAAATCCTCCCTCCCTTATCTATGAGATTTGATAGGTAATTTTTTATATGATCCCTTAATTTGCTTATGATTTTACCTTTTATGTCTAAATTGTCTACCCATTTTAATCTTTTCCTGCTATAATATGATATGTTGCTCTATCCCTAGGTTCTGCTACACTATTTTCTAGTTTTCTCAGGGTTTTTGTCAAATAGTGATTTCTTGACCCTAAATATTGGATCTTCTGATTTGTTGAACCCTAAATTATTTAGGTCACTAACCTCTGAATACTGTACCTAATATATTCTACTGATCAGCAACACTATTTCTTAGCCAGGACCATATTATTTTAATAATTACTACTTTGCAACATATTTTGAAATTTGCTAATGCTGGGTCACTTTCTTTTATCTTTTTCGTTGATTTTCTTGATATTCTTGATTTTTTTTTTGTTTTTCAACATGAATTTTGTTATTTTTTATTTATTTAAACTTAAATATAAATTAAGAAAAGAAAAAAATTCCACATACAAAAGAGGATTCAATATAAAGCAATAAGTTTCCATTGCAAGGAAACCTATACTGTAAATACTACACATTATTTCCAAAGTTGTCCATTTGCTTTCCGGTATGTTTTCTTTTGTCCTCTACTGTGTAGTTTTTACTTTATTTTCCCCTCCCTATCCAAGAAGGCTACAATTAAGCACAGAAATATACATGCATATGCACATTCATATATACATACACATACATATATATCCAAATACATGCATATATACCTTCAATTTCATATACGTAAGGTGGTATTATGCTTATTTCCACTTGACATGTTTTTTTTTTTCTGAAAGCAAACAGCATCTCCCATCATAAGCTCAAGTCTTTCCATATTTTTCCATATCCACAAGCTCATCATTTACTACACCACCACAATATTCCAAATCAATCACATTTGATCTGGGAGATTGTCTATAAGAGTCTCTTTCCCCCAATTTTCTTCATTTCCCCCTACTCTTGGCTAAATCAGTGTTATTTATACAAGATAGTTTTAATTTAAAATAATCAAAACTATTCATTTCATTCTTCCACACAGCTCTCACCTTGTGACATGGATTAATGTCTGATACTACTGAATCTAGTTTCCTTCCCATTTTCCCCCTAGTTTCCTTGAAGTTCCTGATGTTCTTCCAAATCAACCCTGTTATTTTTTTTTCTGACTCAGTAAAATATGCTTTAGTAATATAATTGGGATGATATTACATAAAGAGATGAGTTAGGTAAAAGTGTCCTTTTTTTATTATATTGGCTTTACCTACCTATGTACAATAAATATCACTTCAATTATTTAGATCTAACTTTGATTGTATAAAAGGTGTTTTTAAATTTATATTCATATAGTTCCTGTGACTCCTTTGGACAGTACATTCTCATATTTTATATACTATCTAGTCATTTTATATGGTCTAAAACTATTGATTAATGTGGCTGACAGTGTAATTTCCCTATTTTTCTCTTTGGATTAAGTAGGATTTTAGCTTTAACTTCGTCTGAGATCATGATTACTATCCCTGCTTTTTTACATAAAAAATTATACTCCTGACCTCTTTTTGTATGTTTGCATATATCTCTCATTTTTATAGTATATTCTGAAAGCAACATATTGTTGAATTCAAATTATCAATTCTGTTTTATAGGTAAATTCATCTCATTCATATTCCAAACTATATTTACTTATTGTATATTTTCTCCTTATTTTCTTCACTATATTTCTCACTCTAGTCCCACCTCTCTTCACTCCTCTACTTCCACCCATAATATTGCCCTCTTAGTCCTTACCCTACCACAAAAAATCCCTCCTTTATCCTCTTTCCTATTCCCTTCCCCTCTTATTTCTGAATTTAAAAGATTTGTATACACTTCTAAATGTATATGTGGTTCCCTCTTTATCCCATTCCTGTTAATCTACACTCCTTTCTATATTAACCTGTTCCCTATTCCTCCCCTCTCCTTTCTCCTTCCCTATGACCTTACCCTCATTTCTTTCTGAATTTAGAAGACTTTCATACTCTTCTTGATGTACATATATTTTCCCTCTTTAATCCATTACCTATGAGAGTAGGGTTCCAGAACTACCCATCCTCTTCTCCCATCTAATTCCTCTATATCACTTCTTCTCTCACACCTCATTTGTGTAAGATAATTACTCCTTTTACCTTTGTCTACATCATTTTTCTTTTTATAATCACATCATACTTGTCTCTTCCTTTCAAACTACTGTAATGAGAATGGGAATATGAAGATCTTCCCTGCCCCTTAATAGACCTAGGGGAGAGTTTGAAGACCTCCCCTGCTTTGAAGTAAACTCTGACCCTTAATAGGTTGAATGTAGTAACATGGAGCCTGTGATGGAGGGAATTTGCTGAAGGGTAGAACAGAATCCACAAGATGCTTCCATGCTGTGAAGATAAACTCTGCTCCGTAATAGGCTAAGTGTAGTCACATGGAGCCTGTGGTGTGAGGAGTTTCCTAAAGGGAAGCAGAGCCCACAGGAAGCTGGTCAGAGCTAGCCAGATGGTAGGGGAGAGAGGAGGACCTCAGGCAAGGAGTCAGATAGGTTTGTGAATAAATATTGATCTTGTATTGGTTTGTGGGAGGGCTGAAGGATGCAGTGACTTCTGAATATTTTTGGTACTATGATGGAATTGGCTTACTGGTTTTGGGATTCAGTTTTCTGGTGTCTAAATAAATGCTTCAGTTCTGTCCTCTACTTGTAGAATCTGTTATATTTTGTGATCAAACATCAAGCGATAGTTATAGTCAAAGTCTTTCTTATGATTGTGGGCACTGTAAATATTGCATTGGCACTACAACTACCCAACTCTTTTTTTTTTAAAGCAATTGGGGTTAAGTAACTTGCTCAAGGTTACACGGCTAGTCATTATTTATGCGTGGGTGCTCATTTTCTGAGGCCGGATCTGATCTCGGGTCATCCAAACTCCGAGGCCGGCACTCTTACTCACTGCGCCACCTAGCCGCCCCTTTAGGGCAATTGGGGTTAAGTAACTTGCCCAAGGTTACACGGCTAGGTTTTTGTTTGTATGGATTAAGTGTCTGAGGCTGGATCTGAACTCAGGTCCTTCTGATTCCAGGGCCGGCGCTCTATTCACTGTGCCACCTAGCCGCCAACTACCCAACTCTTAATGAAAATCTTATACATACAGTTTACATGTCCACATATAAAAAAGTAAAAAAATGTATCCTTCTTGAGTCCCTCATAAATATTTTTTTATGTTTACTTTAAATATCTCTTAGAAATTGTATGTCAAATTTTCTATTAAGTCCTTGTATTTTTGCAATGACATCATAAAAGTCTGTCAATTCATTGAATATCCATTTGTGTGTGTGTGTGTGTGTGTGTGTGTGTGTGTGTGTGTTAGGATTATACCTTGCTAGGTATGATATTTTTGGTCATAAACCCAGTTCTTTTGCTCTTCAATATATAGTGATCCAAGATCTGCAGTCATTTAGAGTAGCTGCTTCTTGGTCTTATGCAATTCTAATTGTAGCTGTCATATCTGAATTATTTTGTCTTCTTTTCTTTTGTTTTCTTCTTGCTTGTACTATTTTTCCTCTTGACCTGTGGGTTTAAGTATTTGGCTATGATATTCCTCTAGGTTTCCTTCCAAGTATCTCTTTCAGGTGATGATTGGTGGACTTTTTCTATTTCTACTTTGTCCTCTTGTTCTAACACTTCAGGATAATTTTCTTTAATTTTATATTTTGCACAAAGATTCTTTATTCAGTGTAGCTTTCAGGTAGTCTCATTATTTTTATGTTTTTTTTTTCTTCTTGAAAAAAGACCAATTGTTTTTTTTTTTATAAAATAGTTTATATTCTCTTCTACTTTTTTCATTCTTTATATTTTGTTTTATTATTTGTTGGTCTTTTATAACTTCATTGGCTTCCCCTTTACGAAGTTTAATTTTCAAGGAGCAGTTTTCTTCCTTAAGATTCTGGGTCTCTTTTTTCAGTTGGTACACTATCTTTTCATAATTGTCTTGTTTTTGTTTTTTCTTTGATTGGGTTTTCTTTACTTTTAAAATCAAATTAATCAGTTGTTTTTCCATTTATTTTTTATATCTGTAAAAACAGCTCAACATTTTATTTATTAGATCACATAGTTCTGTTTGTCATTCAATCCAATTTATTAGTTCAATTAGGTAATTTTTTTAACTTTTTATTTTATGCATTTCTGTTTGATTTTCCAGTTTTATATTTTGGTGTTTAATTGGTTATTTTTAATTTGTTTATTTTATAGTTCTTTTAGTTACTTGCCCAATTCATTGATCTGCTCTTTCTCTCTTTTTTTCGATGAAAGCCTTTAGAGAGAGGAATTTTCTTCTAGAGATATAGATTTTCTCCTTTTTATTGTACACCATAAATTTTGATGTTTGCTCATTTTTTTGTATTTAATGAAATTATTATTTCTATTATTTTGTTCTTAATCTTCTTGATCTATTCTTAAGAATAGATCATTCAGTTTCCAATTTATTTTAAACAATGCTTCCAAGGTAATTTATTCAATGTAATTTTTGTTGCATTATGGTCTATAAAGGGTTCTTTTATCATTTCTGGTTTTTTCCCCATTTTCTGAGGCTTCTATGCCCTAATACATTATCAATTTTTGCTGGAGGTGGCATGTACAGCTGAGACAAAGGTAAACTATTTCCATTATGATTTCTCCAGAAGTATATTATGTCTATTTTTTTCTAAAATTTTATTCATCTCCTTGACTTCTTTCTTATTTATTTTTGTTTTGATTTATCTAGTTCTGAGAGGAACAAAGTGAGTTCCACAACTAGTACAGTTTTACTCCTTATTTCTTCCTATAATTCATTAACATTAAATTTAACTAAGCCAAATTTATGAAAATAAATATCATTCCCCCATTGATAAATGGTCAAATGTTATGGACAGGCACTTTTCTGAAGATGAAATAAAACTTTTTCATAGTTTCATGAAAAAAATGCTCTAAATCACTACTAAATAGAGAAGTACACATTAAAACAACTCTGAAGTACAAAATCACAACTGGGAGATTGACTAACCTCCCCAAAAAGGAAAATGACAAAAGTTGGAGTGAATGTGGAAAAAATTGGGACACCATTGCAGTGTTGGTGGACTTGTAAACTACTCCTACCATTCTGAAGAACAATTTAGAACTATACCCAAAGAGATATAAAACTGTGCATACCCTTTGATCCAGCAAAGCCACTACTATGTCTATAGTCTAAACAGATCAAAGAAAAGGGAAAATGACCTATTTGTACAAAAGTCTTTATGGACGCTCTTTTTGTGATGACAAAGAATTGGAAATTGAAGGGATTTCCATAAAATCAGAAATGGCTAAACAGGTTGTGGTATAGGATTGTGATGGAAAACTATTGTGCTAGAAGAATGATGTGCAGGATGATTTCAGAAAAAATAAAAACTGGGCAAGACTTATATGAATTCGTGCAAAGTGAAGGGAACCAAACTACTAGAACATTGTATATAGTAACAGCAATATTGTAAGAAAAATCAGCTGTGAAAGATTCAGCTACTCTAATCAAGATAATGATCTAAGACAATTCCAAAATATACATGACAAAAAATGCTATCTAGCTCCAGAGAGAGAACTGATGAATTCTGAATGAAGATTGAAGCCTGCCTTTTTTTTTAACTTGCTTTATTTTTCTGTTTTATTTTTCTCTATTTTCTTTTGCAACATGGCTAAAATGGAAATACCTTTCACATAACTTCATTTGTATAATTGATATCAAATTGCTTGCTTTTTTAGGGAAGGGAGTGAGCCTGGAAGGAGGGAGAGAATTTAAAATTCATGTTCTAATGGATGTTAATTTTTATGTGCAATTGAGAAATATTTAATGAAATAAAAATATATTAAGAAAAAAGCAGAGCAGTTGAACTAATGAGGTGGAATGCTTATTTGTTATTTAATTCTCACTGATAAGGAAATACTCATTACTAGATTGGAAATTATGTGAATTTTGGAGGCAAAATGGCACATCCCTTCATAAAGTTTCTGATAAAGGAGAGGAAAATTGAACATAGACTGACTTGCATCCTGAATTTTCAGGGAGATTTCAAAGAGTTCATGGTAAACTGAGATATGGAAGGATCCAATGCACTAATATTATTTAGGAAATATCTTTCCAGGAGGGATAGAAATCTCAGAAATGAAAATTTAAAGATACAAAGAGAAATAGCTTTCATAAGGAGGAAAAATGTTAAATCTTTCAAGAGATCAATATCACTAATCAAGGAAACTGTTAAAAAATATACACACACACACACACAAACAATTTGCAAAAAAAAATCAGATAAGGATATAGTACAAATAAGTATGGCATGCTCCTGTAAGAATAAAAATGTCAAGAGTGTTAAACTTTGAATGAACTGAGGCTAGCAAAGTGTGCCAATATCAATTGAAAACATTATTTAGTGTTAACCTGGGAGAAAGGGAAGGATTAAAGAAATAATAGGATTCCTTTTTTTTCACTGGTTAGGATGATAACTAACAATAGGAGAAGTCAATATCTGAAAGACAAGTATCATAGTATTGAAGCAGGATACATGCAGTTTCTCTTTAAAAAGAAAATAGAATAATGTCTTGAAATTACAGGGTAATGAATTTGACTTTGAACCTTAGAAAAATTCAAGAACAGCTCATTACAAGGAGCCAACAAAGCAATTAACTAAGAACAGATCATGCCACACTAATATATTTCTTCTTTTTTTAAAAAAGCAACTAATTTTTTAGATCAAGAGCATGATATAGATATACATCACCTAGATTTTAACAAAGCATTTAATAAAATCTCCACAAAATACTTGTGGAACAGACAGATGTAGGCCAGAAGATAACAATATGTGATGCATTTGGAAATACTTGAACAGACAAAATAAAAAATCAGTCATTTAATGGTTCAAAGTTAACTTTGACAGGAGGTCCCCATTGGAAGTTCTTAGAAATATTTTTTCAGCTCAGTGCTTTTGAAAAATTTTAGCAATAACTTAAATAAAGGCATAGAGGGAAGTCTCAACAGTATGTCTCTATATTCTTGGGTTTTAGTGGATTACAGGCTCAATGTGAGTTAGCAATATGAAGTGGCATGAAGTGACCCAAAATATTAATTCAATTATAAGCTGCTATAAGAGAGCTATAGCTTCAAGGAATATGAAAGGGATAGTCCTAGTGTTCCCTATTCTTGACAGACCACTTCTAGAAAATGTCATTTAGTTTAGGTACCACAGTTTAGGAAATACATTGAAAAACTAGAGAAAGTATCAAGGAGGTCTAGTCCAATGAATAGGATATCTCTTGAATGAAGAATACAAGACTCAGGAGCCATTAGAGTTGCCTTCAAATATTTGAAGGGTTGTCATATGGAAAGGGAGTTTTTCCTGACTTCAAGGAACAATTGATGGAAGAGACAAAAAAAACAAAAACAAATTTAGGTTAGACTCATCCAAAAGTGGAATGGGTTGCCTCATTTTGAGGATTTCATATAAAGGTTGAATAAGACCAGCAGTTGAGTATGCTACAATATATTACATTCCTTTACAATCATAAATTTTACATGTTGAACATTGAGGTTCTTTCCAAACTTCTCAGATTTTATATATATATATATAGTGAGAGTAGGTCAGGAGATCCCCAATTAATTGATTTCTTCCTAAATCAGTTGATAAGAATAGAAAGTAAAATGACAGATTAAAGAAACATCTAGAGATTCCTTTCTTAAAAATGCAAAGAAGTTACCCTACTTACACTTTATGAATAACTCTACAATCAATCACATTTTATAGAATAAGGAGAGGGTGGGGTAGACAATATGAAATAAGGAGTCTACCTGACAAGACAAACCTTATATGAACAAAATTACAAAGCACTTTTCACAGAAAGTCAAATCTTTATTTTCACATTTTGTTGTTGTTGTTTTCTGTGCTTTCTTTCACAAAATAGCTATTATGAAATATGTTTTAAATGACTGAACATGTATAACCTATATCAAATTGCTTGCTTTCTCAATGAGGAGGGAAGAGAGAAAGGGATGGTAAGAATTTTGAGCTAATATATTTTAAAAATTAATTTTAAAATTGTTTCTACATGACAGCTGAGTGACTCGGTAGCTAGAGCCCTGGTCCTGGAATCAGAAGGACCTGAGTTCAAATCTAGTCTCAGACACTTACTGTGTGACCTTGGTTGATTTTTGTTTAAGTACTGTGTACCACTGTGAAAAAAGGTATATTATTTTCTATTCCCACTAAATTTCATCACAGGTCTATTATATTAAACTTTTCTAAAATTCTATTCATATCCTTAAATTCTTCCTTGTTTATTTTTTGGTTCGATTTATCTAGTTCTAAGAAGGGAAAGTTGAGGTCCACCAACTAACTTAGCTTTACTGTGTACTTCTTCATGTAATTCATGGAACTTTTCCTTTAAGAATATAGATGCTGTACCATTTGGTACATTTATGTTTAATATTGATACTATTTCATTGTCTATAGTACATTTAAGCAAAATTATTTCCTGCCTTATCTCTTTTAATTAGACGTAATTTTGCTTTTGCTTTGTCTGAGAGCATGATTGCTACTTCTGCTTTTTTTTTTTACTTCAGCTGAAGCATAATAGATTGTACTCATCCCTTTACCTCTCCTTTTTGCATGTGTCTCTCTGTTGCAAGGATGTCTCATAAATAGCCTATTGTAAGGTTTTCTTTTTTTAATCCATTCTTCTAACTGCTTTCATTTTTTGAGTGAGTTCATCCCATTTGCATTCCCAGCTATGCACAGTTATGATTTCTAACTGTGCCTTTCTCCTTCCCTGCTACTTTTCCCCCATTTATCCTTCTCTCTCTCCTTTTACCTGCCTGTCCTCAAATTGTGCTACTTTTAACCACTGCTTCCCCTAATCTGCCCTCTTCTTTATCCCCCTACCTTCTCTAATTGCCCTCCCTACTACTTGCATATAGATTAAGATAGATTTCTATATCCAAATGACTGTGCATGTTATTTCCTATTTGAGCCAATTTTGATGACAGTAAGGTTTAAGTATTGCCTTCCACCTCCCCTAGAAATCTTCCCCTCCACTGCAAAAGCTCTTTCAGGCTTCTTTTATGTTAGATAATTCATCCCAATCTACTTCTCCTTTCCCTCTTCTCCCAGTGTATCCCACTTTCTCACCCCTTAATTTTTTTTTTATATTTCCCTATCAAAGTCAACTTATCCTATTACTCTTTGCATCCTTCTAACTGTCCTAATAAAGGTAAAACTCTTAGTAGTTACTATTTTCATTTCCCCATGTAAGAATGTAAATATTCTATCCTTGTTTAATCCCTTATGATTTTTCTTTCCTGTTTACCTTTTTATGCTTCTCTTGAGTCTTATATTTGAAAGTCAAATTTTCTATTTACCTCTTGTCTTTTCAACAGGAATACTTGAAAGCCCTCAATTTCATTTAATATCCTTTCCCACCACCCCCTGAAGGATTATATTCTGTTTTTCTGGGTAAGTGATTCTTGATTATAATCCTAGCCTAGCTTCTTTGCCACCTGGAATATCATACTACAAGACCTCCAGTCCTTTAATGTAGAAGCTGATAAATCTTGTTATTCTTCCAACATCTGCCCCCATGCACTAAGACAAGCACTATGATATCAATTATACACGTGAAATCATGCAAATTCAAAACATATTTCCATATATGCTTACATTTCCAAAAAAAGCAAGAAAAAAAAAACGTGGGAAAGGCATATTTCAATTTGCACTGAGTGTATCAGTTCTCCTTGTGGAAGTGAGTAGAATTTTTTCATCATGAATCCTATGGAATTGTCTTAAATCATTGTATTGATCAGAGTCTTTCACAAGTTTTCACAGTTGATCATCATTTAATATTTTCTATTACTACACACAATGAGATTCCCAGTTCTTTTTACTTTACTTGACATCAGTTCTTATAGGACTTGCTATTTTTGTTGCTGGTTTTCCCCCCTGAAATCACTCTAGTCATTCTGTCTTATAGCATGATTATACTCCATCACAATAGTACTCCATGCAACAACCCATTTAGCTATTCCCCAACTGATGAGCATTCTCTCAACTTACAATACTTTCTCAGCACAAAAAGAGGTACTAAAATATTTTGTAAAAAGAGGTCCTGGCCAAGATGGCAGAGTAGAAACTAAAACTCACCTGAACTCCTCTGTAAATTCCTTCAGTAACCTCTAAAAACTGAAACTGAATGGATTTAATAGTGGCAGAATTCCATATAGTTGGAGGCAGAGCCAAGATGGCAGAGAAGAAACAGCACATCCAAGGCTCTCTCCCCCCAGATCACCTCCAAACTATGTAAAAAGGGACTCTGAACAATTTCTGGAGCCCGAGCACCCACAGAACGACACAGAGAAGCATTCTGGGGGGAGGGGAGGTTGGAAGTACCCACTGTAGAAAAGGGACAGGATCAAGTAGGGAATGGACCAGGTGGGGGTGGGATGGATGGGAGGGAATTATAATTAGCCATGTAAAATATATCTACTATGGTAATATTTTGCATAGCTATACATGTACAACACATACTGAATTACTTATCTTCCCAGAAGGAATGGGTGACAAGGGAGGGAGGGAATGGATCTGAAATTTGAGGTCTTAAAATTAAATGTTTTAAATATATATAAATATTATTATTAATACTCTTTTGCATGTAATTGGGAGATAAGATGTACAGGCATCGGGGCACAGAGATTCACCTTGCTCTGATGGAAAAGTCTAAAGGGGTAAGGGAGAAGATATGGGAGAGAACAGGATGGAAGAAGCGATATCTTGTAGCACTGCTATTCTGGGAGGGTGGGTAAGGGAAAAACGGGGAAAAAATTGTAACCCAAAATCTGGTGGAAATGAATGATGTAAAACAGGAGTTAGTAAAGCATTTGTTTAAATATTTTTTTTTTAAAGTGGCAGTATTCATTGGGAGATAGAGCATTGTAGATTTCTAGTCCAGGAAAGTGCAGACATAAGGCTGGGCAGGTAGAGTGCAGGGTACAGGGGCTGCATGAGCATGGAGCCAGAGCAAACTTGGGGAAGCTAATCCACCCACTGAAGGGGCAATTCCCAGACCTCTCACTGCAGGATGGGGGATCTGTTGGAGCTGGGTAACAGACAAGCACAAGGTCCATGGCAGCAGCAATAGCTACTCCTAGACTATCAGCCTACAATGTGTATGTTTAAAAATCACCTGTCTGAACTTCCAGGAGCCAAGATTGCAGAGTAAAGCCGAGCTGCTCTAACCTCCCTCTCTGATCCTGAAAACCCAGAGAATATTGCCCCAGTGTAAAATCCTGAAATAGTGGAATCCTAGATGAAGGGCATGGCTATGGCTATACCAAGGCTAAAGTGAAGAGTGGGAGGTGTCCCAACAAGCCTCATGTCAGCCTACCAGAAAGAGATCCTAGACACTAGGGGGGTGGAGCCAGAAAGTACTAACACCAGAACCCCCAGTGTGCCTTTCCACATTCAGGGGAATTGGCAGACACCAGTGTGGTCCTGGCCACCAGCAGCTGACCCTGCCTGAGCTCTAGCCTAGGAGTGTGGTGGTAAAATCCTAAAATGTTCAGACCACCCCTCCTCCACACCTTATGCTGTGAGCTTCATTGTAACCCCTGGGGCAATGCAGAAAGTTCTGGCCTTAACCTCAGTCAAGACACCCAGAGGCCACAACACACAAAGTCAATGACCAGGTCCCTAGCTCCCAGCATAAGAAGCATGGGTCAGAGTCCTCTTTACCCCAGAAAGAGGAATCCACTTTAAAAGGCAGGAAATAGGCAATCACATGGGGAAAAAATTAACCAGAAAACCAAAAATGATTGGATCCTATTATACTAAGCAAGAAGACCCAAACTCACAAGAGGACAGCATTGACTCTCTATCCACATCTGCAACCTCAAAGGTGAATATGAACTGGTCTCAAGCTCAAAAAGCATTCTCGGAAGAGCTAAAGAAAAATTTTATTTTTATTTTTTTTACATTCTTTTTTATTTTATTTATCAGATTTTGAGTTACAGTTTTTTCCCCCATTTCCCCCTGCCCACCACCCCAGAAGAGCAGTGCCACTAGATATCCCCTCATCCAATCTGCTCTCTCCCATATCTTCTTCCATACCCCTTTCAACTTTGCCATTAGGGCAAGGTGAATCTCTGAGCCCCAGTGACTGGACAACTTATGAAACATTTAATTTTAAAACTTCGATTTTCAGATCCATTCCTTTCCTCCCTTGTCACCCACTCCCTTCAGTATGTGTTGTACATGTATAGCTATGCAAAATATTACCATAGTAGATGTATTGTAAAAGACTGCTTATATTTCCCTCCCACCCATCTCACCTCCCACCTGGTCCATTGCCTACTTTGATCCTGTCCCTCTTTGATAGTGGGTACTTCCAACCTCCCCTCCCCTCAGAATGCCCTCCCTTCCATCATCCACCCACTCATCCCCCTTTCCCCTACTCTCCTGCAGGGTGAGATATCCTATTTAGTATGTATGTCATTCTCTCCTTGAGCCAACTTCAATGAGAATATGGTTTTACCTTTTTGCCTTCCTATTCTTCCGCTCCCCTGCAACTACTTCCCCTTGCCTCTTCTACATGAGATAGTTTACGCTACTCTGTCTCTCCCCATCTCCTCTTGCCACTTTCCTCTCTCACCTCTTAACTTCACCCCTTAAGAATCACCCCTTCCCATCAAATTCCACCTGTGCCCTCTATCCATGCATACCTGTAAACTTATGCCCATATGCCCTTCTTCAATTATTTTCATAATGAGAAAAGTTTCATAAGACACAGTTATTGTTTTTCCATGTAGGAATGTAAATAATTGAACTTTGATAAGTTCCTTTTGATTTCTTTTCCTTGATTACCTTCTCAAGCATATCTTGCTTCTTGTGTCTGAATGTCAAATTTTCTATACAACTGTTTTTTTCCTCAAGAATGCTTGAAAGTCCTCTATTCCACTGAATGACCATATTTTCCCCTGAAACAAAATACTCAGTTTTGCTGGGTAGGTGACCCTTGGCTTCAATCCCAGCTCTTTTGCCCTCTGCCATATCATATTCCATGCCCTTCAGTCCCTCAGTCTAGGATCTGCCACATCCTGTGCTATTCTGATTGTGTTTCCACAGTATTGAAATTGTTTATTCCTGGCTGCTTGTAGTATTTTCTCCTTGATCTGGGAGTTCTGGAACCTGGCTATAATATTCCTGGGAGTTTTCTTTTTAGGATCTTTTTTCAGGAGGTGATTGGTAGATTCTTTCAACCTCTATTTCCCCCTCTGGGTCTAAAACATCAGGGCAATTTTCCTTGAGAATTTCTTTAAGGATGATTTCTAGGTTCTTTCTTTGATCATGGCTTTCAGGTAGTCCAATAATTTTTAAATTATCTCTCCTGGATCTATTTTCCAGGTCAGTGGTTTTTTCCATGAGATATTTCACATTGCCTTCTATTCCTTCATTTATTTGGATCTGCTTAACAGCATCTTGATTTCTCATAAAGTCACTAGCTTCCATTTGCTCCAGTCTAACTCTGAAGGAGTGAATCCCCTCAGTGAGCTTTTGAGATTCTTTTTCCATCTGGCAACTTCGACTTGTTAAGGCATTCTTCTCCTCACTGCCTTTTTGAGCCTCTTTTGCCATTTGAGTTAGTCTATTGTTTAAGGTGTTATTTTCCTCAGTCAGGCTGTTGACTGTCATTTCATACTTTTCTTGTATCTTTATCATTTCTCTTCCCAATTTTCCCCCCACTTCTCTTATTTGCTTCTTTTTTTTTTATTTTCAAATTTCCTTTACTTCCCTCCCCCTCCCCATATGACAGCATATAGTCCAGTATAGGATCTGCAAACGCATTCATATTAGCCATTATTCCAATCACAAAGGCGTATTGTACTAGGTGGGATGAAAGATGGTAAGGAAAAATAAAACCAAACAATGAAAAGAACAAGATCATTTAGTTTGCTTCCATCAGGATTCAGGATCAGTTCTTTCTAGTTATATCTCTGGATGGCGCATTTCTCACTTTCTTGAGTCTTTTGGGATTAACTTATATCACTGCATTGCTGAAAAGAGTCCAGTCTGACATAGTTGGTCATCACAGATATGGTATGTCTGTGATTATATACAAATTTCATCTGATTCTACTCTTCTCACTCAGCATCAGTTTGTATAAATCTCTCCAGGTAATTATGAAATCCGTCACGTCCTCATTTCTTATATCACAATAATATTCCATTACATTCATATACCACAACTTTTTTAGCCATTCCTCAATTGATGGGCACCCCTTTAGTTTCCAATTCTTTGCAACCACAAAAAGGGCTGCTAAAAATATTTTTGTACATATGGGTCTTCCTCCCACTTCTATGATCTCTTTGAGATATAACCCTAGAAGTAGTATGGCTGGGTCAAAGGGTATGAAATTATTTATAATCCTTTGGGCATAATTCCAGATTGCTCTCCAGAATGGTTGCATAAGTTCACAACTCCACCAGCAATGTATTAGTGTTCCAATTTGTCCACATCCTCTCCAGCATTTGTCACTTTCTTGTTTTGTCATCTTAGCCAATCTGACTGGAGGGTTGTGGTATCTCAGAGTTGTTTTGATTTGGATTTCTCTATTTAATAGTGATTTAGGGCATTTCTTCATATGCTTATAGATATCTTTAATTTCTTTCTCTGAAAACTTCTTGTTTATATCCTTTGACCACTTATCAATTGGGGAATGATTTGTATTCATATAGATTTGGCTCAGTTCTCTATAAATTTTAGAAATGAGTCCTTTATCAGAGACACACATTGTAAAAATTCTTTCCCAAATTCCCACCTCCCTCTTGATCTTGGTTACATTGGCTTTGTTTGTACAGAAGGTTTTCAATTTAATGTAATCAAAATTATCCATTTTGCATTTTATAATGCTCTCTAATTCTTGTTTGGTCCTAAAGTCTTCCCTCTCCACAAATCTGTCAGGTAAACTATTCCTTGCTTTCCCAAATTGCTTACAGTATCATCCTTTACACCTAGATCATGCACCCATTTGGACTTGATTTTGGTATATGGTGTTAGATAATGGTCTATGCCCAGTTTCTGCCATACTGTATTCCAGTTTTCCCAGCAGTTTTTGTCAAATAGTGCATTCTTATCCCAAAAAACTGGAGTCTTTGGGTTTATCGAACAATAGATTGCTATATTCATTAACTGCTGGGTCTCCTGCACCTAATCTATTCCATTGATCCACTACTCTACACCTCTGCCAGTATCAAGCAGTTCTGATGACTGCTTCTGTATAATACAGATTAAGATCTGGCATAGCTAGGCCACCTTCCCTAGCATTTCATTTCATTAATTCCCTTGATATTCTAGACCGTTTGTTTTTCCAAATAAATTTTGTTATTATTTTGTCTAACTCTAGAAAGTAGTTTTTTGGTAAATTGATTGGTATGGCATTAAATATATAGTTTAGTTTGGGTAAAATTGTCATTTTTATTATATTAGCTTGACCCAGCCATGAGCAATTGATATTTTTCCAACTATTTAGATCTGCTTTTATTTGTGTGAGAAGGGTTTTGTAGTTGTGATCATATAGATTCTGGGTTTGTTTTGGCAAGTAGATTCTCAAATATTTTATAATGTCTACAGTGAATTTAAATGGGATTTCTCTTTCTATCTCTTGCTGTTGAGTTTCATTAGAGATGTACAGGAATGCTGAGGATTTATGTGGTTTTATTTTATATCCTGCAACTTTGCCAAATTTATTTATTGTCTCTAGTACTTTTTTATTGATTCTCTAGGATTCTCTAAGTATATCATCATATCATCTGTGAAGAGTGATAGCTTGGTCACTTCTTTACCTAATTTGATTCCTTGGATTTCTTTTTCTTCTCTAATTGCTACTGCTAGTGTTTCTGGAACCAGATTGAATAAGAGGGGTGATAGTGGACACACAGGTGGAGGAACCCCAGAACACCAGGAGCTGTGGCGACTCCAGAATTATCAACATAGACTTGCCTAGGACAAAGTAAGAGGTTAGTGTCCTATGGACTTTGGGAATGGTATTAGGGAATGTGTCGGCTCCCTCCCCTGGGGGCTAGGAGCCGCTGAGGACAAACGCCATTTTGTAGTTTTCAGAGGCAGCTCCCGCTCCCAGCCTGAAAATTTCTAGTCTTGGGGGGTAATCGCTCTTGCTTTAACCTCCCTGGATCTGGATTGTGATCTAGGGTGGAAGTCATGGGTGGGTCTACAGCTTGCCAGAAACAGAAGTTGCCCCCCACACGTTCAGGACGAAAATTCCTCTATCTGGCCTTAAAGCCATAGTGTGGCAACAAGCCCAAAAGTCAAGTAATTAAGCGGCAACATGCCAAGGCAAAGGAAAAAGTAAAATGCAACCCTAGACTCCTATTTTGGGGGCATAGAGCAGGAAAAGGACTGTGAGGTCAGAAGTCCTGCTCCAAAAGCCCCAGGGGAAAACATGAGCGGTTTGCAGGCCATAGAGGACCTTAAGAAGGACTTCAAAAATCAAATAAGAGAAGTGGAGGAAAAATTGGAAAGAGAAATGAGAAGGATGCAGGAAAAGTATGAAATGAGGGTCAACAGCCTGACTGAGGAAAACAACACCTTAAAAAATAGACTAACTCAAATGGCAAAGGAGGCCCAAAAGGGCAATGAGGAGAAGAATGCCTTAAAAAGCCAAATTTGCCAGATGGACAAAGAATCTCAAAAGCTCACTGAGGAGATTCATTCCTTCAGAATTAGACTAGAGCAAATGGAAGCTAATAACTTTATGAGAAATCAAGATGCTGTTAAGCAGATCCAAACAAATGAAAGATTAGAAGGCAATGTGAAATATCTCATGGGAAAAACCACTGACCTGGAAAATAGATCCAGGAGAGACAATTTAAAAATTATAGGACTACCTGAAAGCCATGATCAAGGAAAGAACCTAGAAATCACCCTTCAAGAAATTCTCAAGGAAAACTGCCCTGATGTTTTAGATCCAGAGGGCAAAATAGAGGTTGAAAGAATCCACCAATCACCTCCTGAAAAAGATCCCAAAAAGAAAACTCCCAGAAATATCATAGCCAGGTTCCAGAATCCCCAGATCAAGGAGAAAATACTACAAGCAGCCAGGAAAAAACAATTTCAATAGTGTGGAAACACAATCAGAATAGCCCAGGACCTGGCAGCTTCTACACTGAGGGATCGAAGGGCATGGAATATGATATTCCAGAGGGCAAAAGAGCTGGGAATGAACCCAAGGGTCACCTACCCAGCAAAACTGAGTATTTTGTTTCAGGGGAAAATATGGTCATTCAGTGGAATAGAGGACTTTCAAACATTCTTGAGGAAAAAACAAGAATTGAATAGAAAATTTGACATCCAGACACAAGAAGCAAGAGATGCGTGAGAAGGTAATCAGGGAAAAGAAATCAAAAGGAACTTATCAAAGCTGAACTATTTACATTCCTATATGGAAAAGCAATAACTGAGACTGATGATATCTTTCTCACTATGAAAATAATGGAAGAAGGGTGTGTGGTCATATGAATACATATGTGAATGTATGTGTATATGGTTACAGTTATATATGGATAGAGGGCATAGGTTGAATTTGTTGGGAAGGGAGAATACTCAAGGGATGAAATTATGAGGTGAGAGAGGAAAGTGGCAAGAGGAGATGGGGAGAGACAGGGTAGGGTAAACTATCTCATGTAGAAGAAGCAAGGGGAAGTGGTTGCAAAGGAGGGGGAGAATAAGGAAGGCTAAAAAGGCAAAACCACATTCACATTGAATTTGGTTCAGGGAGAAAATGACATACATACTAAATGGGATATCTCAACCTGCAGCAGGATAGGGGGAAGGGGGATGAGAGGGGGGATGATGGATGGGAGGGCATCCTTGGGGTGAGGGGAGGTTGGAAGTACCCACTATAGAAGAGGGACAGGATCATGTAGGGAATGGACCAGGTGGGGGGTGGGATAAGTGGGAGGGAATTATAAGCAGCCTTGTACAATATATCTACTATGATAATGTTTTGCATAGCTAGACATGTACAACATATACTGAATTACTTATCTCCCAAGAGGGAATGGGCAACAAGGGAGGAAGGACATGGATCTGTAATTTGAGGTCTTAACATTAAATGTTTCAAATATATAAAAATACTATTATTAATACTCTTTTGCTTGTAATAGGGAGATAAGATGTGCAGGCATTGGGATGCAAAGACTCACCTTCCTCTAATGGAAGAGTCGATGGGGGTATGGGAGAAGGTATGGGAGAGAGCATATGGGTATGGGAGGAAGCGATATCTTGTGGGATTACTATTCTGGGAGGTTGGGTAGGGGAATAATGGGGGGAAAATGATTGTAACTCAAAATCTGGTGGAAATGAATGATGTAAAACAGAAGTTAATAAAGCATTTGTTTAAAAAAAAAAAGAAAGAGTTTGGTAGGACTCCTTCTTCACTAATTTTCTCAAATAGTTTGTAGAGTATTGGAATCAATTGTTCTTTAAATGTTTGATAGAATTCACTAGTAAACCCATCTGGCCCTGGAGATTTTTTCCTAGGGAGTTCTTTGATGGCTTGTTTGATTTCTTTTTCTGAGATGGGGTTATTTAGGTAATTCACTTCTTCTTCAGTTAATCTGGGCAACTTGTGATTTTGTAAATATTCATCCATTTCACTAAGATTGTCATATTTATGTGCGTACAATTGGGAAAATAATTCCTCATTTTTTTAAAATTTCCTCTTCATTGGAGGTAGATTCACCCTATTTATTTTTGATACACATAATTTGGTTTTCTTCTTTCTTTTTCTTTATCATATTGACTAAGGGTCTATCAATTTTGTTGATTTTTTCATAAAACCAGCTCTTAGTTTTATTTATTAATTCAATGGTTTTCTTAATTTCAGTTTTATTAATCTCACCTTTGGTTTTCAATATTTCTAATTTAGTACTAAATTGGGGATTTTCAATTTGTTCTTTTTCTAGCTTTTTCAATTGCATGTCCAATTCATTGACCTCCCTTCTCTCTGCTTTGATTAAGTATGCAGTCAGGGATATAAAACTTCCCCTCAGAACTGCCTTTAGTGCATCCCACAAATTTTGCTATGTTGTTTCATTATTATCATTCTCTTGAATGAAATTATTGATTGTTTCTATAATTTCTTCTTTGACCCACCAATTTTTTAGGATTGAATTGTTTAATTTCCAATTAGTTTTTAGTCTCTCTTTCCATGGCCCTTTATTGCATATAATTTTTATTGCATCATGATCTGAGAATGATGCATTTAATATTTCTGCCTTTCTGCACTGGATTGTGAGGTTTTTATGCCCTAGTACATGGTCTATTTTTGAGTATGTACCATGCACTGCTCAGAAGAAAGTAAATTCCTTTTTATCCCCATTCAGTTTTCTCCAGAGATCCATCATATCTAGTCTCTCTAAGATTCTATTCACCTCCTTAACTTCTTTCTTGTTTATTTTGAGGTTAGATTTATCGAGTTCAGAGAGGGGAAGATTAAGGTCCCCCACTAGTATAGTTTTGCTGTCTATTTCTTCCTCTAATTCCTTTAACTTCTCCTCTAGGAATTTAGATGCTATACTACTTGATGCATATATATTAAGTAGTGATATTGCTTCATTCTTGATGGTGCCTTTTAGTAGGATATAGTTTCCTCCCTTATCTCTTTTAATTAGATCTATTTTTGCTTTTGCTTTATCTGAGATAAGTATTGCTACCCTTGCTTTTTTTTACTTTAGCTGAGGCATAATAAATTTTACTCCAACCTTTTACCCTTACCCTGTGGGTATCCCTTTGTTTCAAATGTGTTTCTTGTAGAGAGCATATTGTAGGATTATGGTTTTTAATCCATTCTGCTATCCGCCTCTGTTTTATGGGAGAGTTCATTCCATTCACATTCACATTCACAGTAGTAATGACTATCTGTCTCTTCCCCTCCATCCTATTCCCTCCCCTGTTTATTTTTTTGTTTCTTCCTTCTCCCTTCCCCTCCTTGAAGTTTTCCCTTTTGACCACCCCCTCCCTCAGTGTTCCCACCCAGTGATCCCTCTTCTTAACCTACCCTCTCCCCTTACTACTGTTTCCCTCCTTTCTAATCCCCCCCTTTAGTCTCCTCTTTTTCACCCCCCTTACCCTTCTGCTTTCTATAGGACGCAATAAGTTTTTATACTTATCAGAGTGAATTACTCCCCGTTTGATTCCAAACCAATGAGAGTGAATTTCAAACATTGCTCCTCTCCCTCCCTCCTTTTCCTCTATTTAATGAATTTATGTGTCTATTCACATTAAAATCTTAAACTTCACGGATTTAAGTTGATCCCTCTTTGAACCAGAACCAGTGAGAATAGTGTTTAAATGATGTTGCTCTCCCTCTTTCTTTCCCCTCTTCTATTGTGTGTTTTATTGTCTCTTCAGATGGCATATTTTACCTTTTCCTATCTAATCCTTTCCTTTTTCCCATTATGGTATCTTTGTTCCCCTTAATATTTTTTTTTTTAGACATCAGTTTAGTGCATTCATACCCACACCCTCTATCTAAGTATAACCCTTTTGAAGGTCATGATAATCATAAAAATTTTGAATATTGACAGTTATCAGCTCCACATATAGGGATGTGAACATTTTGCTCTTGTTGCATCCCAAGTAATGAGCGTGTGTGTATGTGTGTGTGTGTGTGTGTGTGTGGGTGTGTGCACTTATGCATGTGTGAGTCTGTGTTTCTCTTGTTTACCTTTTTATGTCTTTCTTGAGTCTTGTCATTGGAGATCAAATTTTCCATTGAGCTCTGGCTTTTTCATCAGGAACATCTGGAAGTCCCTTATTTCATTAAACAACCATCTCCTTGCCTGGAAGATTATGCTCAGTTTTGCCGGGTAGTTAATCCTTGGCTGTAGTCCTAGCTCTCTTGCCCTACGAAATATCAAATTCCAGTCCCTCCACTCTTTTAATGTAGAAGCTGCTAGGTCCTGTGTGATCCTAACTGTAGTTCCTCGATATTTGAATTGTTTCTTTTTGGCTGCTTGTAGAATTTTTTCTTTAATCTTGTAATTCTGGAATTTGGCTACTATATTTCTTGGAGTTTTCAGTTTGGGATCTCTCTCAGGAGGAGACTGGTGGATTCTGTCGATAGTTATTTTATCTTCTGATTCCAGGACCTCAGGACAGTTTTCTTTGACAATCTGTTGGAGGATGTTGTCTAGGCTGCTTTTTTCATCATGGCTTTCTGGTAGACCAATAATTCTTAGGTTGTCTCTCCTGGATCTGTTCTCTAGGTCAGTTATTTTTCCAGTGAGATATTTTACATTTTCTTGCAATTTTTCTATTGTCTTGTTTTGTTTGATTGACTCTTGCTGCATCATAGAGTTCTGAGCTTCAATTTGATTGTTTCTAATTTTTATCAAATTACGGTCTTCAGTTATTTTTTGAAGTTCCTTTTTTAGGGAGGTATTTTCTCCAATTACTTCATTGAGATGTTTTTCCAAGTTGGTCACTGCCTCCCTGATTTTGTCTTTAAAATTTTTCTTAAGCTCCTCCAGGAATGCTATTTGGGCTTGAGACCAGATCATATTTCCTTCTGTGGTCTCAGGTGTGGGTAGAGAGTCTATATTGTCCTGTGTATTTTGTTGTTCTTTCCATGCATGGTATGCTTGAATAGACTTTCTTGCCTTCCGCTTCTCCTTCTCAGCTTCTTTTTTTTCCCCGTTGTGACTTCCTGTTCCTTAGTTTCTCAGGCTATGAGTTTAGGGCCTGATCCTTGACTTTGAATACCTCTGGGTGGCTAGTTTATGGCTAAGTCAGGGAAGTCAATGAGGGATGTAGATGAGTAGGTATGGGTGCTTCTGACCACTTCAGATTTCTGTCTCTATACCCCTGGGTTATAAGTAGGCTTTTGTTGGTGAGGAGAGGTGGGGCTTGTTGGGACCCCACCCTCTCTTCTCTTCAGACTCCTGGCTGTCTCAGTTACACCCTTTCTTGGAGACTCTCAAGCCTGGGGCTATTTCCATTAACTTGGGATTTCAATCTGGGTGGGAGACTTATCTTTGGGTTTTCTGCTTCATGAAGGAGGGATGGGAGGATCAGAGCAGCTAGAATTTACTTTGCCATTCCAGCCCCTGTATTATACAGGCAGGCAGTTTCTAAACTTCCAGGCTGGGGGCCAAATGCTGCCAGAGAAGCCACTCTTTCCACTGAGGGCCCAACTCTACTCCCTGGCTCCAATGATCCTACCCATCCAAGAGATGACTTTGATTCATCCTCAGTAAGTCCGCAGGCTGGGGCTTTTGCTCTCTCTGGTGTAGTCTGCTTGTCTGCTCTTAGGTCTGGGCTGTGCAGACCCTACATGCTCTTCGCTCGACCAGTCTGGACACACTGGGCAACCTCCTGGGCTGGACTCTGCCACACTTCGTCTTCCAGTGGGCTCCGTCACTCCGGATTCCACTCAGATTCACCCTTTGAGCCTTAGTGACCAAGGAGCTCAGCGAGGTTACTGCTTCCTTTCCGCCATCTTGGCTCCTCCCAGTATAGGGTGAATTCTTGAGGGAAACATCTTATTTGCTTCTTAAGGTCCTCTATGGCCTGTAGCCAGCTTGTATTTTCATTTGGGGCTTTTGGTGCAGGAGTTCTGACCTCACAGTCCTCCTCCATGCTTTGATCCTCTTTGCCCCTAAAGTAGGAGTCCAATGTTGAATTTTTCTGTTTATTTTGTTCCTTTTTCCTAGGCATGTTGCCACTTAATTACTTGATTTTTGGGCTTGTTGCCACAGTAGGACTCTGCCACCAGACAGGGGAGCTTCTGCCCAAACGTGGGGTCTTCACAACTTCCACAGGTTGGGTGACCCCTGTAAAGCCTCCACCTGCTCTGGCAAATTGGATACCCATCCCAAACCTCCCCGCCAGACCACAATCCAGATCCAGGCAGTTTAAAGGAAGAGTGATTACCACCAGACTGGTTGCTGGATCTCTCTACAGTTCGCAGACCAGGAGCTAGAGCTGCCATTGATGCTGCAAAATGGCTTCTGTGCCACGTTTCTTCAACAGCTTTTCACCCCCAGGGGAGGAAGCCGATGTGTTCCCCAAATATTCGTCCCAAAGTCCATAGGGCACTAACCTCTCACTTTGTCCTAGGCATATCTGTGCTGATAATTCTGGAATCGCCAAAGCTGCTGGTGTTCTGGGGTCCCTCCAACTGGTTGCTGGCCCAGCCGCCCTAGGGCTAAAACCGCAGTTCAAGAAGACCTGGGCTCAGCTCCCAGAGGCTGTGCTGTCAGTTCCCAGCGCTGTGCTGCCTGCTCTCAGAGCGCAGCGCTCTGCTCCCTGCAGGGCTGCTGAATTCTCCTCAGGGGGCAGTTAGTTTCTCTGTGTAGTTCTGTGGGTGCTGGGGCTCCAGAAGTTGTTCAGAGTCCCCTTTTACATTGTTTGGAAGTGGTGTGGGGCAGAGCACCTTGGAAGTGTTGTTTCTACTCCCAAGAAAATTTTAAAAGCCAAATTAAAGAGGTAGAAGCCAAATTGACCAATTGTTTTAATATTCTAATTGCCAAAATAGAAATAATTCACTGAAGTAAACAGCTCCTCAAAAAATTAATATTTGTTAAATGGGAAAGGAGGTTCAAAATCTAACTGGAGAAAATAACTCCCTAAAAATAAAATCTGAACATATCGAAAAGGAGTTTCAAAAATTAACTGAGAAAAATAATTTACTAGAAATTAGAATCAGTCAAATTGAAGTTAATGACTCTATGAGGCATTATGAATCAGTCAAACAAAACATAAAGAGCAAAAATGTCATTTGTTATCTCTTTGGGATACAGATGTAGTTGTTGTATTGCTGGGTAAAAAGGGTATCCACAATTTTATAGCCTTTTGGGTATACTTCCAAATTGTGCTCCAGAACAATTGGAACTGTTCAGTAATCCACCAGCAGTCCCTTAGTGTATTTATTCTTCCCTCATCACCTCCAGCATATATTGTTCCTGATAAGTATAAGGTGGTATGCCAGAGCTGTTTTAATTTGTATTTTTTAAAATCAATACTGATTTTTTCATATGAGTATAGATAACTTTGATTTCTTCTTCTGAAAACTGCCTGTTTATATCCTTTGACCATTTATCAATTGGGGAATGGCTCTTATTTTTTATAAATTTGATGTAGTTCTATATACTCAGTGTATATCTGAGAAATGAGAACTTCATCAGAGAAACTTGTAAATTTTTTACATTACTTCATACCCATGGTGTTTTCAAGCATAATTATAGTTTTTCTGATTATATATTTCTAATTTGTTCCATTTTTGCTTTGTTTGAGATCATAATTGCTATCCCTGTCTTTTTTACTTCAACTGAAGCATATCAGATAATATTCTAGGCTTTTAATTTGATCTCTGTATGTCCCTCTGTTTCAAGTGTCTCTTGTTTCTAATCTATTCTGCTTCCATTTTATGAGTGAGCTAATCACATTCTAATTAAGAGTTATGATTACTAAGCAAGTATTTCCCTAATTTCTTCTTTGTCTCTCTTTTCATCTAGACCCTCCTAAGAACTTTGTTTTCCTTCTAACCACTGCCTCCTTTAATCCACCTTCACTTTTATCATTTCCCCCCTTCTACTATTGTTTTCCACTTCTATTTCCCTATTGGGTAAGTTATATTTCCATATCCAACTTAGTGTGTGTGTGTGTGTGTGTGTGTGTATACACATATATATATACATATATATGTATATATATACACACACATGTATATGTATACATATACATATATGTGTGTATGTATGTGTATGTATATGTATATATATTTTTTTCCTTTTTAAACTAATAAAGATGAGAATGAGGTTCAATCATTATTTATCACACCCCCATTTCCCCCTCCATTTTTTAAACATCCTCCTTTTGCAACTCTTTTATGAGAGAAAATGTCCCTATTCTTCCTTTCCCTTCCAAATGAATGCTTATTTCTTACTGCTTCATTTTTGGGGAGAAGAAGGGAGATCATTCCAATACAATTGATTCCCACCCATACCCACTGTCTATGTAAATTCCTTTTAACTGCCCTTATTAAATGGTAAAGTTCTTAGGAGTTATAGGTATTATCTTCCCATGTAGAAACATAAACAGTTTAACTTTATTGAGTCCCTTATGATTGCTCTCTCGTGTTTACCTTTTTATGCTTTGTTAAGTGTTTTGTTTGAATGTCAGATTTTCTATTGAGCTCTGGTCTTTCCATCAGGAATGCTTGAAAGTCCGCTATTTCTTTAAATATCCATTATTCTCCTGAAGAATTACACAATATTACTGTACAGGTTATTCTTCATTGTAATCCTAGTTCCTTCACTTTCAAGAATATCATATTTCAAAAGCTCTATTCCTTTTTGTGGAAGTCACTATATTTTGTGAGATTCTGACTGTGGCTTCTTGATATTTTAATTGTTGCTATCTGGCTATGTGTAGTAATTTGTCTTCTACCTGGGAGCTCTGGAATTTGACTATAATATTCCTGGGAGTTTTAATTTGGGGATTTCTTTTAGGAGCTAATCAGTGTACTATTTCATTTCTCTTTTACCCTCTTGTTCTAGTCTTTCAGGGAAGTTTTCTTTGATAATTACTTGATCATGGCTTTCAGGAAGTCCAATAATTTTCAAATAATCTCTCCTGTATTTATTTACCAGGACAATTGTTTTTCCAATGAAAAAACAATTTCACATTTTCTATTTTTTTCTATTCTTTTATTCAATTCTTTTTTATTCAATCATTTTGTTTGATTGTTTCTTCATGCCTTGTGGCTTATGGCTTCCAACTGCCCAATTTTAATTTTTTAAAAATTACTCTCTCCTGTGGGATTTTACTTCTTTTTTTTTTAAATTTGATCTATTCTGCTTTTTAAGGAATTCTTTTCTTCAGTGAATTTTTGTCTTTAGCTAATCATGCTTTTTAGGGAATTCTTCTCTTCAAGGGATTTTTTGCCTCTTTTACAGATAGAATGATGCTATTTTTAAAGTATTATTTTCTTCAGTATTTTTTGTGCCTCATTTACCAAGTCATTAATACTCTTTTAATAATTTCTTTGTATTATTCTCATTTCATTTCCCAATTTTTCCTCTACCACATGTATCCCTTTCTTAAACTCTTCCAGGACTTTTTGCTTGGTTTGAGTCCAATCAGCAATTTTCTTTAAGACTGTTTTTTGTAGAGGTTCTGACATTTTACTCTTCCAATTCTTTATGTCTTTGTCTTCTTTGCCACCATAGTATTTTACTGCCAAATTCATTTTTTATTCTTTTTTAAGAATAAGTTTTAATAAGTTTAATCATTTTTCCAGCTTATAGTTAGACTTATTTTTCAAACATCATTTATACTACATAGTCCCTGAGGCCCCTTCCTATTCTCAAATTCTGTAATTCTGAGTTGGAAGGTCCAAAAGGAAACTAGCACAGAAGAGTTTCGGCAAAGCACATGAAACTTGAAGCATGAGCCATAGAGAGAAATTCCGAATATTAAGAACTGGGAGTTTCTTAGGCATTAAATACAAAAATAACATAAAAAGTACTGTGTATCTAAAACATGAAACAAAACTTCAGATGATATCAATTGCAGTTCCAATTTATCACATATACAAATCATTACTTTTATTACTTTTGGCATTTCAGGTATGGAACAATTATATTTAGTTAAAGAAATTTTAAGAAATAAGTTTTTGAACTTAATTTGCATTCAAGTTGGATTCTACTTACCTAGGGGTGGGGAAGTACTTTCCAAGCTTTAGGCTTTAGGGGCTACTGTTTTCAGAGCTAGTTTTCAAATCTTTTTGATTGCTTCTGAAATTTTTTGGTGCTCCCAAGGTTGTGAAGCATGGAAAACAAATGATCATTGCTCTCCTGATCTATATTCTGACCTTTACCCAAGAAAGACTTCTGGTCCTCTGTAGCTTGTAAGTGCTAGCATTCCTCATTGCTTTGGTACTCTGACCAGGGTCGCTGTTTTCTTGTGACCTACCACCAGTATATGTGCAATAGAGTCACAAATCAGTGCCAGCAAATTTTCCTCTTTTATTTTTTTTTTTCAGACTAGTTTTCTGACCCTCTTATCACCTCTGGGATGAGAGTTACTGAAGCTGCTGCTATTGCTGCATATGTATGGACTCCAGACAAGCTTCCACCCTGGTGTCATAAGCTTCTCTTCCCAAGCTCTTAAGCTTTCTTACACAAGAAAAAGGTCTCACTCTGACCTTTTCTTGACTCTGCTACTCCAAAATATGTTTTGAGGCATTATTTTAAAATTATTAAGATGGTAATGTTGGGGAGCTCATCTGGGATAGCTGCCCCTAATCTGCCAACCCAGAAGAGATGGCTCCCATGATCAAATTTTCTTGTCAATGGAGCATAATTCTAAGTTTCCAGGGCAACAATGTCCTTATAGTGTATTGTTTTCAGTTGCCAGCAGCTTCTCACCTTAGGCAATCATTTCCAAGTAGATTTACAAGAGAACTAACTCAGCAGAGTCAATTTGCCTTTCTAGGTTTTTAATTGGGTAAGAAGTCCCATTCCTTCAGATTCCCTTGAGTTATCTATCTTCTATCTGGGCCTAAAACTAAAAGCAAAAAGGTTGGATCATATAACTTTTGTGGATTCAACTCTTTCATCTATAAAATGAGTGGTTTGGACTAGAAATTCTGAAATGACTTTTTAATATACATGATTATCTCGTTAGAAAGGGTAAGCTCAAATATTTGGTTTAAAGGATATCACAAAGATTTAAATTAAAGGGCTTGGACCTATCTCCACACTGAAACACAACATGTCTCTGTATTTCTTTCTTTCCTTCTATCTTTCTTTCTTTCTTTCTTTCTTTCTTTCTTTCTTTCTTTCTTTCTTTTCTTCCTTCCTTCCTTCCTTCCTTCCTTCCTTCCTTCCTTCCTTCCTTGCTTCCTTCCCTCTCTCTATTCTCTTTGTTTTTTTTACAATATAAAAAGTAAAATTTACTACTCTATTGAAAAAATAAAAATCCTTTTCCCCAAATGCTTCCCAGGTTTTAAGCTTGCATTGCATAAGATTCAATTGCAACTATTCTCATTACAACTCTAGAAGTTGGCTTATTTGGTGACATACATAAATCAAAGTGAGAGGACTCTTGAGAATCTTTATCAATGAACTAGTTGACTCTTTGCCACAGACTATTACATTTTGAATAATATTTTAAATAGGAAATAAAACCTAATTTTAAAAATGTTTTACTGTTTTGTTTTGTTTTTGTGCAAGAATGGAGAAATATCAAAGATCGTCAAGATAAAATCATTCAGAATATATATGAACCATTTGAAATGGATTATGGCTATACTGTGAAAGCCCAGAAAATTTCAGGATGTCATAGCAAGATACTTGAAAGCCTGTAGCAAGCTTTTAGGTTGCCAAATCAAGGATAAACTGGATTAAAATTATGAACTAGTATAAGTAAAAGAATTTAGTCAGGCCATTATATTAGCCTGACTCTAACATGTACAGTTCAGTGGATTCAGTATTTTCTGAGTGATTGAACTAACAGAAATCATTAATTTCTCTATATCAGGTTAGAAGGATCCCTTTAGTGGAATGCCCAATGGACCTGCTCTTAACCATGTGCTACTTACCATTTTTATCAGTGTCCAAGATAAAGGCATATATGGGATCTTTATTGAATTTATAGATGTCACAAGGTTAGGAGGTAACACATGAGAGGCAATAGGCAAGATCTAAAAGGATATCAACAAATTAGAATGTTAGACTGATTGTAAGATAAAATTTAACAGTGAAAAATGTAAAATTTTCACTTCCCAAGGTCAATTATACAAAATCCAGATTGAGAAAACTAGAGTAGATGTCAGTTGGTCTGAAAATGGACATGGGGTTTTCATGCACTGTAAACTCAATATGGATTCATTGTAACACAATAGCTGAAAATATAAATCTATAATTAGACTGCATTCTTAGAGTCATATTGTCTTGGTCAGCAATAATCCTGATGTTCTTTTCTCTGGCCAAACTATATTTTTGTTTTTGTGTACATATCAGATCACAGCATTTTAGGAAAACTATTGATAAGCTAGAAGTTTGTAAAGGGCCACCAGGATGCCAAAATGTCCTCAAGAACATTTCCATATTAAGAGGTTATTTTGCCAGAAGAAGAGAAGAATTATGTGAGATACAAAAGCTATCTTCAAGAATTTAAAGAGCCATAATATGGTGAATGTACTTTCTTATAGTGTTAAGCTCAGAGGGAGCAAAGCACAGAACTAACAGTAATTGTAGGGTGAGTCACAGAAACAGATTTAGGTTTATAATAAAGAAAAATAGATAGAGCCAGCCAAAAGTGTAACAGGCTGCTTTGGGTAGTAGTGGAATCACTCTCACTGTAAGACTTCAAGCAAAAGCCAAACAATCATTTTTCCAGCTTATAGTTAGACTTATTTTTCAAACATCATTTATACTACATAGTCCCTGAGGCCCCTTCCTATTCTCAAATTCTGTAATTCTGAGTTGGAAGGTCCAAAAGGAAACTAGCACAGAAGAGTTTCAGCAAAGCACATGAAACTTGAAGCATGAGCCATAGAGAGAAATTCCGAATATTAAGAACTGGGAGTTTCTTAGGCATTAAATACAAAAATAACATAAAAAGTACTGTGTATCTAAAACATGAAACAAAACTTCAGATGATATCAATTGCAGTTCCAATTTATCACATATACAAATCATTACTTTTATTACTTTTGGCATTTCAGGTATGGAACAATTATATTTAGTTAAAGAAATAATCATAACATGGTGCTTACCATATGCCAGTCACTGTTTTAAGCACTTTATGCTCATATAATTTTGATGTTATAGTAACCCTGGGAAGTGGGGTACAAATATTATTTTTCTCTTTACTGATCAGGAAACTAGGGCAAACAGATAATATAAGTTGTCTAAGATAACACAACTACTAAACTTCTGCAACTGGAACATAATTCAACTTCTTCTGCATTTTCACAGTATTTTTTCAACACCTTTATTTTGGAAACTTATCTGAGATGATCATGGAATGGTTAACAAAAGGTGGCTGTAAAATACCTATTTTCTTTCTTCGCTCTTGGATTACTTCCAAACTAACTGCATTCCTTCATTGCCCAAGGGCAATGAAGCTATCAATCTTCAAGGGAAAATTCATCTACTTTTAAATTTTATGAAATATAAGTTTTATTTTTATTTAAAACAAATTCTAGAGAAGCACCCCAAAACTTACTAAGACATTTCAGAAAGAAGTGAGTTCCTGGAATTACTCAAAGTCTCAGGAGTTCTCTCCTACAATCTTAAAATGACTAATCTTCAAACTCCTTAATCTACTAATATGTTTTAGCAGATCTACAATCTTTGATTATATAGCTTTTTTTCTTATTACCTAATCTCCCTCAGAAAGCCTAAAGTGGGAATTAGTCATGTTTACTATGACAATTCCCTCAAGAATAACAGTTCATTACTTTTTCCCACTGCTCTAAACTCTGGTTTGCTGCATTTCAAATATTTCAAGGTAACAGAATCTGTAAATAACACAAACATTTTACAGACATTTTACAAAGACACAAACACAAAGACAGATATTAACAGACACAAAGAATTCTAACAAAGCAAGCAGTTACAATTCTAACTTTATAGAGGAACATAGTTTCCAAGGGGGTGCAATTTAACAAACCACAGAGGCAAACCGTATAACTTTAAAGTTTCCTAATCACCTTGAGCTGCAGATCCCTCTTCTGTCAAGTGAGTAAATTGGCCTAGATTGCCTTTGAGATCAATTCCACTTCCAGCTATCTCTTCTTACAAGCAAATATACCCTCTACCTGCTATTTGATACCTGAAATCTCTTTATCAGGGACAAAACTTTTCATTTCTTTATTAAAGATTAAGCATATAATACAGAACCCCTGGGAGAAGGTACACAGTGATATAAACTTATATTAAGGTATAAATGAGTGATTTGGTGGTGATTACAATAGTGATAAAAAAAAATTTCATTTGATTGAGATGATTGATTTGTATGTAGCTTCTTCATTTCTCTTCTACTTCATCTTAAAACTCTTCAGTGTCCTGATCCATTATCTTCTCATTTGTTTATTCCCGCTGATCTCTATAGATTAGCTGTTACTCATCCTCACTAAGGCCTATTCTTCCTCCTATGCCCTTAATGCTATGCCCTCAATGGTTTTCCCTACTTGAGAGAGCAATTAGCACCAATATCTATTTAATTGCAAGTAATTCTCTCTCTGCTACTTCCTGCCTCTCCTATATAACAATCTGGTTGTTCCAATCCTAATTATACCTTCTCTTGATCCATAAAATAAATAATCCCCTCCATCAGATGGGGAGATACAGGGTAGGGTAAACCATCTCATGTAGAAGAGGCAAGGGGAAGTGATTGCAGGGGAAGGGAAGAACAGGAAGACAAAAAGGCAAAACCATATTCTCATTGAATTTGGCTCAGGGAGATAATGACATACATACTAAATGGGATATCTCACCCTGCAGGATAGTAGGGGTAAGGGGGATGAGAGGGGGAAGGATAGAGGGGAGGGCATTCTGGGGGGAGGGGAGGTTGGAAGTACCCACTATCGAAGAGGGTCAGGATCAAAGTAGGGAATGGACCAAGTGGGGGGAGGGATGGGTGGGAGGGAAATATAAGCAGTCTTTTACTATATATCTACTATGGTAATGTTTTGCATAGCTATACATGTACAACACATACTGAATTGCTTATCTTCTCAGAGGGAATGGGTAACAAGGGAAGAAGGGAATGGATCTGAAATTCGAAGTTTTAAAACTAAATGTTTCAAATATATATAAATACTATTATTAATACTATTTTGCATGTGTTTGGGAGATAATATGTGCAGGCATCGGGACACAGAGATTCACCTTGCCCTAATGGTAAAGTCAAAGGGGGTATGGGAGAAGATATGGGAGAGAGCAGATTGGATGAGGGGATATCTTGTGGGACTGCTATTCTGGGGTGGTGGGTAGGAGAAAAATGGGGAAAAAATTGTAACTCAAAATCTGGTGGAAATGAATGATTTAAACCAGAAGTTAATAAAGCATTTGTTAAAAAAAAATAATCCCCTCCATCCCATTCATATGTCAGGAACATGAGAGAAAGTCCCCATCACTCAGCCTAATTTCAGTATGTTATGAAAAGAATGAAGGAAGAGGACCATGGAATTAAAGAAAAATATGATAAATATTATCAGCTGGTTAAGGGGAGTGTAGGTTGGAGTCATTAGCTGAATGCATTCAGATATTAGCTCTCATCATTCCTTGCCCTTGGAACATAAGTCATTATAGCACTATTTGGTATTCCCACAAATGTTTCTGGTGTTAGGGTATAAGTGTGTCATTTGAGGATAGCGGTAACAACTTGCAAAGTATCTCAAGGAGGCTCCCCCAAACACTTCACATCTTTTATGTTTTGAGGTACTTCCAGCTGAACAAACAGAAAAGATGAATATCAGAGAGAAGAGGGGAGCAATTGGGCATACAGTTCAGAAAAAAAAAAACTGACTTATTGTCTGAAATTTACAGCCTTCTTCACAAGACTCAAAAGACTTGGTTCACTAAACCATACCAATTTTGTTAGCTTTTTTAAAACAGATCCAGGAGCCACTCCTTCTGGAAGATTATTTAATTCTGAATACTCCAAGCATGAAATCCTTGTTGCCTACTGTAGGGACTTATTCCCATAGAGAAGTTGAGCTGCTGCTTTGTCAACATAAGGTTAGCATTGCATAGAAGCCTTGCAGATAAAAAACAAGCAGGAATCGCAGGCCATTAATAATACCCCCTGCTCTTTACTTTTTATAGAAGCAGAGAAATGAAAGTAAAGAAAATACCCATTAATTGGAGAAAGGCTAAGAAATTTGTGAAAGCCAAATATAATCAAATATTACTTGGGTATAAGAAATAAGATGGATATAGAGAAGCATGCGAATACTTCTGTGAACTGATTTTTAAAATAAGAATGAGGGAAATGAAATACACAAAAAATACTAAATCACATTAAGTCAAAGAACAAGCAATCAATTGAAATGAAATACTGGGAAATGATGATCAATTTTGCCCCCAAAGAAGAAATATAAGAATGCACCTCCTTCATGTCTTTGAAGATGTGAAAGGCTATCCAATAAGGATTTTCCATATAATGTCAAGTTTTGTGACATGTTTATTAGGTTTTTTTTTTTTTTAAAGATTTGTCAGGGCGGCTAGGTGGTGCAATGAGTAGAACGTCGGCCCTGGAGACAGAAGGACCTGAGTTCAGATCCTGCCTCAGACACTTAACCCACACACAAACAAAAACCTAGCCATGTGACCCCGATTGCCCTCCAAAAAAAAAAGCAAAAAAATATATATATATAAAAAAAAATAAAAAAGATTTGTCGTCTGAGAGGGGGTGGCAGAAAGATACACTGGAAACTATAGATGGCATAATAACAAAAAGTTATTGGTGAAAAAAATTAGTATTTAAAAATTAATGTCCTCTGACCTAAAATGTCTTCCTAACAGATCCAACCAAGGTCCTGAAATTAAACCATGATAAATTCTTCCCTTTGGGACAAGATATTGTCAGACTCAGAAAATCCAATGATCCTTACAGAGATAGCATTACTTGGTTAATAGTAAGGATCTTTGATTTCCTTGACATATGGAAATCTATCCACCAGATTAGGTCTGCAATGTCTATAGCTTAGTGTATGAATGGTAGAGTTGCCAAAAGAACATAGAGATTTAATTACATCTCCAGGGTTACAGAACCAGTAAATACCCAGACCTGAACTTTGTTTTTTTTTTCTTCTGTTTCTAAGCTCTACTGAATATACCACTCTGCCTGTTGAAATATTTGCATCATGCTTTTGTATAAATTTACTTATAGAGTTGCGTTTGCAACATGACAGACAGCTGAGGGCATGTTGCTATAGGAATGGGACATGGAAAGTTGTGAAATACTGGAAGGAAAAGTTGGACTATATAAGGGAGTCCAGGTTTCTAGAGACGAAAGACACTGAAGGGCCCAGACCCCAGGTTGGGATGTAAAAGAAAATGAGGACAAATTAAGTGCCAGATAGAAAGTATATGTGCTTCCCCTAAATCCAACTGGCATTTGATTTATGCCCTGTAGGATTAAATTTGGATTTTTCTTTCCATGTGACATATGCTGGTCCTTAAATTCTGTCATGTGAAAGTAGGAATAAGAAGCCAAGGGACCTTTCAAAGCACAAGGAAATGAGATCTAAGAAGGAAAAAAAAAACATTAAAGGAAGGGGAGGATTCAATAGTTTAAGTTCAGAGGGTGATATTATATGTGAGGTTACTGTTATCAGGAAAATGCTGAGCTGAAGTTTTGTTTGTTTGCTTGATTTTATTTTTGTTTTTTGAACCCCATCAGTGTGTTAAAGAAGGAATGGAAGAAATGAGAAGAAAAGAGAAATATGAAACAAAACATAGTGTAAACAGTGGATTAGTAAGTCATAAACCAGTGAAATCCTGTTTTGCTTTCCTATCTCCAGAGAATAATATCTATACCACATTCATCCTATTTATTGCTCTGAAAACCTTTTTGTCTTTCATAATCTCCTCTTCTATCATTTTCCTTAAAAGTCACAAAGCTCCAAGGATACATGGGTGTTAGAAATAGGCTGAATTCCAGGCACAAATCTAATTCTAACACACAGGAATATTGGATAAATGCAAATCCTTGCCAGATGCACACAGTTCTAATAATACTATGACAGGTCCTGTGCACAGATTCCAGATGCCACCTCTCTGTCTCTGTCTTTATCTTTCTGTCTGTCTGTCTCTGTGTCTCTTTCTCTGCCTTCCCCTCTCTCTCTCTCTCTCTCTCTCTCTCTCTCTCTCTCTCTCTCTCTCTCTGTTCCTCTCTCTGTCTTTGTCTCTTTCTCTCTGTCTCTCTTTCTCTCTGTCTCTGTCTCTCTCTCTCTGTCTCCGTCGGTCTGTCTATCTGTCTGTCTGTCTGTCTGTCTGTCTGTCTGTCTCTCTCTCTCTCTCTCTCTCTCTCTCTCTCTCTCACACACACACACACACACACACACACACACACACACACACACTTGCAAAGTGTCAGAATAAGTTCCTTCTATCTGACCTCTAGTTTTTCTTGTAAGTTTTTTTTTTTCCTTTCCTTTCTTACTTATATTAACTGCTATGCTGGAGTTTTAACAACTTTTTTTTTAATAAAAGACAATGAAAGCTTATTTTTTTGTTTTTACAGATTTCCAAAAACCATAATCTTTTAAAAACTTTTCACTGTATATTGTAGATCATGCAAAAGTTAATGAAAAGATGCATCATGGTCAAGAGTAGTCTGCTCAGTTGCTACAAATTATATCCTACTATTAACATGTGATCAGAAAAAGGAAGTAGCCTGGTCATATATTACATTCAAGAGTTAACAGGTGGGTACCACAAGTTCTGCACTCATGCCTATGGTATGCAGAAAGACCTGTGGAAAGACCTGAAGTACATTGGGTAGATCTTTTATGTACACTTTATGAAAGAACATGAATATGAATTGCACAGAATGAGAAATCATAAAGGAATATCTCCCCTACCTGCACTGATGGACAGAATGCTTATATCCATAACTGATTCACTGAGGCATCAAAGGATATATTACCCATATTTTTAACCTCCTGAAGTTCAGAAACTGTTTTTGTGTGGCTTTTCTTTTGTCTTTTATTCCTAGGGAATAAAATATTACATATAATATATATATGTATAATATATATATAAAATATACACACATATATACATATATAATATATACATATATGATACATATATGCATATATAATATATACATATATTATATGTATATATAATATATAATATATTATACATAAATAATATGTAATATTTTATATTACATATAATATATTAATATTTTATTATTAATGTTATATTACATTAATATTATATTACAATAATTTATTATTAATATTATATTACATATAATATATTAATATATTATATTACATATAATATATTAATATAAAACATAATATATATTATATATACATATATAATATATGTATATATACATATATAATATATAATATATATTATACTTATATGTATATATACATATATTATATATATGATATATATATAATACATATATATTATATGTAATTTTTTATTCCCTAGGAATAAAAGACAAAAGAAAAGCCACACAAAAACAGTTTATATATATATATATATATATATATATATATATATATATATATAAATAAAAAAATTCATTGAGTGAATTGAATTTTCCCCCCAAATATTAAGCATTTAGTATGTGTTAGGCCTTATGCTAATTTGGATAAAATATGTATACATATATATATGTATGTATGAATGTATGTATGTATGTATATTCCCTCCTCAAGGTGCTCCTTTTATCTGAAAAGCTAGATGCCATACTGGATAGAGGACCTGACCTAGCATAAGGAAGATGAGTTCAAATCTGACATCATCTATTTAATAGCTGTGTGACCCTAGACAAGTAACAACTTCTTTTTGCCTTGGTTTCCTCACCTCTAAAATGGGGATTAAGAGGTGGCTAGATGGTGTAGTGAATAGAGCACTGGCCCTGGAGTCAGGAGGACCTGAGTTCAAATCCAGCCTCAGATACTTAACACAAAAAACTAGCTTGTGACCTTGGGCAAGTCACTTAACCCCAGATGCCCTCCCAAAAAAATCCTTTTGGAGGCAGCTGGATGGCACAGTGAATAGAGCACTGGACCTGGAGTCAGAAGGACCTGAGTTCAAATCTCAGCCTCAGATAATTAACACTTACTAGCTGTGTGACCTTGGGCAAGTCACGTACCCCAGTTACCCCTCCAAAACAAAATAAAGTAAATAAATGAACAAACAAGCAAACAAATAAATAAAATGGGGATTAAAATAATACCTATCACCCAGGATTACTGTGAAGATCAAGTATGCCAATGATTGTAAAGTACTTAATAGGGTGCCTAACATGTGGCAAGTGCTATATAAATAATAGCTATTAGAATGGTTATTCTGTAGTTATGGTTATAGTTATATATTATATGGTTAATTTGATTTTTATTCCCAGAACAATATCTGAATCATAGGAGTTAGAGAAAGAAGCACAGTAACATTCTCAGTAGCATAGTAGGAAGCTGGCCAGGGTGAAGTGGGGCCAAAAGTCTAGGCCAAGATAAGTGTAACTTGCTCTTGTCTTTTGTGACTACATCTAGGTGAGTGCCTAATTCATATTAGGAGCTTAGTAAATGCTTGTTGATTTTTGACATTTACAAGATCTGAAAGAATGGACTTATCATTACACATTATGGTCTGTATAGGAGTCTATTTAGTTGCATTGGTTAGAATATAATATGAATGAGGAATTAAGATTTTGATTTTGTAAGCAAAGTAAGTCTTGCTGCATCAGAGACTTTAACCTCTAACCTTAGTCAAATATTTGAGAAAAATTATATTTTTGGTGACATGTCCTAATAGAGTGGTAATGCATGAGATTGGATCTCCCTTAGAAAGTACTAGTTTCCCCTTCAACAGAGTTCACCTAGAAAAAGCTGAACATTCCCATGTTTGAATGTTGCAGAAGGCATTCCTCTGTTAAGCTTTAGGTTTGACTAGACAATCTATGAGGTTAATTCTAACTCTGAATTCTATGATTCTGTGCTGACCTCTGCCTCTCTTCTTCCTTGATACACGGAAGCCAGGATAAAAGAGCAATATGCCAATAGGCATACATTCAAAACTTCAAAGAACTTAGGAGAGAACTAGTTGAGCTGTTGCCTTTTTGAACTCAAGTTTAGAACTTTACATTTGTTCACATATTTTAATGAATTGATGATTACATCAATGTTCATATTCCCTGCAGCAATGCAAATAATAACAGATCTACATTTGCCAATCTGTGGGAATTCTTGTATATGTATTCTCATGATATCCCTCCAGCAAATGAACACACTATAATGGGAACTTTCCTTTAGTATCAAAAGGATACTTTTGGAGCACTTAGGCTTCCTCTCAACTATTTCCAGTTTTGTACACAAGACTTATCTATATTATTTTTTGTTCACACATTTCTTTTCCCATATCCTTTGTTCAGGTTCTTCTTTGTAATTCCTCATTTGTTATTACTAACACCCACCAAGAGGGTCCCTTGGGCCATTTTATGAAGTGTTTTGTAAACTATAAAATCTAATCCAATCCAATCCAATAAACATTCATTAAATCCCTACAATGTGCTAACCACTGGAGATATAATTAATAAAAAGAAAAATATTCCCTACCCTCAAGAACCTTAAATTCAAAGGAAGAGAGAATCCACAAAAGGGGGCAGGAAAGGGGGGAAAGATTAAGTGGTTTCCTACACCTGGGGATTTTGTTCTAAGGAACTGCAACCAAGCAGGGCAGCAGATGCAACATAAAGACAAATACTATCATTTCTTTTAAATTTACTCATCAGATATAATCCATTGCCTAATTTGTTGAAATGTTTTGGGATCTTGATTATCACTAATTTTGCTTATACCTCCTTGCTTCATATAATCTCACAATCTGTTAAGCATATCATCAATATGATCATTCAAATCATAATAAAACATTGAACCACACAGGACTAAGAAAATTCTACAAGGTTCTGCTTTAGTACTTGATCTTACTAGCTTACTAAGACATTAAATTGCAGATAAAGTACTGAGATACACAATAAAGGCAGGTTCTTGAA